>SNQJ01S0008605.1:4243-21543 GCA_010110895.2 Picea sitchensis | reverse complement strand
GTGGTAACTTCAAAATAGGTCTATAAGATCAAACATGCAGCAAACGGAAGCGTGGACAAATATAAAGCAAGGTTCGTAGCTAGAGGGTTCTCCCAGAAGGAGGGAGAAGACTATGACGAAACATTTGCTCATGTTGCCAGATATACTTCCATTAGAGCTATCATGTCTCTTGCTGCTTCCATGGGATGGAGTTTACATCAGATGGATGTAAAAACAACTTTCCTCAATGGAGCAATCGAGGAAGAAGTATACATTGAACAGCCTCAAGGGTTTGAAGTACATTCCAGAGACACTCATGTTTGCAGACTAAAAAAAGCCTTATATGGACTCAAGCAAGCTCCAAGAGCTTGGTATGCCAGAATAGACAACTACCTAATGAGACTTGGTTTCTCCAAAAATCATGATGATCCAAATCTTTACAACAAAGTCGTGAACAATGCACCTGTGATTCTACTGCTATATGTCGACGATCTATTCTTGACAGGTGCAGAGTCTCTCATTATCCAGTGTAAAAAAGAACTAGCTTCTGAGTTCGATATGAAAGATATTGGTCTCATGTATTATTACTTGGGACTAGAAGTATGGCAGAGGAATGGTGACATATTCTTTGGACAAGGAAAGTATGAAATAAGTATTCTTTAGAAGTTTGGAATGATGGATTGCAAAACCATGGACACTCCTATGACCACAAATGTAAGAAAAGTAACAGACTCATATTCTAATCCAGTAAATCTGTCTCTATATCAACAATTGATTGGGTCATTGATGTATTTAGTAAATACTCGACCATACATTTTCTTTTCCGTAAACACACTAAGCCAGTTCCAGGTGGAACCCAGACATGAGCATTGGATAGCTGCAAAGAATGTTCTAAGATATATTTGTGGGACACTAAACTATGGTTTTAGATATACCGCATCTAGTGATATACAACTTCATGATTCACAGATTCAGATTGGGCAGGAAGTGCAGAGGACAAGAGTACTTCAGGGATGTGTTTCAGCTTGGGCTCCACTATGATATCTTGGGGCAGCATGAAACAAAAGTCTGTCACACTCAACACAACAGAAGAAGAATATATCACAACATGTGAGGCATGTACATAAGCAATATGGTTGAGAAAGTTGATCTCTGGATTATTTGATCAGGTTCTAGATTCGACCATAATACATTGTGACAGCCAGAGTTGTATAAGGCTATCAGAACACCCAGTGTTTCATGAACGGTCGAAACACATTGAGATCAAATACGACTTTATTCAAGATAGAGTCCAGGAAGGATAAGTGAAGCTCCAGTATATCCCATAGATGAGAAGACATCAGATATCTTGACCAAGCCTCTGTCTAGAATAAAGTTTGCATATTTATGAGTCAAATTGGGGATCGTGGAAATAACTCCCTTAGTTGAAAGGGAAGAAATGGCTCTCCAGGTTTGGAGGGAGCACTGACATATCATTGATTTATGGACAGTCATTTTCAACTTTGAAAATGGTCTAGGATGGGCAGTTCCTTTCCAATTCGGAAAGTGGTTTGAGATTTTTGACAGACAGGCATTTTCTAGTTCGGAAAATGGTCCAGATCGAACGGTCATTTTCGTAATGAAAATGGTTTGATGGATTGTTGATGCACCATAGACAACGATTCCCCTTGTGGCCAATGTGGGGGAATGGTCTAGGACAATATTTCTTCTTGACGATCACTCTCAGTAGTGGTCAAGAATATTGGTCCACCTCATCGAACAATCATTCTTTCGAAGCTCACAGTTGTGAGCAGTTTCGAAGAATGGTTCATTTTGAAGGTTGGTGCAGGACATTCATTTCTTTAGGAAATGGTCTGGACAATCATTCCCTAGGGAAGATTCATTCTCTACAGGTTGCATTTTGTTTAGTGTTGGAGGAATGGCCTAGATAGGTGAATGGTCCAGGTTCAACAATCAGGGATAGACATTCTTTAGGGAAGACTCATTCTCTCCAGGTTGCACTTTGTTTAGTGTCGGAGGAATGACTTGGATAGGTGAATGGTCCAGGCTTAGAAATCAGGACAATTATTCTTCCTTTCTTGAGAAGAATAGTCTAGATATCCCATCATTGATGTTCTATTCTCTGAGGGCAAATGCTCTTCCAGATCTCACAGATGTGAGTGGAAGAATGGCCTTGGTGACTCTATTTATTTCATAATATTGTTTCTATGCAAGTTGATATCAGACGATATGATTACTATGGAGACTATATGTCTCCAGACAGTAGAGGTATGCTACTATGGTGGATATGTTCCATTGTTTGTCACAGATTGAGTAGTTGTGTACTACTATGGATAGACACAGTTGTGTTCTATCAGTTGACATTGTACTAGTTGTCATGGAAATTATCCAGTTGGATAGTAATGACGGTGCTCGTGATTTAATTAGCATGTGTGACTATAATGATGCTACCATTTGAATGGTATGTTTGTGCTCAAGACCATTATCTGTTATACCTCCCTAGCTAGGAGGGAGTGTTGCTATTATGGTAGTTGCGGGAGGTATTAACCTCCATTTGTGACCTTTGATAAGATTAGAATATTCTGGAAGCAAGAAAAGAATTGAATATAAGCCTAGAAGAGATGTTAGCTAAAGTAAATAATTAATACTAAGTAATTAGCACTGAGAATGAGAAGTCAGCCCAGGCAGTCTGGTAGAAGCAGTATAAATACAAGAGGCCAGTCTTCATTTTAGCCAGACTTCTTAGAATTACAGCAGTAGCACTTGTGTGCACTACAGAAGGAAAGTTTGTGCGCAAGTCTTGGGAGAAGCTGCTACCACCAGTTCTTCAATCTATATTATCGGTCTTTCTGGATTGAACTCTCTGATCAATCTTGGTTATCTTTGCTTGGTGCATTAGCCTTGGTTGGCTATTGATCTGCTACCATAAATCTTCTCTTTGTCAAGGTCAAGGTGATCGGGGGTGGCATTAGTGCCTATGGTTGGGTGACAATATTGCTATATTGTCTATGGTTAAATGAGCACATCCAATATTCTAATAGGGGGGCGGGGGCGGGGGGGCGCTCCTGATAACATTGGTACAGTTTGACTCTTGAAATATTTTTTTTATTAGTCTTGCGATTCGATTGGTATGTTTTTCCATCTTTCTTAAGGACGACGATAAAGATAGTTTATAGTACAGTTTGAGTCTTGATTAGTCATGCGATTTGATTCATATATGTAAGTTTTATTTGATCAATTTGTTGTATGGATTATTGTAATGTCGATCTTCTTTGTGCTACGTTAACGTTTTGCGTGATAGGTGTCCATGTTTTTGTGAATGTTAATCCTTCTTTTTCACATGGTTGTTGTATGGTTTATGTTAATTATTTTTATTGTTGATGTTAATATTTGGAATTTTTTTTATAAATCACTGTAAATCCATCTTACTTTTAATTTATCATGTATTAGAAAATATCAAATCCTTTGATGTGGAAACCTTTCTTCAATATTTTATTTTTATTTTTTTAAACCTTGAGAGATTTGATCCCTAGAGTCAACTCCATGCTAAGCACTAAAGGAATTACAATCTCTCTTGTACTGAGATGTAGAAAACACCTATATGAGGAATAATAATTTTTCCACTTTCAATTACTAAATAGATTGGATATATCAAACCCATCAAATAGGAAATGAATAAGCTAATCAAGTTGGATCACGAGTGTAACAAAAGAGCCTTGAACTTCATTATTTTTGGTATGAAAGAGCATAAATATAAGGACATGCTAGCAATAGTAAAAGTAGAACTAAAAAAAAAACTGAAAGTGAAACCACTTACCTCATAGAGCAAAGAGGTTGGGAAAAATAATTAAACATAAAAATAGGTTGATTCACGTTAAGGTAAGCTCTAATAACTATAAATATGGCATACTTAGTAAATCTTTGATCTTAAAAGGGTCAGGTATATTTATAAATGAAAATATCATTCTAGAAGACTGCGATGAATTAAGGAAGGAAGTTCAAAAGGTAAAAGAAGATAGGAAGGAAGTAAAACAAGTTCAATTTCTTGATTGTTCTGTGAGTTAGCGTTGCCTTTACCATACCTTGGTTATTTCGGATTTGCAGACCCAAATTTCCACTTGTTCTGGTGCTTAGATTTCTGCTCGATTTTGACAGCATATCTATAAGAGACTCCTAGTGGCAAGATGTCCAAAAAATCCATTTCAGTTAGGATGTACCTATGTAGAGCCCCGTGGTATTTCAAAACCAGATTTTGTTTAAATTCTTTGATACCCAGCTTGGTGCATAATGTGTGAAAGGAATTTGCAAACTATGGCACTGTTTGTTCCCACTTTTGATGCAAAGTGGTCCATCTCATGTATTGGTCATCATAGTTTCCCACAAGATAGTATTGCTCCTTAACCACATCCATAAAAAAATCCCAAGTGGGCTCGGCCCCAAATATTCCAGGCTCCTCTGTGGAAATTTTCTTCCAGTAAGTTTCCCACCAATGTTTGACATGGGGGAGATCCTTGAGGAGCGCAAAGATGATATTTTCTCTGTCAGAAGAATTGTGAACATAGAAATAGCCGTCTAGAAAATTCAACCATTTTTCCAAATCATCCACATCAATCTGAGCTTCAAATACATGAATATCAAAATTAACTTGTATCTTGAATGGAGTAGCGTCTCCAAAGCGACCACATGAGGAAGATGTGCCTGTTATTGTCGGCAATCTTTGAAGAATTTTGGAAAAATTGTCCAACATCTCATTCCTCTATTGCGCAAGGGCTTTCGTGAGCAACAAATTGATGGGATATTCTACTCCCGCGTCTCTCTTTTATTCCACCATGGGAGGTCGCTTGGGCTGACGAGAGTGGTTGTACTCAAGGGAAACTAGATTGTAACCCACCTCTTTGTACCCTAACCTTGTCGGGGACATGCACTAAGAAACGACAATGAGTAACCTGCTCTAATACCACTGATCCTGATTATTTTTTAGAACGAAATGAAGGAAGAGGTATAACAATGGAATATGCATATATATTTCAAGATACACAAAACTGTTGCAATAAACACAAAGATACATTAAGGAACAATTTTTATTAATGAGAAAATGTACATAAACTGTAAAATTACAGAGTGGATGACTCACTATAATGGTGGAAACTTATCTTTGAGAAGATATGTGATGGCTACACTCATTTGAAAGAAGATGATGATGTTTACAATGAGGTTCTAGAGGCCTTTTTAATATATAGAAAATCCAAAACCCTAACCATGGAAGATGAAACACCAAAAGTCATGTGGGCCCCGATGGGGTAAGTTGGTACGTCAACTTCCAAAGGGAGTAACTTTTGTGTATGATCTTCGTTTGAGGGGCACAACACATTTTTCTATCACACTCTAGCTAAAGCCTATAGTGTGATTGTGGAGGGCCTAGAAAATGTTATTTAGGGCCTCAAAACGACCCTGGAAGTTCAGGACTCGAAATATTGTAGAAAAACTACCAAGGTAGAAGCCCTTGTTTTGAGCCATTGGAATAGGTGGGTGGCCACCCATTTCTTCCTGAATCAATCCTCCCCCCTTAGGAAGCAATGGTATCCATTGTGTTAGGTACTTGGGGAAGCTTTCATTGAATCTGAACTTTGGTGAGCTACTTTCCTTGCTGAAGAAGATTCCCTTCTTAACTTGTTGAAGGCTATTATGAACCAATATGGCTGTATGATCTGCATGAGTGTGGGAGGACTTTGTTGGTGAATATGCAACATGAAATACATGAAGGGATTTATCATAACTTTATTTGACTGGGTAGTGTGGAGGAACCTCCATAGGTGCAGTAGGAATAGCTTGGTGCTCTTCTACAATCTTGTTGATCTTCTTGTGTTGGAAATAATTTTTTTGGGTCGAGGTTGTAGTGGTTGCAATGCCCTTCTCTTCTGACTAGGTGGTGAAGAGGCTAAACTTTGTGGTATGAGAAATTACTTTGTGACATTGTTTTGTCTCTACAGTAGTCGAAACTACTTCTGGTATCCTGTAGTGCTGACCCCTAGAGTAACAATGATGCTACGAGGACGAGACTCATAAACAACATGGCACCTCTACATATATGACTAGTATAATAGAACATCATAGACTTCCAGTGGGGAAAAATCACACAATACCTCATCCTTCAAGGGCTTGATGTCGTATGACAAGAGACACTTTTGGCTGACACGAAGATATCTTCCATGGAAAATCCATTCGATGTTGTATGGCTACGGGTGTGGTATTTGTTATCACTCTGTAAATTCCCAGAGGTTGTATAAAGGGCAGAAAGAATTTACAAGAGGTAACCTTAACCAACCACTTCGAAACTAGGATCTAGCCCTGCCAGTTTCAAAGAGGGATCTCTCTGTAAGATTTAGATTTGTTTGGATTTTTCAAGTTTTAGGCTAGTTATAAAGAACAATACCGAGTTGTTTGTGTTTTTTAAATAGACTGGTTGAATGTCATTTACGCTTACATTGGGCTATGGGGTATGTTTCATAAAAAGGAGAGCAGAGGACAACTTTTAAAAGATTCATTTTACAGGGCAAGGAAATGCAATTGTTGGATCCTTTTATAAATAAAATGATGGATTTGAAGAAAAGGTGAGATATCAGTTAAAACAAAGAAGAAATTAAGAATTTCTTTGTTATAACATCGAAAAAAAACATATAAATCTGTAAAAGATTAAGAACAGAGTACGAAATGGAAAATTATGCAACTTTAACTTCTTTTAGAGATTAGATTAGAAAACAACATGATAACTGAGAAACAAAACTTTTACGAAGACATATAAAACTTCACCAACAATTAACACGCAGGAATCATGTGAAATGTCTCCTTGTATTACTAGAATGATCTCTTTGAAAAGAATATAGATTACAACTTGCTCGGGCGTAAAAATCTACCCTGAGAACTTCAAAGTTTGAAGTATTTATAATAAAGATTACAAACGATCCTGTCATCAATGATCAAGATGTGACAGATGCTATTTTTAACTATCTAGATAACAAGATGCAAAAATATGGGAACTGATGATGATGTGTCGAATCTCTCATGCTGATTTTGGGGAAGACCGTTGGTGAGTCATTCATATGACTTTGATTGCACTGGATGCTAACTTGGACAAAATCATTATCTTTATTCGATCATTTCGCACAACTCATTCCATCTTTGTATACTAGGGATGATAATTTTCAATCGTCGACGGTAGATTTCATCCATCTCAGTATAATAAGCAAAAGTCAGCTTCGTGAGTAAAATGTACTTGACTTCATGTTGTATGTTGAGGTCAGGTTGCAAAGTCTCCAAGAACTCTTTGCCTGTGATGCTACCCTGTATCCCTAAAAACTTGGAACTGTCTTTGGCCATGGTGGAAATCTTTTGCTTATAATCTGACAAAGTCATCAATTTATCATTTAGGACAAGTAAACCAGGAAGGCCCTTTTTCTGTAAGGCCTCAATATTGCTAAAAAATTCTCTGAACCCCAATGTCCATGTTCTGAGCTTTCTCCTCCAACTGCAACATTAATCCTCTCTTGGTCAACACTCTTTTGACTTCAAGGATAGTTTATGTCATGTCTTCAACTTTTAGGTCTTCAAGCTCTTCCTTGGTTTTTGAATTCAAAAACTTGATGATCTTGTTGGCTATTGAGGGCATCTCACGCAACTCTGTTCTTATCCTATCAATGGCCTACCTACTCTTTAACACCGGATCATGTTGCTCTAACATGATTTGCACCATGGGCCAAATTTCGTTTATGGATTTCGAGATATCTGTCCATATATTTTCCTTAGCCTCTGCTAATGTCTTACCTGCCACTGTTTGTTTCTGAAGCTGTTGTATTTCTTGCTTGAGCTTCTCTGATACTTGTCTCTCAATATTGTATCTTGTTTGAAAAGAAGACTTGAGTTCCTGTAGACTTTCAATCTCCATTTTCAGCCTATTGATCTATTATGTTATCCTTTCCAAAAGAGGATATCTTTTCCAACTTCAATTGGGTTTAAACATTGCTTAAAGACACCTGTAACTTTGTTGTTGTAGAGGAAGCATGTGCCAATGTGGAGAAAAC
Source organism: Picea sitchensis (assembly GCA_010110895.2). Lineage (NCBI taxonomy): Eukaryota > Viridiplantae > Streptophyta > Pinopsida > Pinales > Pinaceae > Picea > Picea sitchensis. The sequence continues at coordinate 13,486 of SNQJ01S0008605.1, read as the reverse complement.
CATTTCTCCAGTCTGTCTGTGCAAGTCCATCTGGTCAACTGGATGGACTTGTTTGGTGTCAAAAAGGATAGTTGACCTCTTGTAATCAATGATCTCTTTGGGTTGAGACACCTATGCTTGCAAAAATGCCAGATGCATTCTTCCTTTCTTTGTGTCAAAGGTTGACACCAATCAATGTTGTGTTGTGGAAGTTTTCTTCCAAAACTGAGAGTAAGTGATGTTGGTCAACGTCTGGTTCTTCTTTTTAATCATGTCATATTTTTCAAAAATGCTCAGAGGTACAGATCCTTGTGGATTTTGGGTGGTCACAGTTATCTCTGTCTACTTCTTTGAAGAAGAAGTTGACACCACATGCTATCTTCTTTCAATCACTTTGGCAAAGTAGGTCTCATCCTCACCAGACATGTGAGTAGCATGAGTGGTTTTGGGTTTCTTGTAGTATACCTAAAAATATTTTGTTGATACCTCAATGATTGAAGGTGAAGCATCATTTCTTGGACTTTTTTCCTTGGGTACCTATGGAGTGGTAGTCAGTGAAAAAGAGACCGAAGGAGATTCATGTGGCTCTATATCTACCGAAGTGTTTGCTTCCCACTTTGTCTGGTTCACATACATTTCAATTTCTAGTTTGAGGGTGTGAGCATAAGGTGAACATCTGTTCTTGGATCTCATCTCTGCAATGATCCCATTGGAGTCATATCGCCAAATGAAACTAGTGTTGAATTTCATTTCTTTCAATAGTTTATCTGCCTCTTCCCCAGCAGCTCGATTGTTGCAGATAAACGGTCCTATTTTCCCTTTGATCCTCCTATGTTGTTTTTTCTTCAGAGACACAAAATGGATGTCATCTGAGTTTATCATCTGACGAATATACTCCAGTGTGAATATTCTAACAGGCACATATTTGGGCAACTTGTATGGAGCTATTTCACACCCATACACTCTGATTTCTGTTTGCTTCTGGTATAGAAACCAGTGCCCAGTATTTGCGAGATCCGAAAGGTGCAGAACTCTTTGGATCTTCTCGCTTATCCTCGGCTCAAGTCTTCCACTAAGCATGCCTACAACTGGGAGATAAAACAACTCAATGAATTGTTTAAAAGTGAACTCAGTGGAGTTTGTCCTGAGCAGCGACATCCAGAAAGTGATTGCTTGAGGTTTTCCTTCCTTGTCCATCTTCTGCATGTGAAAGGAAAAATTTTCTGCTTGATAGAACATGAACATGTAGGCCAGTAGTGAAGAATACTGAAACATGCTTTCTGTAGGGAAATTTGCCAGCTGGTCGTGTAGGTTCTCGGCTAAGAAACCAATGTAATCGAAATGGGTGGTGACTTTATCTTCAACAGAGAAAATGGACAGGAAACCTAAGATAGGTTCATCCACCCATTCATCTGAGAAGTAACCGAGCAAACAACACAGTGTGGAGATAATCTGGTTTCCCTTTTCGGAAAATATGGACCAATAGTAGGGAGGATTCTTTTTAGGGAATTGGGCGTCTTGAGGGAGGAAAAGCTCAAGGATTTGCGCTCTTTGGGGAAATGATAAGTTATGATACATTTCTTTCAAAATTTTAAGTGTAAGGGGAGAACGGGGTTCGACTCTGGGTACCTGCATCATTTGATCAATGGCCTTGGGTGTAATTAGGAAAAAGGTTTCTCCGGTCGAAGACACTATGGCTCTTTGATCAGGGAGGTAGTGTGGTTGGCATTTGAGAGTGAATTCGGGGAAATGATAGATCTGGGGAAAAAGATATAGGGGGGAATTCGACTGCTAGAGCCCAATTTCATCGCTCTAATCGATGAAGGTGTCTTTAAACCATGATTGTAGCTCAAAAAAATCAAAATCGGACCTGGTTTCTGAGATCAAGTAGTCTTTGTCTGCTAACAGGATCCGATCGAGATAGACTGTAGGTGGGAGAAAAGGATTTTCTTCCGCATTTGAATTTTTTCTTTTGGGCGCCATTGGTTTCCACCGATACCTGCACACTGAACACACGTTAGTAGGTGAAAACTCTGGTTGGATGAGGTGTTGCAGAGGTGAAGGAAAATGAGTCTCTGATACACAGGGAGTGTGAATGGAATGGGAATGAGCGAAACGTGGTTGAAGTTTAGTGAACGAGTATCCGTTGGGCGAAAAAGGACAGGTCAGATGAACAACGAGTATGTGGCCAGTCATAAATGGCCAACGAGTCGTTTAGAGCGTGAGAGGGTAATGTGAAGGACATCTGACGTGTGAAAATGATTGATGTGCAAAAAGGCGATTGGGAGATGAACGGAATGGATATGAACTGTAACGGTTAGATGGAGGGGACATGTTGATGGGGTGACAAAATGGGATTTGCAATGGATGTTTCAGGGTGCAACAATTCTGAATGGCAGTGGTGATTTGGAAGAATGACAGGCGATGAATAGTTTGGAGTGGCGAGGTAAGATGTAACGAGATAATGCCACGTAGGGATGGGTCCCGCCTGGACACAGCTTCATTCCGGACCCCCCCTGCCTTTAAAAGTAGAAAAGTTTGGGGGGTTCGGGATCAATGGTTTCCCGTTGATATGAAAAAATCTAGATCAGTTGTTGATTCAAACACGCTCCTTAACCATCGTGTCGGACCCCCCCCCCCCNGGGGGGGTCCAGAATCTCTTGTGGACCATTGATTTGCACACTGGCGGGGCAATCGTAGATCTGAGCGCACATTTTAATTACCTTTTCGGACCCCCCCATCGTTAAAGGTCGAACGACCGGGGGGGTCCGGAGTCTTTTCTGAGCCATAGATCTAGGGGCCAACAACTCAGTCGTAGATCTAGGCCTGATCTTTAATCTCCAAGGTACAATTCAATATATGATGCAGAACTTAGGCTTAATGATTTTTTATGGGTTTTGTGCGCTGCTCCTCTTTCTTTTTATCACCATGGGGTTAGAAAAACATTTCATCATAAAAAATTATGCATTTTTCATCGATCATATTACATATTTTTTTGAAAGGAAGTTGACTAACCTATGTCCTAACCTACTCATTTTCACCTTTAGCCCAACTTAGACTGTTGGACTAAGAAAATACTCTACCTAGGGGCTATTTGACCAAGATTAGAATGTTTGGTCAAATTTATTCACTAACTAACCTGATTACTTGCCTAAGGTTAGACAGTTTAGCCAAGCTTATTCACTAATCCTAGATACTTAAATTTAAAAGACTTGGCCATGTTTAAACTGTATGGATCAAGTCATTGTCATTTCATGGGGCTTTATCCATTTTCTTTTATGCCCTCTTTTATTTTTCTCATTTTCTTTCTTTTTCTTTTCTTCTTTTTTTCTCTTTTCTTCTTTTTTATTTTATTTTATTTTATTTTAGAATACAACAATATATGCTAGCCAAAAACACTAAAGGAACAAAATCACAATCACCAGTTGATCATATAAATTATAGGGTTATAACAGTAGCTCCACCTGGGGATGGTATCCTCCTTGTGAGATGCCAAGAATCTAGGAACTCTGATTATGCAGACCAATTGTCTCCATTGGGTTGTTCCCATACTAAAAACTGTGACCATTTCTTGTACCTGTTCCAAACCTGATGGCTACAAACCAAAATGAAAATAAAACTATGAAAAACTGAAAAAGAAAGAAGTTCTCATCTTTTTGAGCTTATTGGCACACTCTTACCTACTCTAATCCACTGATAATTTCGATGTTCTAAACGATACAATAGTGCCAGTGCAACTAGTCAAGCAACTAATTATATGCATTGACTTCTTGACTGTTTATTAAAAACATTAGAGAAACAATTTGACCCTCTGTCCGGAAAACCCAAGATGTGCAGTGTAATGCCAACTGTAGATGGATGTGTACAATGGGACCGGAAATATTCTTCATATAATCAGCTACAAGATCCATAAATTCATAATTTATTGATATACCTTTTAGGCTATCAATGACAAGTTGATCATGGATGGATTTTTCAATTTCGTCATCAAGGTTGAACCTTAATTCCAGCTCTACGAAATTAGGATCACAACCATATCCTTCCTCTATCTATAAATCAAAAGGTATAACAATTTTCTCTCTTTTTGGAGGAGGGAGACTTTCCAAGAATTCTTTAGGATCTTGGAAATCATATGACTCAAATTCTACATCCAATAATTCAAATTCATTTTCTAATCTTTCAGCAACTAAACCAAGAAAACAACTTTTACCTTCAAGTGTGAATCGACTGGATTTCATACAAAGAAACACTGGTTTTGAGAAAATATCATCAATCTGAAATTCTACTAACTCATCCCTCAAAGTTTGTAACATTTCACCAGATAAAGGGTTTTCCACATACCCTGTCATCTTGGATCACTATCAATTCTCTGAAATCTAGATTCTTTGGCAGTGAAGTCGCTCTGAAATTTGAAGCTCGAGATCTTGAACAATGGAGTCACCAGGTGAATGGTACAACCTTCCGATGTTTGGCTTCTATTCACCATCAGAATTCAAAACTGAAAGTTGACGTGTACTACTGGAGAAAGTTCCCCAGTATGGTTGCCAATTATGTTATCACTCTGTAAATTCCCAGAGGTTGTATAAAGGGAAGAAAGAATTTACAAGAGGTAACCTTAACCAACCACTTCGAAACTGGGATCTAGCCCTGCCAGTTTCAGAGAGGGATCTCTCTGTAAGATTTAGATTTGTTTGGATTTTTCAGGTTTTAGGCTAGTTATAAAGAATAATACTGAGTTGTTTGTGTTTATTAAATAGACTGGTTGAATGTCATTTATGCTTCCATTGGGCTATGGGGTCTGTTTCATAAAAAGGAGATCAGAGGACAACTTTTAAAAGATTCATTTTACAGGGCAAGGAAATGCAATTGTTGGATCCTTTTAGAAATAAAATGATGGATTTGAAGAAAAGGTGAGATATCAGTTAAAACAAAGAAGCAATTAAGAATTTCTTTGTTATAACATCAGAAAGAAAACATATAAATCTGTAAAATATTAAGAACAGAGTATCCAATGGAAAATTCTGCAACTTTAACTTCTTTTAGAGATTAGATTAGAAAACAACATGATAACTGAGAAAGAAAACTTTTACGAAGACAAATAAAATTTCACCCACAATTAACACGCAAGAATCCTGTGAAACATCTCCTTGTATTACTGGAATGATCTCTTTGAAAAGAATACAGATTACAACTTGCTTGGGCATAAAAATCAACCCTGAGAACTTCAAAGTTTGAAGTATTTATAATAAAGATTACAAACGATCTTGTCATCAATGATCAGGATGTGGCAGATGCTATTTTTAACTATCTAGATAACAAGATGCAAAAATATGGGAACTGATGATGATGTGTCGAAACTCTCATTCTGATTTTGGGGAAGACTGTTGGTGAGTCATTCATATGACTTTGACTGCACTGGATGTTGACTTGGAGAAAATCTTTATCTTTATTCGATCAATTCGCACAACTCATTCCATCTCTGTGTACTGGGGATGGTAACTTTCAATAGTCGACGATAGATTTCATCCATCTCGGTATACTTAGCAAAAGTCGGCTTGGTGAGGAAAATGTACTTGACTTTGTGTTGTATGCTGAGGTCAGGTTGCAAAGTCTCCAAGAATGCTTTGCCTGTGATGTTGCCCTGTATCCCTGAAAACTTGGAATTTTCTTTGGCCATGGTGGAAATCTTTTGCTTATAATCTGACAAAGTCATCAATTTATCATTTAGGACAAGTAAACCAAGAAGGCCCTTTTTCTGTAAGGCCTCAATCTTTCTAAAAAATATTTGAACCCTAATGTCCATGTTCTGAGCTTTCTCCTCCAAATGCAACATTAATCCTCTCTTGGTCAACACTCTTTTGACTTCAAGGATAGTTTATGTCCTATCTTCAACTTTTAGGTCCTCAAGCTCTTCCTTGGTTTTTGAATTCAAAAACTTGATGATCTTGTTGGTTGTCGAGGGCATCTCACCCAGCTCTGTTCTTATCCTATCAATGGCCTGCCTACTCTTTAACACCAGATCATGTTGCTCGAACATGATTTGCACCATGGGCCAAATTTCATTTATGGATTTCGAGATATCTGTCCATATATTTTCCTTAGAATATGCTAATGTCTTACCTACCACTGTTTGTTTCTAAAGCTGTTGTATTTCCTGCTTGAGCTTCTCTGATACTTGTCTCCCAATATTGTATCTTGTTTGAAAAGAAGACTTGAGTTCCTATAGACTTTCAATCTCCATTTTCAGCTTATTGATCTATGTTCCCTGCAGAATCATCTCCTCCATGGACTTTGCTAGCTCCACGATTTTTTCCAATGCTGTCAATGGAGTTGTTGATGGAACTTATGTTGTAGTGGTTGTTGGCACAACTGTTGTACTGACTTCTACAATGGGAACTGCACTCAATGGAATGAATTCCATCGGGGTCGATTGTTCCTTCTCTTTCAATAACTTTTCCAACTTTGCCTCCATTTCCCCGAGCTGTGCGTTCTGCTGCATGATAAGTTTCAACAATTCTTCTTTCTCGTTTTCTACCTCATCTATTTCTTTAGCTTGTGAATCCTCTATTGGTGGCAATTCCAGTTGTTTTCTCAAAGATGCAATATCAACATTCTTTTTCTTCAACACTTCCTCAGCTTCTTTTGCATTCGAGGGATCATACCCAATCTCGAGCACCAACTCCTCTAAGGATTTTATTATGTTATCCTTTGCAAAAGACGATATCTTTTCCAACTTCAATTGGGTCTGAACATTGCTTAAAGACACCTGTAACTTTGTTGTTGTAGAGGAAGCATGTGCCAATGTGGAGAAAACCATTTCTCCATTCTGTTTGTGCAAGTCCATCTGGTCAGCTGGATGGACTTGTTTGGTGTCAAAAATGATTGTTGACCTCTTGTAATCAGTGATCTCTTTGGGTTGAGACACTTGTTCTTGCAAAAATTCTAGATGCATTCTTCCTTTCTCTGTTTCAAAGGCTGACAACAATCGATGTTGTGCTATGGAAGTTTGCTTCCAAAACTGAGAGTAGGTGTTGTTGGTCAGCATCTGGTTCTTCTTTTTAATCATGTCATATTTTTCAAAAATGCTTAGAGGTACAGATCCTTGTGGAGTTTGGGTGGTCACAACTATATCTGTCTGCTTCTTTGAAGAAGAAGTTGACTCCACCTAATGTCTTCTTTCAATCGCTTTGGCAGAGTAGGGCTCTTCCTCACTAGACATGTGAGTAGCATGAGTGGTTTTGGGTTTCTTGCAGTATACCTGAAAATCTTCTACTGATACCTCAGTGATTGAAGGTGAAGCATCCTTTCTTGGCCTTTTTTCCTAGGTTACCTGTGGAGTGGTAGTCAGTGAAAAAGAGACTGAAGGAGATTCTTGTGGCTCTGTATCTACTAGAGTGTTTGCTTCCCACTCTGTCTGGTTCACATACTTTTCAATTTCTGGTTTGAGGGTGTGAGCATAAGGTGAACTTTTTTTCTTGGATCTCATCTCTGCAATGATCCCACTGGTGTCATATCGCCAAATGAAACTAGTGCTGAATTTTATTTCCTTCAATAGTTTATATGTCTCTTCCCCAACAGCTCGATTGTTGCAGATAAATGGTCCTATTTTCCCTTTGATCCTCATCTGTTGTTTTTTCTTCAGAGACACAAAATGGATATCATCTAAGTTTATCCTCTAACGAATATACTCCAGTGCGAATATTCGAACAGGCACATACTTGGGCAACTTCTATGGAGCTAGTTCACACCCATACACTCTGATTTCTGTGTGATTTTGGTATAGAAACAAGTCCCCAGTCTTTGCGAGATCCGAAAGGTGTAGAACTCTTTGGATCTCCTCGTTTATCCTTGAATCAGGTCTTCCACTAAGCATGCCTACAACTGGGTGATAAAACAACTCAATGAATTGTTTAAAAATGAACTCAGTGGCGTTTGTCCTGAGTAGGGACGTCCATAAAGTGACTGCTTGAGGTTTTCCTTCCTTGTCCATCTTCTTCATGTGAAAGGAAAATTTGTCTCCTTGATAGAACATGAACATGTAGGCCAGTATTGAAGAATACGGGAACATGCCTTCTATAGGGAAATTTGCCATCTGGTCATGCAAGTTCTCGACCAAGAAACTGTTGTAATCAAAATGGGTGGTGACTTTCTCTTCAGTAGAGAAAATGGATAGGAAACCTAAGATAGGTTCATCCACCCATTCATCTGAGAAGTAACCGAGCAAGCAACATAGTGTGGAGATAATCTGGTTTCCCTTTTCGGAAAATATGGAAGAATGGTAGGGAGGATTCTTTTTAGGGAATTGGGCATCTTGAGGGAGGAAAAGCTCAAAGATTTGCGCTCTTTGGGGAAATGATAAGTTCTCATACATTTCTGTCAGAATTTCAAGTGTAAGGGGAGAACAGGGTTCGACTCTGGGTACCTGCATCATTTGATCGATGGCCTCGGGTGTAATTAGGAAAAAGCTTTCTCCGGTCGAAGACACTATGGCTCTCTGATCAGGGAGGTAGTGCACTGGGCATTTGAGAGCGAATTCGGGGAAATGATAGATCTAGGGAAGAATATATAGGGGGAAATTCGACTGCTAGAGCCCAATTTCATCGCTCAGATCCATGAAGGTGTCTTTAAAACATGACTGTAGCTCGACAAAATCAAAATCAGACCTGGTTTCTGAGATCAAGTAGTCTTTGTCTGCTAACAGGATCCAGTCGAGATTGACCGGAGGTGGGAGAAAAGGATTTTCCTCCGCATTTGACTTTTTGCTTTTGGGCCTCATTGATTTCCACCGATACCTGCACACTAAACACATGTTAGTAGGCGAAAAATCTGGTTGGATGAGGTGTTGCAGAGGCGAAGGAAAATGTGTCTCTGATATGCAAGGAGTGTGAATGGAATGGGAATGACCGAAACAGGGTCGAAGTTTAGTGAACGGGTATCTGTTGGGCAAAAAAGGACAGGTTAGATGAACAACGTGTATGTGGCCAGTCATAAATGGCCAATGGGTCGTTTAGAGCGCGAGAGGGTAAGGTGAAGGACATATGACGTGTGAAAATGATTGATGTGCAGAAAAGTGATTGGGAGATGAACATAATGGATATGACCCGTAACAGTTAGTTGGAGGGGACATGCTGACGGGGTGACAAAATGGGATTTGCAATGGATGTTTCGAGGTGTGACAATTCTGAATGACGATGGTGAGTTGGAAGAATGATAGGCGGTGAATAGTTTGGAGTGGAGAGGTAAGATGTAACGAGATAATGCCAC
>SNQJ01S0008604.1:309949-322121 GCA_010110895.2 Picea sitchensis | reverse complement strand
CCCCTGGATGCAAAGAAAACAATAAGTGGGAGAATGTTGGGTATGTGTTATATTCTTTGCATGTGTGTGTGTGGGCACGTCAGATATGACAACTGCGTCTTACGATCCCTCGTACTAGTGCCCTGTTTGTGCCATGTGTGTCAGGTGCTTTCCTAGGGGGGTCCCAGGGGGGGGCATGTATGCCCCCCCTGGTTATGCGCAACGTTCGGGGCAGCGCCCTAAATTTTTTTTTGGGGGCGATTTTTTCTATTTTTAGCGGATTTTGCTATTTTCAGCGATTTATTAAAAATAATCCTAGTTTTAGGGATTAGGGTTTTGGTATCTACTAAATACCTAAAAAAATTGTATATATTGTATAGTGAATGGTGAAATTCGATATAATGAATATAAGAAAGGTTTTCCTGGTTGAGGGTTTCTAGTATATATCTCTGTGTACTATGTGAATGAGCCATTGATTAAATTCTGTTTTTCTTAAGAATCTATATGCATTTCTTTACTTCACAGGTTTAAAACTTACAGCTTTACCCTACGCTTTGGGCATACCGAATCTCGGTTAAGACTTCCACCAGTTTTTCTCCTTTCCAGTTAGTGCACAGTGTGGAGTCGATCCTACCTATTTAATGTGAAATCCCTTCTCTTAGATTGACAATTACGCTCATACCTGACACTTCCATTCTTGAACAGTGCCTCGTGCACCTAGAGAGTCTAGATGAGTAATGTTGAGATGCCTCTACGAATATTGAAGTGAATAAACAATGTGTCAAGGTCCAATATGATAAGTATGTCTGTCCTCGGCAGTACGCTGAGGGTGACTTAGTCCTTTTGTATGACCAAACCAAAGAACCACTGGGGGCAAGAAAGTTCAAACCCATGTGGCACGGTCCCTATATTGTGCGACGTGGCTTAGAAAAATGAGCCTATGAATTAGAAGATTATAAAGGGAATATGTTGGATGAGTTGAGGAATGAGCTCTACTGGAAAAGATACTATGCTTGAGCCCCAAGCTTGGGCGTAACTCTTTGTATACTAATGTATTTTAATGTATATATCTTTTCCCCTTTTCATCTTCAGCTTTCTTATCGATTTTTCCCTTAGTTGGCAGATGTCAATGGAGTCTTCGGTCTACTTAGGATTCCTTGACGGGGCCAATCATCATACATGAAATTTGGCTTCCGCTGCTTGGGTTGTTTACTCACCTGAGGGTCTATTGGTGTCTTCAGGTGGCGTTTTCATAGGGCCATCAACGAATAATGTGGTCGAATGTAGCGTCTTTATAGATATTTTATGCGATGCCATTTCACATGGTATTCATTATTTAGAAGTTGAACGACAGTTACCGTGTGCGAGACCCTACTCTACTTTGACGATTCCTACGTGTACGAATTTTTGAATGACATTTTGATTTTATTACTTATCATCACATATCTATAAGTTCTAATTATGTATCCGATGCATACACTAATTATGTTTTAGATTGGCATTTGTCACATAACTAAAGAAAAGAAAAGACATTCACCAATGTACACATTTTAATATAAGTAAAGCTGAAGATCACTGATTTTTATATTTCATCTCTCCAAAAAATATGGTGTTATAGTACAAAATGGGGGATCACACCCTCAAAATACATACACGAGCGATCAATAAAGTAATCAAGACATCTACGCCTGTGGTGCAGGATGTGTGTCATGATAGCATAGTAGGATGTTTGCGAGACGCCAAAAGAGTCACACCCAAGCACAAGGCACAACTATCACCTACCACTGCATGGCCTCCAACAGATCCTCTACGTGAACCATGGGAATTATTTGCGTCAAGTGAGACAGGTTTCCCTGGACGTTTTGAAGCACTCTCTCAGCATCTCCTCCCGCTGGCTCATCCCCCTAGTGCCTCCATCGGTGTTGTGGCAGTCCATCTGGCCGTTTTATTAGTACTTGACATCATCGAAAAATATTTTTGTTTTTCTTCTACAAAAATACAAAATAATGAAATATTCAAAAAACTTTCGCATATTTATGTCTTAGTAGGTGGAACCTGGTGGTAATGGCATATTCATATCTCCTCTGAAGTCAATCCCTGCATAAGGGTATTCCTCCAAATCTATCACCTGTCGACACCACCAGAAGAAAAAATCGTCGTTGTAGGGTGTTGGTACCATACCACCCCCCAACCACCTCATCACCTCAGTCCACCATGCCATGGTTGGATCACGAAGTCCATTCGAAAAAATGTCGAATTTAGGGCCCAAGCCTGGAACCTGCTTGAAGAAAAACTACATAGGATAGACATGAACCCGAAGTTCCTCTTTCTACCCTATTTGCAGTCTGTTAGCTGGCTCTTCATGTTGGCCAACAGTGAGGTGCACCAGTCGTAAACCATGGGTTGCAAGCACTCCACTGAATAGAACATAAGTGGCCTTGATTCCTAATGCAATGAGGCCGACCCTGTGATCTGTGTCAACACTTGGACAACGATCTTGAGACTCATATTGTTGATCGCTCTGATTGGGAGTTGGATCCATACCTTCTTGGTCCCTGCAATGCAATGAGTGGCTATGTAGTCCTCTATGTTCATGCCACTCCCAAATCCCTGGGCTTTGAGGTTCACCACCTCACCTCAACATGACAGTCCTATCAAAAAGTATATGTCCTCAACTTCAATCCTCAATGGTTTCCCATTGAGGTTGAAGGTATTTGTATCTGGATCCCAGTAGTTCACCAATATCTGGAGCAGTCTCACTTGAGCCCTCATACCTTTGAGAGCCCAAAAATTATATATCCCACGTATTCTTAATGCCATTTGGGCCCCTATATCTCTCTCCACTGCAACAACAACCTCTTCATGCTCTCTTTCTCTCCACTCTAGCACCATCCTGCAAGTTTAAAATCATTTTTTGAGTCAGTAACATTTTAAAAATCAAATCCACGGACTTGTACGCGAGTTGCATCTTACACAGTCACGTATAGGGATGCATATACACGGTCTATTTTGATAACAATCATGTATAGGACTGAGTATACGTGACCCAATGATCTACAACCCGCGTATACCCTAGTTTCTAATTTGCACTTTGAAATACTAAAAAAATGAGATCTAATTGCAAATACTAATCCACTAGAAATGAAGAGAAGGGAAAGATGATTTACCTGGTCTAGATGATTTTCAATTCTGTCACTCATGTCTCCCGCAATCCACAGCTGAAATTTGGGGGAAATTTGGTCCAACATGCACTATTTGGGTAAAAAATACAAATGGTATAGTAAAATTGGTTATGTTCACTATTTATAATTTATTTTACCCACTTTGCATAGTTTTTGCTAATATTTTGGCCCAATGGACTATTAAAGTAGTGGATGGAGTTGGTTTTGGTGGTTTTATACAAGGATTCTTGCGGTTTGTAGCGTCATGTCGCCCATTCGTAACTTTGGCAGGTATTTTCATTGACTAACATATAAAATAGGCCATCACTCTGTTTTTCACATTTTCATTATCTTGTAACTTCAATTCGTATGCCTTAGGTATGGACCCATTTAGTAGCGACACAAAACCTTCTTTCTGCAACTAGAAGTGTCATGATTGAATGGCAGAGACTTACCAAACATGGGTGCCCTAGTTAGAACATCTGTGCCATTCGATGCCCGTGCAAAGATTTTGTCCGTAAGACTGGAGGTCCCTTATAGCTAATATATGAATTTTTCATTCGAACCTCATTTCTTACTCATAAGAATACTGACCTATACCTAGTGGAACTCCCAATGAGTCTGGTTTAATCTCTTTTCCGACTCTCTCAAAAAGAGAAAAGATTGCTTAGTGAACTTGTCTCTTTCACACTCGTAAATTGGATTTGAAAGGACGTCTATTTAGTTCAAGTTTACCCCTTTTTCAAACCAAGTAGAATAAATTTACAAAAAATGACATTCTTTGGCATTGAGTTGTAATTGCATCTCATTCTCTTACTTGTAGTATTAAGCCTATTTCCGGTTCTCGCTTTTGCATTATAAGCCTATCACCTTAGCAGTTTGCATCATCATCCAAGTAGAGCCTTGTTTATATCCTTTGCAACTTGACACCCTATACCCCAAGAGGAAACATTTCCCCAAGTGTCCATATCCTGCATGCACCCCCTTGCATTGAGCATAGGAATGTTCCACTGTTGGAACTAGTTGCTTACTAGCAACACTCATTTCCTCCTCTGTATCATAGAATTCTTTTGACTATGAAAAAACAAAAAAGACGGGCTGGAAAATAATATTATCTTATGTTGGCAGTAGTCGTGTCACCTTTGAACAAAGAACAAAATTTTGAGTCCACTTGTCATCAAAATTTTGGGTGTAGCATGACCTTAGTAAGCTGAGCTTGTTACTTAGAGTTTACTCTCTCGACTCGTTACTCTTCCAGTCCCTATGGAGACTTTGATTGGCGCCTCCTGCATCACAAAGTTTCATCAATGAGTCAATGTTGTCAGAGTCATCCATATGTCTCATACTCTTGTTCAAAGGATGTCTATTGACCTGTGTTGACCATTTCTCAANTGTAGTCCTATCATGCACACTGGTCCTACTTTCATTATGGGAAGGTAACCTTGAACCTAGCAGTCGACATTTCCTCATTAGTTGTTGACTGGGGGGTTTCCCTTGTGTTCGATGACAATAAATCTATTCACACAGTGAGATTCATCTAGTGTCTTGGATTCCATTAGCCTTATTGATGGTTTCCTCACCTTTGTCAACAATTTTCCTTATTGGCTACTATTCAGAGGGTCCTTTTCATGCACTACTTGCATCTGGTGCACACGAAAGATGCACATGGTCATCGGTTCGTGAACACGTTCTTTGTCTGAGTTCCTCCAAATAATCAAGCTCCTGATTTATACCTCTTGCTGAATGATGAGAGATGCCTTAATTCTCTCCTTTTAGCGGGTCTCCTTCCATAGAATTCAGCCCATTTATTCTGGAAATGAGACCTAGAGTCCTATGAGTACCTAGAGGCTTGTAGTCATCAGTGGCAGGTTCTCTCGCCATCAACAGTTGGAAATACATCAATGTCTCTTGATCGATAAGATCTTCAAGTGTTCGACCTCAACACCTTTATTCACATTGTAAGAATGTACTCGGTGCCTTGATACCTACTTTCATTATCGATAGGCTGTCTCACGTTTGTTAACGATATACCTTAATGACCAGTAATCAAACGAAGTCTCATTATGTTTGACCTCAACTCATTTATTCACATAATATAGACTTGCACCTTTGGCGAATCATGTAGAAGACTTGAAGACATCAGTTCATAGTCGTAGATTTCCTAAGTTGTTTCTATCTTTCATGGGACCAATACCTATATGACTTCAATGATTATGGGAGATCATATTGTACTCCATTGTATACAGATATCTTCAAAATGATTTTGAGGCTGGTTTTCTCTGGGCCTTGTTCGTGACTATGAAAACCTATGGCATGAATCTACTTTTGTATTGCCTATTCATGGCCATGAATAGTTGTTTGGTATATTTTCACATGGATCTACAGTGTAATTCAAATTGGCATCCATGTGCGCAAAGTCAGTATGGATTGTAATATTCTTATGAGCAACTAGTTCATCCAACTGGGTCTCCATTACTCCACTTCTGGGAATTATAATATATTTCGGCCATCGCAGATACTCCTCTGACCTCACACATTAGGGGGCATATGTTATAGCAATATTTTCCTCACCATATGCAAACTTGCTCAGAAGGCCTTTTACATTTCCCTATGCAGACTTGAAGTCTCTTTTTGCAATTCCCAGAGCTAAAAATTGTATTTTTCCACATATACGCGCCCTAACAACTATACAACATGCGTATACACAGGTTGCACCATTACATTCCGTGTACATCGGGTTTTGTGCCAAAAATTAAAAAATGGTGTCGAGTTTCCATGTCACTTCACAAGATACATGATCCTTAACCTTCCATATACTAGAAACGTTATGACTCATCCCTTCAGTTCCATTTGGAGGCTATAAATGGGTCATATCCAAGCTGTGGAAAAGGAGGAGAAGAATTCAACTTTGAGAGAAAAGTTACTTTGGAGAAATTATTCACTTCATATTGAGTTTGCATCCCTTTGTCCTTTTAAGTTTGAATACATTGTTCAACCCCCAAGCTCTTCTCTATTTGATGGAGAACCTCATTGTCTCTCTTATATGAGCTTACCTTTGGTGGAGGATTGTGGTGGAGGCCTACCTGGAAGGGAATTAGTTTCTCAGTTCTGAACGTGCCGACACCGAATTTTGTCATTCATACACTTTTTTTTATTACGTTTTAATAGAAATACTCTTTTCTCGTCGAATTAATGTCTTGCAAATATTTGAATTGTTATTCCATGGGCATATTTGTTATGAATATTGATGGATTATGCTATTGAATGTGCTAACTTTATATACTATCACCATATGCTTGTGTATCTTGGTTGTTGAGGACAAGTTGCAAGTGTATTGCTTTGAGTCAAGCGCTCAACGATGGACTTCATCGAACGTCTGGACGAGGTAGGCTCTTTATCTTGTCTTGTTAGCATATTTTTTTATATAGCATACTTGAGATTAGAGTTGATTTCTGCAGTCATTTTCGTATGTTGTGGTTTATCCCATACCATAGAGTGATTTTCCTCGTAACATAGTTTCTTCTACATTTGGTGGTGACAAAGCGTTGATAACTATATCATCCAACCATGTCCAACTGGTTTACCTAGAACATCTAGTGACAACAAATGGTGACAATCGTGACACATGCTTATCAACACCTTATAAGAAAATGTGGACAAAAGCATTGGTATACTCGAAAGCTAATAATTTAAAATTACCAAGGCGGTGATCAATTGTATTCCTTTGTCCAACGCAATTAATGTACACACATGTTTTATTTTCCAATTTTAATATATTGAATTATGCCAATTCAAATATGTATACTAGCTTGTTGTATTATATGAATTTTTATTATGACAATAGTTATTTATATGTATACTAGTTCGTTGTATTATATAATTTTTTATTACGACAATAGTTATTTATATTCCTTTGTCTCTAACAATTAGTTAAATCTTCACGATTAAGTTCAAGCTCAAGGTTGCACCAATTATATACTTTTTTATTATGACAATAGTTATTTATATTCCTTTGTCTCTAAGGATTTGTTAAATCTTCACGAGTAAGTTCACGGTTGCCGGAGGCAAGTACGTTTGTATCGTTGGTTTCTCATCCATCTAATATCTCTTTTAATTCTTTCATAACCGATTCTTGCAATGGGCCGTGAGGTTGCATGCTCCGAGTTTATCATAATGTTAAAATATGTTGCTACATTTATTAAATATCTGGTACACAATCATAATCTATTTTGGCATGTGCATTATAAAATATATAATGAGAACATATGTGCCACAATTGATTTATTACATAAAAAAATCATTATGGAGGAAGATTCCAAGTTTGGATGATAACATGCCCAACATGGGTGATTCTAGACTCTTTTTTTTTGGATAATCACATCGAATGTGGTCCTTTGTGTAACACTCACCCAATATATTTTGTAATGTTCTGAGGAAATTATTTCGTAGAAGCAATACAATTTTTGTTATTGATGCAAATAATAGTCAATTAATGCTCATATAATGTGATGAATTTTGGTTCATATATAAAAGTTGATTAAGGTTTTATTATTTGGGTTACAATATTTCACTAGGCATCATCGATAAATCCTATGTCCTTTGAATTTATATATATAAATATAGTTTTTATATACGTTGATTAAAGGAGTGCATTAATGGTTTGAATTTGTTATTGTATCATGGCACCACATTATGTATGAGTGATCTATTGCTTTCTTATGTGTATAGTTTGGGACAATTTTTGGTTTGGTGTTTGTAGGTGGATGATTTGGAGTTGCCTTTGGAAAAACACTCGTTAAATTTAATTTTGATGCAAGAATATTAATTACCAATTCTAATCTCTTGGATTTATTCAAGCTTAGAGAAAGCTAAACATTTGCACTGAATATTTGAATTAATAATTAGTTATTTATTGAGAATATATAATGAATAATTATTCATTTATCTCATAATATTCAATGGAAGAAAATCAAATGCCTTAAGGTTAAGGCACATGTATACTTATTTTAAGAATACCCCTTATCAAGATCAGCGTTGGATTAAATGCACCAAGTAGGTGAAGGTGAACTAATTCACCCAAGCCACTGAAGGTGAAGGTGAAGTCAAATTCGATGTCACGAGGAGGAAAAAAACTTCAGCTTAGTGTGGATGGTCTGGTGCTAGGATCTATGCAATTGTTTCTAATAATGACAAGATATCTGCAAGATTTGAGCACTATGTGAATTCGAAATATTGGACTCAGACTAATATATTAATGATTAAAAATATTAAATTAATATCATATATACTTATAATATTAACTTCCATTCCATGTGAATCCCTAAAATAACAGACTTCAATGAAGCTTTGAATGGATAAAATATTAAACAACTTCCACAAAGCTCCAATAATTAAAATAAACAAATCAAAGGAACCATAATTTCCAATAATTAAAATAAATAAATCAAAGGAACAATAATCTTAACATTACAACTATTATGACTCAACAAAGTGCACAATACAAAGCATAATGACGTGTTAAGTGCACCATCAATGCTTATGACCAAAATGCACCTTGTGTGAAGGCAATTGATAACTGAGGATTTTTCTCTTCGCATGGCCAATACGTTGCAAGATGAACAAATTTCACTCTTAACATGCTTCCTTTTGTTTACCTCTTCTGCAATTATACTGATCCTAATGTTGGTTAGGAAAAAGAATACATAATTACTCGATAATGATCATAAGGAACTCGATCGTGAGCATGAAGGTCTAGGTCTTAATTTGGGAATGGAAGGTACCGAGGGCGAGATGATAGATTTGTTGCATAAGGAGGTGGTAGATCTGGTGCTTCTCCTATCTATGTTTCTTCTACTCTTATCTTTGTTTTTCTTCTTTCTTGGTCAACATAAAGAAGTTTTGTTTCCGACCCACGAATATGTCTGTTGTACAATCATAACAATGGCTAATGAAGGGTTACAAGTTACATTGCAATTATGGACATAAAAATTATGAAGGCCACCCAAGTATCCATTAGCAACTTAGGTTTTGTGTTTTCGAAGCCATCAATTCTCATGTCTCACACACTAAGCTTAATTCTAGAGATCTTAGACATACAAATTATGAAGGCCACCAAAGTATCCATTAGCAACTCAGGTTTTGTGTTTTCAAATCCAACAACTATCATGTCTCACACACTAAGCTTAATTATAGAGATCTTAGATGGTTTCACACTAAGCTTAATTCTAGAGATCTTAGCTGGTTTCACACTAAGCTTAATTATACAGATCTTAGTTGGTTTCACACTAAGCTTAATTCTAGAGATCTTAGCTGGTTTCACACTAAGCTTAATTATACAGATCTTAGCTAGTTTTGGTGTTGTCTTGGTTGGAAACATATTTCCTCTTCCACAATTGTGGTAGGGAATTTCTACCCTTTGAAACTCCCCTTTTTACATTAGGAATATATCATCCATCCCTCAAGAAAATGATATATACATTGTTGATTTCCTTGTGTGAGTTAGATGTGTAGAAGGACATCTATGTGCCTATTAAGCCAACTATTTCACAAATAATCAAATCAAATACTTTAATCCTTATCTATTTCAATGGTTGGTTAGTCCCTTATGTCATGGTAGATCAAGGGTCATGGAAGATATTTGTGTCATTGTTAGTATGGAAAAGAAAGCATTGAAGTTAATATAGGGCAGTTAGAAACTCAATATTTCCATCATCCAACTCGATCACATGTGGATAGAAGATTGTGTGCCAACATATACAATTTTTTAGAATAATCATGATAGGGTTTTGAATATAAATGTAGACATTGTAGAAGAATTTTGTGTGTTCCCATCCTTATTCACACTTAATTTTACCATAATCGCATGTCACATGCTTGAGAAATTCTTGAGTAGCCCCCTTCCCACTTTATATGAGAACTTAACAAGTAAATCTTAATGACATGGACACTTATTCTATGAAAAATCTCATAGTAGTATCCTTTGATGATCTGCATTCAGATCTAAAAAAAAACACACACACATCAAGAACTCAATGCGTAGAACAAAGAAAAATAGAGAATACATGAAGATTGTGAAATAAAAGATTAGAGAAGAAAATAGCCATCCTTCCATTGAGTGAGAGAGGGGTGCCTTTTTCCTCCTCGTTATTAGCTTACAATAGAAGTTGTTGATGTTAACAAAATGACTACAATAGAAATAGATGACATTAATAATGGAACGCCTCCTCATCATGAGTGGTCAAGGAAGTGGTGCTCACTTCCTGGTGGCCCAATTCGTCCCTGTTTAGATACATACGAATCCCTGCTTCCGCCAACAATTGAGGGAAATTGTGTTCCAATGTCTCTGTAGACATCCATTTGGCCTGAGATGGTGTCTATCCCTTTCGACCCACATTATATGAAACATATGTCTGCTGGTGAGTGGTCTGGGTCTTGGAGTCAAGAATTGTATTAGCGAGCATAGGAAGTTGAAAATATGGAACATTATCCACCAGATGATGGATTGTGATAGTTTCTTCAAGAAGAGGTGGTTCAAACAACTTGGGATTGTTCACATTGAGCACATCATGGATGCCGAGTTGGGAAGGCAAGTCCAGATGATACATATTCTTGCCAATTTATTCTAGAACAATGTATGGGCCATAACACAGTGGGCGTAGCTTATGGTTTTGGCCTTTGAAGTGGTGCTTGTCCAACAAGAGACACACATGGTTATCCGACTCAAAGAAAATTTGTGTGTGATGCCTATCATGCCTTTGTTTTGCATGTGCTTGGGCTGCTTATAAGGCAACAACTACCTGGGTATGGAACTATGCTATATGGTGGATAAAGCATTGTGTTGAGTGTTGTTCCTATTGATGAAATGCAGAGTTAGAAGGGTCAAGGGTGAGGGGCATATCAGAGGGCGCAAGGGGTTGAAACCCAAAACAAACTTCAAAGGGCGAGAAACCAGTGGAGGAATATGTGGCCTAATTGTAACTATGTTGTATATTATGTAGATATGAGTCCCATTTTTTTTAGCAAAATAGTTGTGAACGGAGTGGACCGGAGTATTATTGACAACTTTTGTTTGCTCGTTGGTCTAGGGGTGAAATGAAATGGAAAAATGAAGTTGGAAACCTAGCAAGGACCAAATAGTATGCCAGAAGGTGTTGAGGAAGCGAGAGTCCATATTAGAAATAATGCTACTAGGCAATCCGAAGTGAGGCCAAATATGATGGAAGAAGAGGTTTGTGGTATGAGCAGTAGAGGTAGTCATATGACAGGGGGGAAAAAGAGCCATATTAGAAAAATGACAAACAATTACCCAAATAACATCGTGTTTGTGAAGCATGGTAGGAAGACCACTCAGAAAATCCATGGAAATGGATTCCCAAGGATAGGAGGGCACATGTAAAGGCTGGTACATACCATGCTTGCGGTTAAATGGATTATTCTATGAACATAGAGAACAAGAACATATGAATTTATCTATGTTTTTAGGCAGTGTAGGCCAGTAGAAGTGGCATTGGAGATTGAGGATGGTCTTGGATGTGCCAAGATTCCCCCCACATGCAAAGGCGTGTGCTTCTTGGATGGGAATAATATGATCTTCGAACTGTGGCACACACAGCTGGTTGATTTTGTAAATCCAACCATCACGGATAGTCTAATCTAGAAAGGGAGTCTGATTGATTACTGTAGGTGGTTGCAATTCTCCCCAAATTTCACCAAAACACCGATATGTTGTATACATGCCTTTCCAGGCATCATATGCTGCACAATGTTATCACATGCTAATTTGTATTAATTTTTCCAAAGCATCTTGTCCTTGTGTTATCTTTCCACTCAGGTTTTAAAACTTTTTCACCAGCTTCGTCAAGCTCCCATCACCTAAATCCTTCACTCGACTAATCATCCAAAATAGTCATGTCCTCCATGAGTCAAAATTGGCAAATATCCCAAACCTATATCTAGCCTTAATGCTTATCTAAATTCCTCGGTCCCATCACTTCATTCATTTTTACCCTTATTATCATATTCCCGTTGAAAAT
>SNQJ01S0008604.1:275707-300641 GCA_010110895.2 Picea sitchensis | reverse complement strand
AGTGTTGATGATGTCAAGATCACCCAAACAACCCGTAAGCCCAAGTACCCTTGCAGGCTTTGTAAGGGTAGCCATATTCTTAAATATTGCCCTAGTCTATCCAAGGTTATAAAAGCATGGTCTACATATCCTTTCCATTCCATGTCGTCATCCTCTGAACAACATGATGATGTCCCTCCGTCAACCAGTCATAATACGGTTGGGAAGAAGAAAAGTAGAGTCAAGTTCCTGTGTATGCTATGCAAAGGGATTCATCTCACTCACCTTTGTTCTCGTATGGATGAAGCCTCAAAATTACTGAAAGACATGACTGTTTCACAGCCTCAAATTCCAGCTTCTTACCATAAGCTTTCTCTCAACCCCCCTATAGTTGATGGAATGATCACTCTGGTCCCTTCACCGGTCAATCCGGTTGATCATGTCGTCAATCTGGTCATGTCCTTGGTTGAAACAGTTGACAAAGTGGTTGATCTGATACCATCCTTGACCAATCCCGCTCTCCCCTCAGAGAGTGAAACTAAAGTGGTCGATCTGATCCCATCCTCGGTTGATCCCACTCTCCTGTTAGAGAGTGTCATCCAAGTGGTCAATCCATTTCCACCTATCGACCCCATTCTCCCCTTGGAGAATGCAACCCAAGTGGTGATCTGATCTCATCATCAGTCGATCCTACTCTCTCGTTAGAGAGTAAACCTGATATTTCTCACGTTTTTATCATTGATACAGACTCTGTCGTGTCGGCAGGTATTCCTCCTTTTCCCGTGGAACCCCCTCCAAGTAATGAGGCCACCTGTTTTGATTGGGGTGTGTTAATTGGACCTCGTCTTCCCTCTCACATTCATTTCCAGATTACAATGCAAGTTTTTGGTTGGGATTCTCCTCAGATGTTGATATATGAAGGTGTTTCCGTTAGTATTTTGTCCTCTTTTTCTTGGAAATCTTTGGGTTGTCCTCACCTTGCCCCGGTTACGCAAAATCTGTTAACTTTTAACAGAAGAACTAGTCAACCTTTAGGAACCCTTCCTCAGTTTCCTATAACTTTGGGAGGGAAAACTGTTTTTATTTATGTCATGGTGGTCCAAGATCCCTTGGATTTCACTTTACTCCTTGGGTGGGATTATGTCTATGCCATGAAATCTATTGTGTCCACTCTTTTTTGCGTGATATCTTTCCCTCACGATGGAACAATTGTGACTATTGATCAACTTTCATTCATCGGTCCTGACTGAATTGCCTCCCTAAATGGTTCTTATATGCAAACGGTATCGCTGCTACCACATGTAAATTATGTGGCGTTGTTTCCCGTGACTTCAACTTCTGATGATTTAGATCCAGTAGTTGACATGGTGATCTCTTCAATCAGGATTTTAAAGCCTTATCTCCTTACCCCTATCGCAACCCTTGACATGGTGTCCTTCTAGAGTGTGATTCTTTCGTCGAGTGAAGATCTCTTGGAAGCCATGACCAATTTTTTCCCTTTGACATGGTGTCCTTCTAGAGAATTGTTCTCTTGGAAGCCATGATCAAGAAGAGTGTTGAGCATGGCTTTCTGATTTCAATCTCGTTAAAAAATGAAACTAGCTATGAGGATAGTTTTTGCGTCTCTGTGGAAACCTCATTAAAAAATGAAACGAAGGTCACGAGCATAGTTCGTGTTTATGTGTCTAGCTCGTTTAAAAATAAAACAGAGGTTACAAGCATAGTTCTTGTTTCTGTGTCAAGCTCGTTAAAAAATGAAATAGTTTCCCCCCTCTCTATTTGGGTCAAGTCATTCGTCTAGTATTTGAAGCTTCATTTCATTCTCCTTTGCAGTTGGATGAAACGAAGCTTGGGGGGCATTTTCCTCAGCCTCTGGACTTCATGCTGAAGTTGAGCTGCTAGCTTCTTAAGCTGGGGGCTAAGTACCAACCATCCCTGGATAATGCGTTGGGAAGTTCAAGCATAGTTTTTTCTTTGGTTCAATCTTGTGTAAAAATGAAACCACCTACCTCAAGCATAGTTTTTTATGGTTCAAGCTTGTGTAAAAATGAAACTAGCTACCTCAAGCATAGTTTCTTCTAGTTCAAGCTTGTGTAAAAATGAAACCAGGTCCAAGCATAATTTTGTTTAGTTTTTAAGCTTGTGTAAAAATAAAATCTATCCCAAGCATAGTTTTGTTTTGTTTTAAAACTTGTGTAAAAATGAAAACAATCCCGAGCTTAGTCTTTGTTCTTTCTCATGCTCATAAATACATGAGAATAAGTTACCGAGCTTAGTATTTGTTCTTTCTCGTTCTTGTAAATCAATGAGAATGTAACCAAGTATACTTTTGTCGTCTTTTCGTACTCGTCATGGTAACACGAAAACAACGAAAATAAGGGATTATCCTTTAAGATCTTTTCACGCTCCATAAAAATGAAAAGATTGCCAAGCGATCTTGTTCTTTTCACGCTCGTAAAAGTATTTGAAGAAAACATTCGATGAGCGATAGTTTATCACTTTTTCGGTCTCGTCGGACTAATTTACAAAAAAGGAACTGGGAGAGTTCTCTTTAAGTGTTTTTCAGACTCTATAAACATGAAAGCCCCCCGAGTTTTCTATCTTTGGACTCGTTAAACAAGCATCGAAAGACCCATATGGGACCGAACCACTCCTTCCCAGGGTTCGTTGAACATACTCTGAGGGACTCGTCCAAAGGATGAGCTTACATTTCAAGCATATGTTATCCTCCTCAAGCTTGTGTAAAAATAAAGAGGTACTCGCTAGAGATGGTGGGGGGAAAATTGGGAAAGAAATGTGTCTAAACCTGTATTCCATGAAAGAGTCACTTTTGAACATGACACCCTTTCACTCGCCTTATGTATAGGTTGGAAAATTCGCTCGTCTCTTGATCATACTCCTTATACAATTACCCGTTGGTCTGTGATCCATGTTGTTGAGTTAGTATTTCCAAGACAGTTGTCATGTCGTCAATATGTTCAAAGAGAAGTTCAACCCAGAAAGCCTTCTGTTGCGTTGACCATTTATGCATTCCTTAAGCCTTCTATTGTGTCAGCCATCCCTGAGTCAGTCCTAAGTTACTGGTTACTATGATCTACATAAAATATTTTTACCCGTTTCATGTCATTGATGGGGGATATATTAAGGCCCTCCTGTGACGAGTCTTTTCGTGTTGACTTCAACTCATTATCCAAGAATTAGACTTAGAAACTAATTGGTACCTTGGAACTTCCATGCCTCAATGGCAGGTTTCCTCACTTTCGATAGTGGGTTTTCATTATTGACCCCTGATCGGTAGATTTCACTGAGTGTTCGACTTCAGCTCATTAATTCACATTCGTTGGAAAGCACTAGTATATCTTGGGAGTCATTGACATTAATGGTGATTTCCCTCACACTTGTTAATGGTATACACTAATGACCGGTAATCAAGTGGTTTCTACCATGTTTGACTTCAACACATGTATTCACATGGTTAGATTCGTACTATAGAGTGCTAGAGATGAAGACCCTGAATATTTTCTAACAGATTCAGGTTGTATTAGAGTATATTTAGTTTGTATTGTTGCATAAATCCACATTGTATGTCTGGTGGCTATGTTCAAATTTGAATCTTTAACACATAGATCCACAATGTATTTTTGGTGGCTATGTTTAGATTTGATTCATAATGGCATGGATCCACGGTGTATGTTTGGTGGCCATGACCTTGTCTTACTTGACATGGATCTTTGCATGTCATCATTTATGCTTTGATTCATTTGTATTCTGAGCATGGGAATGCCTACCTCAGTGATGATATATTATTGTATTGTATTGCCTTGATTGTTGGCAGGTTTTCGACCGATTGTTCCTTGTTCCCTACACACACTCGACAAAGTATTTCAGCTATCACTCTGTTCTAACTTCATACTTTGGGGGGCTCTCTGTTACACATTATTTTCATCATCCCTATGACCGTTAATGATGTAAACATGTCTGTAGTCTTCAGAGGGGTCAGTGGCTTGAGTTCCTGAAGAAAGAAGGGAGAAGAACTTTTCCTGAGAAAAGAAGTTTCATTTTCCTTTATGAAAATCCTATTAAAGATGATTTTCGCATGCTGCACTATGGCTAGGGTGCGAGAATGCCTTATTCTCGCAGGCTGCACCATAGCTGGGTTACGAGAGGTTCACAGGTTGCTCTATAAGTAGGGTGCGAGAATGCTCATACATGGGAAAAACGAGCATCTTCTCGATGCTTCTAGAAGGAGAAACTTCCATGGTGAGGTGGCATCTGAATGGTTTGGATCTTACTCACTTTCATGATTTGGTGGGATCATCCTAACCTCCTCACCTTATCCTCTTCCAACTATAAAGGAAGGAGCTCATGGATAAAGTTGGCTTGGGTGAGATTAGCTTTTGAGCTTTTTGAGTTTGGAGCTTTTTTGGATTATCTTGGATTGGATTGAGCTTTGGAGATTGTTAAAAACGGCTAGATGAGCCACTTTGTCAAGATAGAATGTGAATATTATCATATTTATGCTCTCATAGTTATTCTTAGGTGGAAGTGTGTAGAGCAGAAGCATATTTGGAAGGGACATTATGACATCAGGCCATGGTTGTAATCTCTCTTTCACATTTAATATATGATACTGATAATATTCTCTTTCACATTTAATATGATACAGTAATATGATTCTTTCCTATAAAGCTTGTTGTGTTTTATTGTATGAGTCCTTGATCACATACAAAGGTTTATATTGAGTTTATGCTATTACTATCACTTTGGTTGGTTGCATTCTTTTGCAGGTTCAACATTGTATGAGAGTTGGAACAGAGCTAGGATGGTGATGGTGAGAGGAAGTGACGTTTAAATGGTATGTCACCTATTCCTCTTTAGTTAGTAAATTCAATATCTAAAACTTAAGGAAAGCACCATGTTCTGGTGTGTTTTGTTCTAGATCTAGGTGGATCTAGGGAGATCAATTAGTGTCTGCACCTACCGATTTATCCAATAACACTCACCCACTCCGTAGTTCCAATACCCTACACCACCTCAACCTCACATGTGTTGACATTGTTTAGTTCATGGAGTTTGTTGGCTTATAATTCTGTAACATTGCACCTTACATGAGGGTAGGATAAGTGAGAACCTACCTAGAACCTACCCATGAAATTAACTTGGAAACATGGCCTAATCATTATTGCTTTCTCCATCCAATGTATATTCATATTATAGTTGACTATACCACTTTCCAGTATGCACTACCGGATCATCAAGAAAATAGTGCCACTTTAGCATCAAGCTCATGCCACATGTGAAGGAAGACCAAATTGAATAGGATGATGTGACAACAATTCCATGACAATCTATCATTCATAAACTACTTTTAAGAGAGATTCACTCTCTCACTACCATCACCATCATTAAATGATGAATAATGGATTGACCTCATATAAATATTCTATGACTTCCATGCACTAGAAGATTTTAGAGAATATATTGCCCAAATTACAACTTAGGTCGCCATCAAAATATTTCATTTTTAAATTTCTCATTTTTGCACTGTCTCCATTTTGGGTGGCTATCTTTGTTGGAATTGAGATTGTAAAAATGAATCTTTTATTTATAACCAAGAAAACATCCTAGGATAAACGTCCACAAGTACAATAAGAAAGGTATGTTATTACAATTAATGGAACATCTATCACAACCTCTTATTAATTCTCTTAATTGGGTTGCAAATGTGACCTTACTAACATTAAATAATGATATGATTAGTGATCTTATAGGTAATTTATTGGCCTTAATTAAAGTGGCGAGAGAGTCATCTAAAATTAATTTAGTAAAAAATAAATGAGAGATGATAGACTATAATCTCTTATAAATTTACAATAAATTATAAACATTTTTATTTAATTTATTAACTACTATTTACTTTTAAATAAATTTGATTGACATAATAAATCATAAATTTAAATTTATTTTTTTCTTAAATATTTTAATGATAATGAACTAATTTAATTAAGTGAATGAATTGGTTAAAATCTCATGGTAATTAAAAATGTATATTTTTCTATATAAATTTATTAAATATAAAATCAACCAAAATAGAAAAGTATTCAAAAGTAACAATGTAAAAAACTTAAATTTATTAAATATAAAATCAACCAAAATAGATAAGTATTCAAAAGTAGCAATGTAACAAACTTGTTTAAACAAAATAAAACAATAATATAATTATGAGAAACTCCTTGTTTACAATATAATACAACAAACAATTGTGATATGTATCACATCATGAAACATTCATAGAATATTAAAAAACTCATTAAATATTATCACTTTATCTAGAGGCCAAGTTGAGTACATTTCCAATTTCCAAACATTTTTAATCTCAGATGAGCATGGAAAATGTAAAACTACTATTATTTACACTGATGACCTTCACCTTTCCATAAAGGTTGTTCCAAGTGGAATAATGTCCAACACAAATGGATCTTAACTCACCAAAAAAAAATCCATTTCCCATATCCTTTTGACCTTGATTTTTCATAAATACTTGATTTTGGTTTTCCAATAATAAACAATGAACTTGATTTTGGCATAGAAGGAAGAAAATTATAGTTAACTTTTTATATTTGTGTTAAAATTAAATGGAAGAAATAATTAATTTATAGGATGATGTTAAAAGTTTTACTTTGAGGTTCCCATTGGGGTCAAGTAGTCAAAGGATGGTTGATTAGAAAATGATATTATTAACATATTAAACTTGTTTCTAGCTATACTTTGTAAATTCATATGAAATAAGGTTGTGTGGCAGCGTAGTCCCTGTCAATAAGGTTAGAAAGTAAGTATTGGAAAATGGGGTCGAATTGTAAATGACGGAAATGTTGTGTGTAACATGTATATCACAGAACATGGGGCAAAATTAAATGACACTTGGTATGTAGAGCACCATTTATTTTTTGAAAGTATATAACAAACTACAAATTTGTTCACGGTGCAAGAAAAAATTTGGAAATTTAAATATTTGTTCATAGTGCAAGAAAATATTTGGAAATTTAAATGCATTTTCCATATGGACTAGTGAAAGATAAAAATGTATGAAGACATAAATTTAAAAGGAGATACAAAAACAATTTTATTTGAAATATGTAAAAAAATAAAAGTTTGTTACATACTACTGGAAATTTTGAAATGTATATGACAGAAATGTTGTATGCAACATGTATATCACGAAACATGGGGCATAAGTAAATGATGCTTGGCATATAAAAATTGAAATGCATTTGTCAACATGGGGCATAAGTAAATGACAGTTGGCATGTAGAGCACCATTTATTTTGAAATATATAAAAAATAAAAGTCTGTTACATATAAAAATTTAAATGCATTTGTCATACAGACTGGTGAAAGATAAACATGTATGAAGACATAAATTTAAAAGGAGATAAGAAAACAGTTTTATTTGAAGTATGTCAAAAAATAAAAGTTTGTTACATACTACTGGAAATTTTGAAATATACAAAAAAATTAAAGTCTGTTACATATTAATGGGAATTTCAATGCGTTTGTCATGTAGACTGGGATTGGGGCTCCCACGGACCATCAAAGAAATATGTACAAGAAACAAGATTGTAGAAAGAAGATAGAGTGCAATACCTACAAAAAAATAAATTGAAAGTGGAATAATTGGGTTGATAAACAAAGCAAGATGCGATCAGTAGACTTACAGTGAGGGTACATATGAGCCCTTTGGATATTTGCTTGCGGTTGCCGTTTCATTGATGTTGGCGATGACTGCGGTTTCAATGATGTCATTGACGACTGCTAGAATCCTGACAACTTCCTGTTGCCTTTCATCGGCGGCCTGCTTCAATTGCCTTTCGATCCATTCTTGAATGTAGATTCTCATTGGGGCGACGTTGATCTCATTCCAGATTTTTATGTTGAAAATATTGTTTTCTGATTCCCGGAAGTCGGTAGAATGATTAAACGGAGCCTGATGAATTTCCTCATTCTGTACTGAATATTTGACTAGCCAGTCATCGACATGAGCTTGATCAAAGTGAAGGATGCTGTAAAAAGTTTCCAGAGACAAGGCCTTAAACATAACAACTTGTTTATCGAACTCTTGCCTAGTTAAGGGCAAGGAGTCTGCGATTAAGTCGGGGTCTTGGAAGTCATTGGTTTTTCCCACTAAGTCTATTCTTGACAACCTTGTGAATAATTTATCTTTCTTTGATATGGCTTGCTCACATGACTGAACAATGAGATGTAGGTTCTTCACTTTTTCTTTCCAACATGCATTTAATTGACCGATCCAGTTTTTGGATTGAATATCTTGTTCTCTTCTTTTTTGTTTATGTCATATTGTTGACAATGGTACCAAAAGGAAGGACCGTTTTTAAAAAGAATTTATCTTCATATTTTAACTCTTCCTACAAATGTTCAAGCAAACTATGTGCCCTAGTTCCAAGGGAAGTGATGGTTTGTGATATTTTCCACGCCTTAGTAACCAGTTCCATTCTTTTCTTGATATTATTCTCCACATATCCTCTACAGGATGCCAGCAGGGTGGATGATGCTTTTATGTTGGCTGCAAGGGTGGTAGGCATGACTATTGCCAAAGGATTGACAGGAAATGGCATAGGAATGAAAGCCTCTTCCAATTCCTTGATCTGGTCCTTTAGTCTGGCATTCTCGGTCTCGAAACCTCCAATGGAATCATGAAGTGCTTCTCTACTCGTGGTGTGAAGTTGACAGATTTGGGACGACCGCATGTTGGCAAGGGCAACCTCTGAATGAGATTTCCCTTTCTTATTTTTAACATCTTTTTTCTCAATTATCAATTTTTTGGACTGGCTATAAAAAAAAATGCTCTGGAACACGAAGGATTCATCTTCGTAAAAAAATTTGGTAACAAATATTTCCATTGGAAGGCTATGCTGGATTTTGTTTCTGGGTTGATCAAGGAAGCAGATCGTCTTATCCAGAACAGTGTCAAGTTCCATGTTCTCACTCTGAATTTTCGGTTCTTCCGTATGTCCCACATTTTTTTTTCTCTTCTTCTCTAATGGAAGCTTGTGAGAACTATCAATTTTACAGTGAGGAAGGTCGTTATCTCCTCCTCCGTTTGAAGAAATTTGAGTTTCTTTATTGCTGTGGTGGGCCGTTGGAGTGATGCTCCGGGATGTCGTATTTTTTTGAGTGCTATTTTCCGATTGGACAATCTTTTCACCGGGGCATTTCCCCTGTTGCATTTACAATTTAGTGCAACTTTGCACTGTGTCCACGTCACCGACATCAGAGGCAGGAGCATTGCCTCCACTATCTCTGTTTTCAGGCATGTGTTTTTTTTTAAAACAATCAACGACGCCAAGTGTTTGTAAATGTTGTCGAAAAATATTATAGGGGTCGAACCCTCTTATGATTTCATCATATCTCAGGTTGGATATGCTAGAATGCGCTATGAATTCCTCAATTTTCTTGATGTTTTTCAACACGAACTCCCCTACTTTACAAGGCAGAGGAATAAACTGTTTTTTTCTTCTTCTTTTGCAACAGATGCAACCAATAATTGTATTGTCGTGCTACTTCTGCAACAAAAATTATGTCTGTAATGTGACATGGAAGGAGAGTAGGTATTTCTGCGGAGCCAAAAATTCTTATGACAATGTAATTATCCAAATGTTTAAGTGTTCCCTTCCTGTCCAAAAAATGGGTTTCCTATTCAGATATGCGGGGAGCATCTTCTCCTAACAACAAAACTTTGAAAACATACACAAAGCCATTAAAAAATTCATAGAAACAGTGGGAAGTGTTGTGCTTCCACAAGGCCTGGTACCAAAATGTTACTGGGTGGAATTCACAGTTGAAATTCTTGGAGAGAGACAGTTGTGGAAACTGACAAGAATGTGCTATCACAAAAACTAAATTGGAAGACATATAGAATTTCTTTTGCCTTTTGAAGCTTGACAATTGGGAATATATTTCATGGGAAATTAACTTGCCCCAATAAAAAATGGCTTGTTTGTTGACTGTGAAATACAAAATATAAAGAGCCATTTGGGACACAGTTATTGTGGACTCCTGTCTCGTTATTCTTGTAAACAACCAGGCAATTTCATGAAATGGATTTCTAAATGAACTAACCTGCAAGCTTGTAATATCTTCAGGAACTAGAAGTGGGTTTTCCAATAAATGGGGCAAGAGGTCCAACTGGTTATTATGCTTTGCTAGGAACTATTTTGAATCTTATCCTTTGAACGTTAATGTTGGCTATGACAATCTTAGCATCTGGCAGAAGACCTGAGGTGACAAAGAAATAGAAGAGCGGTCCCACAGTGGAATAATTCTTTTCTCTGAAATAAATTTATCGGTGCACCAAGAGACCAGGTCCTTACAGTCAAAAACCTCAGGGAAACAACCTGCACGAGTAATCCCAGAGGTCCAAATTACTTGGTTCTCTGTGTCATAGGTTAAGTAATAAGAATATTCCCTGGACCACTGGAAGTTCTGGTCCTCGCGCCCAAATATGTTCACTATATCTCCACAGAACTGTTGTCGAGCTGATGCCATAGGTTTATGAGAACGTTGGTTTGCTCCAGATGATGGTTGAAATGAACAGTTAGAGCCAATAATGTAACTCTCCGCTAAATCTTGGTTAAATTCTTATGAATGGGAAAGCTCCTCGAGCCTTTCGCTGATTAATGAGAATCTGTATGGGTGGTGCATGATGAACTGTTAGCAGTAAAGATTACTTATTGCATATTTAGAAATGCGAAGGTGGCGGGTATGACGAAGAGAAATTAAGGATTGGAGGTTTCGTTAACATGCCAAGGCCACAATGTGCGAACGACATTTCATGATTTTGAAATCAACACTCGGAAGGCATAATATAACCCCCCAAAAATATTGGTTTAATTCACATTAATAGGATATCTCCTCGAGCCTTTCGCCCATCAATGACAATCTATACGGTTTCTGCATGATGATCTATTACAATTAAATGTTAGTAATTGCATATTTAATATATATATATATATATATATATATATTATTGGTTTAATTCACATTAATAGGATATCTCCTCGAGCCTTCGCCCATCAATGATAATCTATACCTACCGTGATGATGATCTATTACAATTAAATGTTAGTAATTGCATATTTAATATATATATATATATATATATATATATAATCTAATTTTTTTGTTTTATTATAGACAAGCGGCGTGACTCATAGACAAGTGCGAAGGTGACGGAGATGGGGGAGAGCAAGGAAAGAATGGCAAGGTCTGAAAAGCAATCAGACAGGATTCAAAAAAAGGTTACAGGGATACTTAGGAGAGGAGAGTGTTCCACGGTCAAATTTTATGTATCATAATTTTTTACTGCAAAACGTGTAAAACAGAAGAGATCATGATGGGGCAGTTCAACGGTTGGTTTGTATATTTGCGGAATTCCGACAAAGTGGCTAAGTATGGAATAGGGAAACGGTCGAGCAGACAAGTTCTTGGAAGCGAGGATTGAAGTTTTCGTGAAGGGACCAACCCGACGACGCGGAAATGACATTCCATGATGTTTGAAATTAGCGCTTGCTAATTGCATGCCTACAAATAAGATCTTATATATAATTGGTAATTGTTAATTGCAAAGGGGTGGGGGCACAACAAACAACAACTAGGAACTGAATATTTCTTCAACTCGTCAAACCGATGATCTTCCAAACAAATTCGAAGAAATGGCGAAGCATGGAAAGCGGATAAACATGCTTCAAAATGGGGTGACAATAGTTCCACATAAAACGTGAGGACCCGACGGTTAAATTGTATTTCTTGGAAGTTTTCAGTGCAAAATGTATACCACAGAAGAGAGCATGATAGGTGGAGCGTAATATGGAAGAGGGTATGATCTGAGTCCAATTTTAAATTTGTATATTGTGGAAGTGACGATACTATTTGCAGGCCATGGAACAATAGAATTCCAATCTAGATCCCACCTACCGAGAATTCACGGTCAAAGAAGTATCTTCGTCTATAAATTTGTCTATCACGGAACTCCGAGTCACTTTATTAGCCAGCCAGCCCGCAAGTCCAGCTCTCAATTTGTATAGTGCGGAATTGTGGGTGTTGTTTGTAGGGCATGGAACTATAGAGGAAATTCTTTGCCCTTTAATATAGCATCTGTGGCGCAAATGTGGTATGGCTCATTTTAACACTTTTCCATCCATAAACAAAGGAAATATTGAGCTCTCTAGTCCTGGAGCCCGTGTGTCAATTTGTATAGTGCAGAGGTCCGAATGTTGTTTGGAGGTCACGAAAAAGTACAAGTGCAATGTTCAGTCAGTCAGCGCGCAATTCCTCCTATCAATTTGTATATGGTGGAACTTTGGGTGCTACTTGTAGGACACAGAACAATAGAGGGCCAATTTAAAGAAAGGGGAAGCGCTCATCGGAAACACGTGAATCCGCCAAGCCGCGCAACAAGGCATTTTCGAAAAAAAATGATTAAGTAACTAGGAGGAGAAACTACAAGGAATAAAAGAGTGGGAAAATAGAAAGGCGAAGGGCAGTTTTCATAGGCATGAATTGGTTTCAAAGAAGCCCCATTGTTGCAAAACCATCATTTTCTACTAATTGTCAGCAAATGAATTATTGATTATTAGATTTTATTGCAACTTGTGCGTGTAAGTACATTCTTGATACATTCTTCCATGACTGTAACATATTAACTTAACTATTAAAATTCATTTTCTACTAATTGCCAACAAATGCTTTGTTGAAGATTAGAATTTATTGGAACGTGTGGGTGTGACTGTGTTCCTGATACATTCTTCTATGATTGTAACATATTAACTTAAGTATTAAACTTCTTGCATTATGGGTTGTTATCATTAAAAATTAATATTTGCATGTCTAGAAACAAGAATGACGATTTTGCTGCAAGATTGTACATTGGTATTGCTATGTTTTATCTGCATTACGAATAGAATTGAACATTGGTTTGAAACTGTGTGTAATCCATTTTTTGTTTGCATAAAAGGCTGGTGGATTGACATAGTACATTGTCATATAATTTTTACATGTTCCATCTTAGAAAAAATAACCTAAGTAAACACAATATCCAAGAACTACGACAACACCGAACCATGCCAATGAGAACAAGCGTTAAATCCAGAAAAGAAGCAGCAACAAAGACTCCAAGGAAAAAAATTTAATAGCAAATCCATTTAAAAAAATAATAAAAACCCGAGTATTGTACATCTATCCTTAGAAATTGGACCCATTTCTTTGGGCCAATACATTGAACGTATCTGCCACAAACACATGCACGAGATCCGCAATATGCAACATCCTTGCAGTTTTCTCCTTGATGAATCATCCTGTGTTGAAATTGATAGTTTTCAAAAGCTTCTCATGAGGAAGAAGAGGAAAAACATTGCAGGGAAAATGGAATAGCCCTTAACTGAAACCGCCTTTGCATAGTTGAAAAAAATTCAGGGACATAGGTTGCACATGCAATTTCAGAGGCCCAAATTAGTTCATTCTAGGAGGAAGGAGATGACTAGTAGAAAAATGCCTTGCAACAATGAGAGTTCTGGACCTGATTCCCGAAGATGTTAATTGTATATCTAGAGAACAGAATAGTAGTCCCGCAAGTGAATAATTTTTTGGCTTGAAATATATCTTTGGGAGCATCAACATATCATTTCTTTACAGTGAAACTCTTCCACCCAGAACGGACTAATTTCGAATTCTGGAATTCCTACTTTCGCGCTGCAAATTGGCTATTGCATTCAACGTCGGTTTCTTTTCTGAAACTCCTTTTGGTGTTATCAAGACCGCCATCACTGAGCCAATAAGTTTTGCCTGTTATGGTTGATTTCAATTTTGGCATAGGAGTGGGAAGAGTCTCTGCATTTCCATCATCCATTGTTGTATCATCGGCCATCAGATCATATTATTCTGGCTCGGAATCCATGACATCAACCTCTACGGCAGCCATGAATGCAACTGGGCAGGTTCTCTAAGTAGGCATGGTTTCTTTGGAATTCTTTGGCTTGGAATATATCTCTCGGTGTTCCAAGGGACCATCTCCTTTTTTTCTCCTGGGCGGAGGGAGACAAGTAGTAAGAATATGCCTTGGAATAGTGGAACCTCTGGCCATTATGCCCGAATGTGTTTACTATATCTGGACATAATTGCTGCCACAAGCTAACGACAATTTCCGTTTGCTCGAGATGATGTTTGAAATGAAAATTAGGGAGGGATAATATAAGCCTCCGCAAATTATGGTTTAATGCATATCAATGGAATACCTCCTCAAGCCTTTCATTGATCAATGACAATATCCAGGGTTCATGCAGAATGAGTTGTCACCATTACAACTCACTAATTGAATAATTAGAAAAAAATGCGAAGGTCGCGGTGATGACGAAGAGAGATTAAGAATTAGAAATTTCTTAAAGATGCAAACCCACTGACACACAAAAACATATTGCATGATGTTTGAAATGAATACTTGGAAAGGATAACATACTTCTACACAAATCTTAGTTTAATTTGTAGTAATAACAAATCTTCTCTGGATTTTCGAACATTAATGACAATCTTAACGGTCCCTGCAGGATGAACTGCTAGCATTAAAGGTTAATTACTGCATATATGGAAACAAGTACAAAGGCAACGATGATGGAGAATTGCGACAAAGAATTGTACATTTCGTTCACCCGCCAACCCATGAAACCGATTCCAAGAAATACCTAAGTATGGAAAGCGGTCGGGCGGGTTACAGAATAAAAAGGGAAGAAGATATACCCATGAGACATGAAGGGCCGATGGTCATATTGCATCTCAGTGACAGATATCAGCCGTCAATTTGTATGTCGTGAAATTGCAGCTGCTATTTGTGCATAGGGGAACAACGGAAGCGCAATGACGAGAGGGCAATTTGTATATTGATGAACTTCAAGTTATGTATATAAAAGCATGAGACATTGGGGAAAAGGACCAAGTATACAGATAGCGAAAGAATACGAGATGAAGGGGGGTTTGTTTGCTAATTTGTAAATTGTGGAATTCCGGGTGCTAGTTGCACGCAATGGAACAATGGAAACACAATGTTAAACTCGCTTATGCAGGAACCCACGATTCAAAAAGGGAAAGAAGAGAGAAAAGAGAAACTAGAAATTTGCCGAAAAATGAGTAATACACACTAAATATGTACTATAAAGTTTGAACATGAGATGTTATAGAGAATGTACAGATCCTGCATTACATAGTTGGCCACTTTTTGGATCGTGGGTTCTCGGATTGGAGGGCTCTAAATTGGGCATCCATTGTTCAGTGGTCTACAAATAACATCTAGAATTTCGCAATATACAAATTGGCCAGCGGACCTGCGGGCTAGCTCGATCAACATTGCACTCCTTTTTTTTCGTGTCATACAAAAAGTACTCGGAGTTCCGCGAAATACAAATTGACAGAAGGACTCTAGGGATGGTGGCTTCAAAAGTTCCATTGTTTACAGATTCTAATCCCTATTAAGTATTTAACATTATCTAAGAACATTATTTTGAATACTAAATTATTAATATTAAATATTGATATTGTACAATTTAATTAGACAAGGAGGTTTGTACAATATGAAACGGGGAAGCCATCGGGCAGTCGGGCTAGTGATAGAAAAGTAAGTGAAATCTGAATATGTGAATCCGCCAGCTTCCTTACCAAGAAATTTTCTGAAAAAAAGGAGTAATACATAAAATCTACTTTTAGAAAGTACGGACATGAGATTTTATAGAGCATGTATTGTTCCCGCATTCCATACTTAAGCCAATCTCTGGATCGCGGGTTCTCAGGCTGGTGGGATCAAAATTGTGTCTCTATCTCTATTGTTCTGTGACCTACAAATAGCACCCAAGATTTCTACGATATGCAAATTGACAGGCGGACTTGCCGCCTAGCTCGCTCAACATTGCATTTCTATTGTTCCATGTTGTTCAAACAACACTCAGAGTTCTGCCATATACAAATTCACAGATGGACTCCAAGGCTAGCGGGCTCAACCTTGCGATTGTTTACGAATGTTGATCCCTATCAACTATCTAACACTACCTACAAATATTATTTTCAATACTAAAGTATTAGTATTAAATATTTGTATTGTACAATTCGATTACATAAAATTATAAAAGGATGTGAAATATCTTATTTCAAAGAACAACCCGCGTATTCGAAAACTTGTGTTCCAAAAATTTTGTATAATATGAAACGGGAAAGAGGTTGGTTGGGTTGCTGATATAAAATGGGTGCAAATCTAAACACGTGTATTCGTCAAGTTCCGCACCTAGAAAATTTCGCAAGAAACAAGTTATACATACCAAATATGCATTTTTATTAAGTATGGGCATGAGATTTATAGAGCATGTACGCAGCCCTCATTCCATACTTAGCCACTTTTTGGATCGTGGGTTATCGAGCTGGCGGGCTCAAAATTGGGCCTCTGTTGTTCCATGCCCTACAAATAGCACCCAGAGTTCCGCGATATACAAATTGACAAGCGGACTTGCGGACAATTTGAATTTTAAGATCCTCCTGTCGATGTATTAACACAATTGGACTTGGGCCACTTTATATTTGTTTCTTACAATATCAAATGAAGAAGCAGTCGGTTCGCTTGGTGATATAAAATTAATTGAAATCCGAAGTCGTGAATCCCCCAAATTCCGCAGCTAGAAGTTTTATGAAAAACGAGTAATACATACTAAGTATGTACTCTTATAAGGTATGGACATGAGGTTTTTATAGAGCTTGCACAGATCCTGCATTCCATACTTGGCCACTTTTTCAATTGCGGATTCTCGGTCTGGCGAGCTAAAAACTGGGCCTCTATTGGTCTGTATCCTACAAATAGCACCCAGAGTCCCACGATATACAAATTGACAGGTGAACTTGTGGACTAGCTCGCTCAACATTGTAGTTCTATTGTTCTGTGTCTTCTAAACAACATTTGGAGGAAACGAGCAATACATACTAAAGATGTACTTCTAAAAACTATGGACATGAGATTTTATAAAGCATGTACGGATCTCTCATTCCATACTTAGCCAATATTTGGATCGCGGGTTCTCGGCCTGGTGGGTTCAAAATTGGGCCTATGTTGTTATGTGCCCTACAAATACCACCTGCATTTCCGCGATATACAAATTGACAAGTGGACTTGCGAGATATTTGAATTTTAAGGCCCTCGTGTTGATGTCATAGCACATTTGGACTTGGGCCAGTTTATATTCATTTATTACAATATCAAATGGGGAAGTGGTCAGTCGGGCTGGTGATATAAAAATAAGTGAAATCTGAAGCCGTGAATCTGCCAACTTCCGCACCTAAAAGTTTTCTGAAAACCAAGTAATACATACTGAGTATGTAGTTTTATAAAGTATGGACATGAAATTTTTATAGATCATGTACGAATCCCACATTCCATACTTGGACACTTTTTAGATCGCGGGTTATTGGGTTGGGGGGATGAAAATTGGGCCTCTATTGTTCTGCACCCTACAAATAGCACCCACAATTCCGCGATATACAAATTGACAAGAGGACCTGCGGGTTGGCTGGCTCAACATTGCACTTTTATTGTTTTGTGTCCTCCAAACAACACTCGGAGTTCCGCGATATACAAATTTACAGATGGACTCCACGGCTGGCGGGTTCAAGATTTCCATTGTTCATGGATGGTAATCCCTATCAACTATCTAACATGATCTAAAAAAATTATTTTCAACACTAAATTATTAATATTAAATATTGATATTGCAAAATTTAATTAGACAAGAAAGTTTGTAAACTTTGGTCGGGCTAGTGATATAAAATTAAGTGGAAATATGAACACGTGAATCCGACAACTTCTGCACTTAGAAATTTTTCGACAAACGAGCAATACATAGTAAACATGTACTTTATATGGACATGAGATTTTATAGAGCATGCACGGATCCTTCATTCCATACTTAGGCACTTTTTGGATCGCGAGTACCCGGCCTGGCGGGCTCAAAATTGAGCCTCTATTGTTCTGTGTCCTACAAATAACACCGAGACTTCCGTGATATACAAATTGACAGGAGGAATTGTGGGCTCTTTGGCTCAACATTGCACTTCTATTGTCCATCCACCAACTTCTGCACCTAGAAATTTTCCGACAAACGAGCAATACATAGTAAACATGTACTTTATATGGACATGAGATTTTATAGAGCATGCACAGATCCTTCATTCCATACTTAGGCACATTTTGGATCACGGGTTCTCGGCCTGGCGGGCTCAAAATTGAGCCTCTATTGTTTTGTGTCCTACAAATAGCACCCATACTTCCGTGATATACAAATTGACAGGCGGAATTGCAGGCTCTTTGGCTCAACATTGCACTTCTATTGTACATCCACCAACTTCTGCACCTAGAAATTTTCTGACATGCGAGCAATACATAGTAAACATGTACTTTATATGGACATGAGATTTTATAGATCATGCATGGATCCTTCATTCCATATGTAGGCACTTTTTGGATCGCGGGTTCTTGGCCTAGCAGGCTCAAAATTAAGCCTCTATTGTTCCATGTCCTACAAATAGCGCCCAAACTTCCACGATATACAAATTGACAAGTGGACTTGCGGGCTCTCTGGCTCAACATTGCACTTCTATTGTCCCGTGTCCTCCAAACAACACTCAGAGTTTCGCGACATACAAATTGACAGAAGGACTCAAGGACTGGCGGGCTCAACATTGTGATTGTTTATGGATGGTCATCCTATCTAACATTATCTAAAAACATTATTTTCAAATACTAAATTATTAATATTAAATATTGATATTGTACAATTGAATTACATAAAATTATCAAAGGATGTTAAATCACTTATTTTTAAAAAAGGAGGGAAACAAAAGAAAGTTTTTTTGAAATTCTATCACCGCAAGCATAACAAGGACCAATTTGAATTTTAAGGGCCTCTTGTTGATATGATAGCACAATTTTACTTCACATAATATATATTCGTTGATTTCAAATTATTCTAGGAGATTAATTTTACCAAGTTCATGGATTAAGCAAAAATGCTAAAACAACAACCAATTTGAATTTTAAGGGCCTCTTGTTGATATGATAGCACAATTGCACTTCACATAGTATATATTCATTGATTTCAAATTATTCTTGGAGATTAATTTCAACAAGTTCATCAATCAAGGAAAACTACCAAAACAATCCACATACTACATTTGCGTCACAACGCCATAGAAATTATTAGGCAGATTTGCGGGCTAGCTAGCTAAAAAATTCAATTCTATTGTTCTGTGTCCTCCAAACAACAGTCGGATTTCCACGATATACAAATTGATAGAAGAAGCACACAACCAAGAACCAACTAAACTTCAAACAAGCCGCAAGCAAGTTCCCAGAAGGTTCCATAGAGCATGACGCATCCACCTTTGCACCAAACCATTTGATATACAAATAAAAGACGTAGCCGCGTTCGTTTTCTCTTGCATCTCGTATATGTTCCTAGTAGAAAATAATTGGGGCCATGGGATATATGGGGTTTGCTGCCATGCTTCCCATTTTTTGGACCGAACAATGTTATGCGAATTCATCTGGATGTTGAAGAAATATTACAGAGACACATGACGTATTTTCATTTCCTGACAAACTTTCATATATATATATATATATATATTCCTTCATCATCCAATATGCAAAATTGCATTGTCCTCATTTAAGGTGAATTTGTTGTGTATCTGAAGGTCCCGCAACATGTAGACACTACTTGCCTTTTTCTGTAGATACGTTTCATACAACAACTCTGCCAACTTAGGAAGCACATTTTCTAATAGAGGTTGCCTAACCGTACAATGCATGGTTGTGTTGTCCATGGTTCGGACGACAACATTGACACAATGTCCATATATATATGGACATTTTTCATCACATCGCAGACAATCAATCGTATCATCACTTATCAAAGTGGAGGCAAAAGCATGAGAGTTGCATTTTGCACATACAGGTTCAAAGGGGGTCGAGTACACATTGGATGCAACTAAAACACCTTCAACCTAGCAACACGAGCATAGTAATTAATACATTAAACAATATAATACACAACTGCACCCCCTCCTCCCCTTAAAAAAATAAAAAATAAATAAAACAGGCCGCATAAATTTTTTCTAGCCTATTTCTATAAGCAAAGTGAGGATGATTTTGTGGATGTATACACACAATAGTTGTAGAGATAGCTATTTTCTTCAAATCCTCTACTATATCTTCTCACAACTCTGTTACAAACGTTGCTTGGGTTGTCTGAAATATCCTTTCTCTAACATCCCTTTTCTTTGTCATATTTTTGAGGAGCATAAGTGGAATTTTCCCTTTATGCAATTGTTGCTCCATTGATGAAAACAAATTTGAATACGTATTGAACAATTGCAGCTACAACATGGAACAATGCAATATTTGAGTAACTTTCCCGAGATACATACACATGCGAAAATAAAGGACAAAACTTAATATGAAAACCGATACCATTGCCTTTTCGTTGTCCGACTCTCCATCCTTTATATGGAGAATGTGTTGCAAGCCAAGTTTTCTCACCAGTGTGACAGTTGCGCCAATCGTTCCAGTTGGGTAAATGTCAGTGCTCTATGCAAGCTAGCTGATAGTCGAGTCCAGGACGAAACGGTATTCTAAATAAACAACAGAATTTTTTTCCGCAATACTTGTTTCGTTGAGCGAAATAATTCGATCACAATCACCACAGTGATATACTGTTTTGGGCAATATATTAAAATTTGTAATGGATATCCCATTACCCAGCAATATCTTTTATGCATGTTTCTGGACAAGTTGTGGAGGAATAGTCAGTGTCACTGTCATCATGGCCTCATTGTCTATCATGTCAGCACACATAATGGATCTACTTTGTTTTCCTTGTCCAAGTAGGTGTTATAGACAACCATTATGTCCCCGGCAAACACTTGTCCAGTTTGACGACTGTTCAACCCCTCTATTGATAGTACTTTTGATGTTACAACTCTAGACCTGGTGACATTTTTTGAACAGAAAAACTAAAGTGAATGGTACTGTGCAATTTTTATTTTTATTTTTTTTGTATTCTTCTTTCACTAGCATATATCTACAAGTACATGCATAACTTCGATGAACTATGGAGGCAAATTTTTTCAACCACACCTCTTAGTCTGCGGAACATGCGACACATTCAGCGTCTCACTTGTACTTGTTGACACTTCTTGTGAACTGTAAACCATGTATTGTAGATGACATCAACATATTCACCATGCCAAAGATGAATATATAGCCGAGGATATTTGTTTAGTAAACATAGTAAGAGCAGAGTGTATGCATATTTACCTTTGGCCTTGTCAGTCTGCTAATGTCTGGGATGACTGATTGCTCATGCCCATGTCACTAGTCCAACTTTTTCTGATGCAAGAAAGTGCAGATGAACATAAGGACTAAACAAGCATATGCATTGTATATTTTCCGTTAGAAGGACTAAATAACTGTAAAATTGTATGCATATGATTTTTTTAACTGGAAAAATGTTTATCAGTAAACAGGGTGTGAGAGCGGGGCACCACGGCCAATCTGTATATCACGGACCCCCGGAAGCCAGGGAAGAAATCTTGAACCTACCAGCTCGGCACCTACAATCAACAAAGTGGGTAACTATGGAATAAGGTAGAAGCACGACCATAGGTGTGAAACCGTTAGTCTTCCAACCAGTGCACGAAGGCATTTTCAAAAAGAACACTAAGCAGATGAATTAGAAAACAAAAGGGATAATAGAAAATGGAAAAAGTAGAAATAGGGAGGGTAGAAAGGCCCATTGCTGCGAAGCCATCATTTTCAAGTCTAATATTATATGCCCCCACCCGGTTTGTATATTTAA
Organism: Picea sitchensis; assembly: GCA_010110895.2. Taxonomy (NCBI): domain Eukaryota; kingdom Viridiplantae; phylum Streptophyta; class Pinopsida; order Pinales; family Pinaceae; genus Picea; species Picea sitchensis. The sequence continues at coordinate 278,712 of SNQJ01S0008604.1, read as the reverse complement.
TTTACCATCACAGTTGGTATATAGTTTAGAAGATTGTACCACAAAACCCTCTGCTGTTGCACAAAACAATTCATCTTCTTGTTCAAGCAACCTGTTTTTTCCAAGGCAGCAATGTCGAATATGCAATGGACATGAAGGAAAGTTAGTATGAATACATACATCTAAAAGAAAGAGAAACAGGTTTATTTACCCACCAAAGATTCCATCACCCTCTCCAGCCATTATGTTTGTTTAAATGCAAAAATGCGACAAAAACACAATGGACATGAAGTATGTTAGTATGCAGGAAGACATGTATTGAAGATAACTTATAATGAAAACAAACATGTAAAAGAAAGAGAAATAGGGTTATTTACCCACGAAAGATCCCATCATCATATCCAACCACTATGTTTGTTTAAATGTAGCAATGCAGCGAAAACACAACAGACATGAAGCAGGTTAGTATGCATGAAGGCATGTAATGAACATAAGTTACCATGTAGGAAGGCACACAACATGTGCATATAATAAACTAAGTGAACACATATACAGACAATAAATGAAATACAAAACAACAAAATATGAAATAACAGTACAAGCATCCACCTTTCTATATCCTCTTCAACCGATGCAGTCAAGACTCTATCGTTTTCTCCACCTATTCTATTTGTTTGAATGTGGGAACGCACAAAATACAACGAACATGAATGGAAGCTAGTATGCACTAGAGAACAAACAATATGTACATATACTAAAAGAGACTCAACAAACAGTCTAGAATATAGGCAGAAACATGAACCTTTGCGCTTCTCCATCCATAGTTGTAAACGTGTAATTTTTTTTGCCTTGCCCAAAATATATTACAAGCCACAAAATATTATGAAATTGCATGGCTGTAGCTAAACAATTTCTGGTTTTCCGTGGAAAATTATCCAGATATGCTTCCACCGATGGAAATACATGTTTTTTATCCTCTACACAGACTATTGTGCCCATGATACAAGTTTTTGGTTTTCCATGGAAAACTACCCAGACATGCTTCCAGACATCGAAATATAATCTTGCAGAATCTTTGTTGTACGTATCATAGCTCAAGTACAACACAAATTGTATCGTGTGCACACCATCCTGTGTAGAGGAGAAATAACATGCAATGCCATATGGGCACATCTAACCATACATGGTTTATAAATGGACCCTGCATATGCTTTATTCTAATAAAAAAACAACTAATATTGCAATTTCACATGTAATCCTCCAACAATTTTGCATGCAACTATTTTCTTTCATGCCAGCATTGAAGCACCAAAAAAATCTCACAAAAGAACAAATATCGACCTCAGTAGATGGGGAAAATAACACAACTTCATGTCGACTCCTGGGTGCAAGGGATGAACACTGTAAAGCGCCCCAAAAAACAATAATAATCCAAAAAAAAAAAAAAACTTCAACCACCGGCGCTGGACCCCAACCCAGCAAGGTCGAATCAAACAAAATAAAAAAAAAACAAGCACCAAAACAGCGAGAAATAATGAATAGACCGAACTACACCCCCCAGGGCCCCAAAGCATAAACCCGAGCCAAACAAAAAAAACCAACAACCCACGAACCAATGAACCAACAAGAACCACTGAGCCAGTAAACAACATATGTATCTCCAACGATTAAGAAATTGCAGCCGAAGCACATAACGAACAGGAAACATACGATGACCATGCCACTACAAATAAGAAAACATTCTTACTTGCAAACTGCAAACACTGAACAACAAAAAAGGAATAGAAAATGAAACTATGGCATGGAAACTTACTCCGAAACAACGAATTGCAGAAGCGCGGGTCGAATCAAGAACTAAACAACAACAACTAGTAACCGACGAACCAACGAAGAAGAAGCACTCACCGAACCAGTAAATAATGTATGTAGCTTCAACGATGATGAAATTTCATTGCAAAGGTAGAAGAAGGATGAAACATACAATGGCTATTCAACTAGCGGTGGACAACAACAATGTGCAAATTCACTGTAACATTGTATGGAAATTTTTGAGGAAAAATGTACTCTGAGAAGCATATTTAGATAAACATTTAAGGTTGTCAGGTTGTCTAAGGACCTCGCCGTATGAAAACATTTAAGATTCCAGGCCTCTTGGAGGACCTCGTGATGTAAACATTTAAGTTGTCAAGCCTATTGAGGCATCTCGAAATAAGTGTCAATACATTTCAATACAAATACATGCGGCAAGGACGTTATAAACTTTGGAATTCTCAATCACTATAAATCTTGGATATCAAAACATTTCAATATGATTAGTACAAATAAAAACTTACGGATATATTAAGGTAGCATAAAATGCTAACACAAACGTTCGAACTAATGCCAGCATTAATCCACCTTCAAGCAATACATAGGAAAAATATATTATTCAAAAAGACTGTATACGAGAAAAAGTTTGGATATGTTGCCATATAAAACATTGGGAATAGAGAAGTCGACAATAAGACCTCCAATCTCTTATCCAATCAGATCAGTAAATATATGCTACTTTTTATTATATAAAAATATATGCTTTTAATTCCTTAGCTCCAACAATAGGTATTATGCAAATATTTCTGGTCAATGGACAAATTAATATGTAGTCAACGAATTATCAATCGTTATAGTCCCTCTATGCCTACGGCAGGGACTAATAAGGTCAAATCATAATGTTAATTATAAATATATCATTAACTATGTTGTTAATATGCACATATTGATATCAATTTCATAAATAATAACTTACATGAAGTTCCTCTAAGGGATCTAGATCAATAACACTATGTAGTGGGTTGGAGATTAAACACAACTCATATATAGTGTTTCCACCTACACTTGCATTTTAGATGAAAATGGAACGAGGTCAAACAAACATACCATTAAGCAATTGTTTATTATATGAAAATGTGTTGATATAAATTTGAGTAGTTACAACTTACATCATTCTTATCTAAAGGTACTACTGTAGTAGGAGTCTATAATCTATG
>SNQJ01S0008604.1:248313-261095 GCA_010110895.2 Picea sitchensis | reverse complement strand
CGCAAAAGGGGATTTGGTCCTTATACAATTACCGACATGATTAATCCACAATGGGGATTAATCCTAATAATAAAATAACAATAATAATAAGAATGCTCTTCACAGTTACATTATTTCAACAATGTTCAGTCTTTAGAAGTTCGCCTGAACTCCCAATTAGTAGTATGTCAGTTGAATGACAGTTACTGTGTGTGAGACCCTACTCTACTTCGACGATTCCTACAGGTACGAATTTTGGAATGACATTTTGATTTTATTACTTATAATCACATACCTAGAAGTTCTAATTATGTATCCGATGCATATGCTAATTATGTTTTATATTGGAATTTGTCACATAACTAAAGTAAAGAAAACACATCCATTAATGTACACATTGTAATATATAAGTAAAGCTGAAGACCAATGTTTTTATATTCCATCTCTCCAAAAATATGGTGTCATAGTACAAAATAGGGCTTACACCCTCAAAATACATATATTGTCAGTCGATACAATAACCACGACATCTACGCCTGTGGCACCATATGTGTATCATGATAGCATACTAAGTCATTTGCAAGACATCGGAAGAGTCACACCCACTCACAGGGCACACCCACCACCTATCATTGCATAGCCTCTGGAAAATCCTCTACCTGAACCATAGGAATCCTATGCGTCAAACAAGACAGGTTCCCCTGCACATTTTGAGGCACTCTATCCGCATCTCCTCCCACTGGATCATCTCCCCGGTTCCTCCAACAATGTCACGAGAATCCTTCTGGTCATTTTGAACCCACATCTGCGCAACAAAGCAATTGTCAATACTAGACACCATCCAAAAATATTTGTGTTTTTTATTCTTTTTGAAAAACACAAAAAAATGAAATATATAAAAATATATTTACCTATATCGACATAGACGGAAAAGAGAAACTGGGACCTCAGGGATGATTTTAGGGGCTAAATTTCGCTCATGGGCTAATTTTCCATGGTTTTTCCAAAAAATAGATTCGCTATTTTAAAAATGATTCGCCCAAATTCTATAGGATAAAATTATTTTACCTTAAAAATCACCAAAATTTTATAAAAACTATATAAAATCCTTAGAAATTTGAATATTTTTACAAAAATATCACCAAACATTTATACTTGGCATATGAAGGATTAGTAAGATTCACCAAGGTTTCCACATTTTAAAATAAATTTCCATCCTTAAAATCATCCCTGAACTGGGTTTTGATTATCAAGAGAACTACAGGGAAAGAGCATTGTGGAATATCTATAATACCAGAAATGAAACTCGTTAAAGTGTTTTTTAAAGAAAAAGTGAGGCGATCGCAAGAGAATGATGCAATAGACTCCATTGAGGGCTTTGTAATATTACAACACTTGTGTATATCGGGTGTTTTTATATCGTGAATGTGGTGGATTCAGTCACTGTCTGCCTTCTCACCCGACCTTTTTATAATGAATCTAAGATCGGAGTGGATATTTTCACATGCAATCAATTCGAGGTTGATACTAATATTAGTTATTATCTACAACCCTAGGAAAACAAATTGTAGACTGGCATGTTGTCGGCATGATTTTTCTGGTTGTAAAGAGTTCATTTTGGAAAAAGAGAGGGGGTAAAACAATACCCAAAATGCTTCGTTAATTTTTTTGTGTCTACTTCATTTTTGCATTGTTCAGGCTTCCACGATTTCATCACATAAAGAAAATAAATTAAAACTAAAATTTTGAATAATGAAAACCTCAGGAGTAACCTTCAATGCACGGGTTTATTGATACAATGAGGAATTAATGGTAGAATGGATCAAATGTGCAACTCTTTTATGTTTCGTTTTCTCCTTTCAATCTTATGAGATTACATATCATTGTTGACTGATGGTTTTGTTGCTACATCATAGAATATAAGGACTACAAGAAAATTTATATTCTAAAAACTCTTAGTGTTGTATGGATCAGTATTGTTTCTTTCCAGACTCAGCTAAATAATTCTAAGTAGGAATTCCTTCTTGAAGGAACAAACATCGGAATGTCTTTTAAAGAAGAACTAGATAGGGTGCATGGTGAACTCCCGCGTGTATAGAATATAGATATCAATGCATGAGTCAAATCAAGGCTCTCACATAAGAGAATGGGAGGCTTAAAGAATTCCCTAAAAAATCAACATGTGAACTTAAGATCCTACTACCAAAACATCTGGATTCAAGGGCAGCTATATGTCTCAAACAAAACAATCAATCCTTGTGTTTGCAACTTGATGTGGCAATCAAAAATTGAATATGGCATATGTTTCTTTTGAAAAACAGAAACGAGAGGAGGTTGGATAATTTTCAACGGTTGAGGACTTGCAGGTATGACTTGCAGAAAGAAAGTATCAACTACATGAATGGAATCTATCTATATTGGTCAGCTTATCTATACAAGAGTGTTTATGCTCACTGATTGCTTATTTAAGAAATCAATACATGTAATTTACAATAATGTGAAGTCTCATATTTCAACATTTGATTCATGCTTAAATTTTTATTTTTTTTTAAACAATACAAGTAGTTACAGGGATAAACTGTCAATTCTTCCATTCAATCCATGCAATTTTTTTTTTTTAAATACAAGTTATTACAAAAACAATTTATCATTTCCATCATTCGATCCATACATTATTTATTTATTTTTAAGACAATACAAGTAATAACAAGAATAATTTACTAATCTAAAACTCTTGGTCTGAGTTTATTTAGTAACTAATCAAATATTTCATTAATAAAATAACTATAACAATTTAGTACCATAACCAGAAGAGTAAGATATATGAGGTGATATTCAATCTGGAACTTTTGCAATATCCTTCTCCTTTCGCTTGCTAATATATGACTTCATCGGTACCTCCTAGCCAATGCTAGGGGCACTCTTCTTCCCCCTTAGCCCCCCCGAGCCACAAAGGGGTCACACAGAATTTTAGAAACTATAGCTCAATCTTTCCCTCACAAGAAGAGGCTTCCACCTCTTTGCAAAGCTTGCAACCCAACTCACACAAGTAAACTATTCTTATGAAAAATTGACAGCATTTTAGTCATTGAATAATAGGGTATTTTCCTCCTTACTCTTCTTTTATTAGAAAAATTCTCTTGACACTTGTCAATTCATGCACAATTAAAGAAATTTTAATAATTAAAGAAATTTTAATAATTAAATTAGAGATTATTGACCCCAACACATGTCACACTTTCCCCAAGTTCCACATGTTTATTTTTTTTTAATAAAAATAATTATGCATTTTCCCTCACATCCACAATTAGTTCCTATATTTTCTCCTAGTTGTCCCTTAGTTCCCCAATTTCTCCTTTATTGTGTCTCCTAACTAATTTACAATTGGAATTTGACTAGGACTCTTCTCTTAGTTAGGATTTAGAGTCTAGATTGACTCAGGATTCTAAATCTATGTTGACAACCCATTGTCTCATGAATTAATTTCTTTTAATTAAAAATCTTTTTATTAATTTCATGCACACATTGTGCACATGTCTTAATTTTTACTCTCCCTTTTCTAGATTTTAATTAGGTTTTATTTAGTCTAAAGTCACTTAGATATATTTCCATAAAATTTATTTAGGCATAACAATTAGACTTAGATTTCATTACGTTCCAGTTTATAAACTTGTATCAATTTATATTCTCTTTTCTATCAGTTCTAAGTAGTTATTTTAATTCTCTAATCTCTTCAAGATTTTATTAACTCATTAATTTATTCATGCAATGTGCCCTTCAAGATGCACCTATGTGCTCCAAGGGTGTCACTCGCCATTTGACTTAGTTTGGAAGTTGTTTGACGCTTGGATTCAATACTTCACTTGTTGACTTTGTGTAAGACTAAGGGTTTACTGAGTAATAAGGAATCTGCCTTATTGTGCACCCCCCCAGAAATCATCATGAGTGATTGTCTCAGTCTTCTCTCATGACATAGTCAACCTCTCTAGAACAAGGTAGTCGTTAACCTTCCATTTAGGTCATGGCGGGAGTGTTATTAGGCCGTGACAGGGATGATGCCACACCTCTCCCTAATCTAACTAATATCTATATATGACCCCTTTACTCCATATGTGATTCATCATGTCATGTATCTTGCACACTTTGGAAACCTCATCATAATACCTATCAATTCTATACATCAATATAATTAAGATATCAAAATCTCAATACTCAATGATGACATCATTTTTAATCTCATAAACCAAAGCAGCTAATCATAAAGTATCATATTTTAACCGGATCGCTTGATCGCAAGTGTCCTCAAAGAATAAATCAGTGGTATGAAATGTGATCAGTGGAATTGGATGTTACATACACCCCCTCTTGTTTTAAACTTCGTATTGAAGTTTTTACAATCTAACAATGAAAACAATAAATATAGATCCTAATAATCTATATATCAATCTCTCAAAATCAATATTGAAATTGTTGACACATCTCATGTGTGGTATCCCTAGTGTCAGAATGTGGACTATAATTGTCCCATTGGACCTTAACCTGATCGACCAATCGACGTCGTAGCTTTCGAGTGTGATGGTCTAGTATGCGGATTGGCTCCGCTATGAGAGCACCCTCATCTGATACATGCAATGAACTCAAGTCAATAACATGTGTCGGATTTGAAATATAATGACATAAAACTGAAACATGAAACACATTGTGCATACACCTCAAAGAATCACATAAGGATAGTCGGTAAGCCATTGGTCCTTTCCTTTCTATAACTTTGAAAGGTCCCACAAACCTTGGAGAGAGTTTAGCATCCTTTCCAAAATTAATCAAACTCTTATGTGACTTTGTAACATTCAGTTCCACTGAGCACATTTAGATTGATTTATTCTTTGAGGACACTTGCAAGCAAGTGATCCGGCTATGATACATTATGATTATGTTTTTCTTATGAGTTATATTATGATGTCATTGTGATTATATGTTAAATTCTAGATGTATATATGTATCGACAAGTATTGATGAGTTTCCATGAGTGTGTAGGATACATGATAGGTTGATGATGTTGATGGCATCAACGAACTTCCTTGGACCCAAAATTGAGTCAAGGGGTGGACTTGTATTTGGTTTGAGTTTTATGTATTGATTTACATGTATAGACGATGATTTCAGTATGGATGCTATGTATATGGATAATTTACATTATTCTTGTCAGTGGATGAAAGCTTGGTGACGCTTGCTAATCCGACTCACATAAGGAGTAAAGGGGTCATACACATAAACCAGATAGATGAGGGAGAGGTGTGGCAACATCCCTGTCACAGCCTATTAGCACTCCCATCATGACCTAAATGCATGGTTAACGATTACCTCGTTCAGAGAGGTCCATGATGTCGTGAGGGAAGACTGAGACAATCACTCACAAAGAATTCTAAGGGGCACACAATAAGGAAAAATCATTATTCCTTAGAATCCCTTAGTCTCTCACAGGGTCGACCAAGTGGAGTGTTGACTCCAAGTGTCGAACAAACTTCCAAAACTAGTCAAAGGTGGGTGGCACCCTTGGAGCACGAAGGTGGTCTTGAAGGGAACATCACATAATCAAATGTGAGTAATACAAATCTAGAAGGCTTAGAAAATAAAAATAAAATACTTAGACCTTGTTAGAAAGAGTAGTTAATTGATTATTAATTTATGAACAATAAAATAACAAGAGTCTAAGTTTAAAGAGGTTTGTTTAGGTAAAACATCAAAAGGGAATCAAAGGGAATTAGACTAGTAAGCAAGTAAAAGAAGAAATAAGAATAAAGTGGGTAGATGCGCATGTGTGCATGAAAATAATAGAAGGGATTTTTAAATAAAAAGAAATTAAAATATAAGAGAATAGGTGGTCCACATAGAGTAGCATCTTGAGTCAATCTACCATTAATCCTAACTAAAAGAAGACTCCTAATGCAACTCAAACTAAAATCTAGCTAGGGGACACAAAATAAATGAGGGATTGGGGAACTAAGAGACAACTAAGAGGAAAAACAGGAAAACATTGGGGAATGTGATGGAAAATGGCTTTTCAATAAATAAAATTATAAAATTATAAAAAATTATAAAAATAAAAAAATAAAATTACTTGTTCAACCTGGGAAGAGTGTGACACATGTAGTGGGTGAATAATCATTTAATTAAATTATTAAAAATTAATTGTTTGTGCATGAGGACATGTGTCATTGGAAATTTTTCTATAAAATAAATGGAGAGAAAGGGAAAAGAGGCTCACCTTTGTTAGTATTGTTATGCTACCAAAATTTTCTTGACTAAGTTTTACTTGTGAGAGTTGGGATTCCAAAACTTGACAAAGAATGGAAGCTCTTCCTTGCAAGGCAAGTTTTCAGTGCTATTGATTTATGGTTTTTGTGTGTGGCCCCTTTGCGGATTGGGGGACTAAGGGGGGAGAAGAGTACCCCTAGCGTTGGTTGGGAGGTACTGGTGAAGTCTTTGGATTAGCGGGAAAACGACACGAGAATTGCACGAGGTTTATGGAGGAGGATCATCATCAAATTCGACAAACTTTGGTTATGGTACCTTAAAATTTTAGTCACTTATTATTTATTTGTGATAATATAGTTCCTTAATGTATTTACATTTAGTAAAATTTTCAAACATTGTTAAAGATATCTGATCGATTGAGCCTGTAAGGAATTATGGACTGAACTTTTATAAATCCCTGCAATGTGAATCTAAAGCATTGTTTTCCTTAGTATCGATTAAATTCCTTCAGATGTTATTCTTGTTGTAAATTATGCGGTTTGGATCTTGCGATTTACTTTGAATTATATTTGTTATTCCAGTTTTGTTTTAAGAAAATTGTATCGGATCATCCTTATGGAGAAATTCAAAAAAAAAAAAGATCATAGTCACCAAAATCTATGCTTAAATAATAAGAGTGAAGGGAGCTTTAATTGGGTAGTTCATAAGGCACAATACTTGCTAAGGTTTTGCAAATGGGGTAGCAAGCTAAGTGGGCTTGATTGTGGGGAAAAATCCATAGTTAAGCGTGCTTGAGCTAGAGGCATCTTGGGATGGGTGACCACTTGGGAAGTCCTGGTTACTGGGTGCAAGCCCGGGAAGTGATGATTGATTCTATGTGGTTCATTTTGTTGGTTTCAATCCCATTTCTTCACTCATGTGAGTATCACCCGATGCAATGAGTGCTAAGTGGACTATTCACTTTTATTGTTAGATTAAACCATGCAAAATGTTATCCATCTTATAATACTTGGGAATCGACTAAGTACCTACACTGGTATAGGTATTCGATAGAATACAGAGCAAGCTTAGTTCGATAGAATACAGAGTAATCTAAACCAAGGTTGAATCCTTAAGTAGTTAAAAATTTTGTGTGTTTTCCACCTAGCTTAGTTCGAACATGTGTTAAAGCATCTCTTACGAAGAACCATCACTCCTAATAGTGCTTGAAATAAAATTTAGACATATGGTTTCATAATCTGTGAATATTAATAATTTTATAATAGATGATATTACTTTATCTCCATCTTATTGACAATTACTAATTATGTTGACCTTGGAAATTATGAATAAGTTATCTAATCATAATATTATATAAATGTATATACATCACCATCATCATATATATTAATGATTATTTTACTGATAACTATATATTTATAGAAGAAGAGAATGAACGCATTAGACTTAGGATTGTGAATCCTTATTAATAATCAATTATTATGTTGTCAATAATTAGAGTGCAGAGATTATAAATTAGTAAGCATAGATGATCAATGTTATAGATAGTAAATTTCTATAGCAATTGTAAACATTTTGTTCTATATATTGAATGGTATGATTGAAATAACCTATATATTGAATGGTATGATTGAAATAACCTTTTTGAATGGTATGATTGGCCTCTACCTCTCAAGTGAAGAAAATTATGTGGGATCTCAGTTTATAGCTCTAGGTATTTAGTACCTTTATGATAATTTTGTTATCCTACTTATTAATAGGATAAAGTTACATATATGCATTATAATTATTATTATTATGATTTATTACTAATCCATTTAAGAATGCCTAAGAATGCCTTAGGTTGAAGTTATCAATGTTATTATTCTTGTAAATAATAATAGTGTGTATGGTAAATGTTGGTCAAATGATCTTGTATATTAATTGATGTGATTAGCTAATAATGAATTTTGCATTTTGACAATCTAATCAGGGTGGAGACATGATTTTTGAATGATTGATTCGTTAAAATGGTGAGATATAGATTAGATTCGTTGGGCATGAGATTTTTAATTACTTTACATTATTTGTTCTTTACTTAATAAATTGTCTTGATTATGATATGGTAGATTTTAGACCTTAAGTTAATATAAGAATTGTTTGTGATCGTTGGTAGTGCTCTTAAAATTTAGAATTTTGAAAGTATTGAAATTGTATCTTGACCTTGATGTAAACCGCACGCTGAGAAAGAATAATAATGATGATTCTACATAGAACACTTACTGTTACATAAAAAAAAATTATTACTACTTCATTGTAATTGTTTACTTGTTTTGTGAATGGAGGGAACATTATAGGATTGACTCACAAAAACACTTAATCACCAATCTCAAAACTACGGTCAATATGATGTGCATCCACATAACTCTTTTGTCGGTCTTGCACTTCCTTAATCCTTTTCCTTATGGTTCACATCTAATCTTCCATTTCCTAGATCACTTTCGTCCCCACCAGGACCCTATCCTCTAATCGATCCCAACTCAAAGGTGTCTGACATGGTCATTTGTATAGAAACTAAAAAGGTGCCATATTTATCGAACTCTGGTAACTGTTATTATACACAAATTCTACCAATGGTAAAAATTCTTCCCACTATTTATGTTGATCCATCACATACATTTGAAGCATATCTTCTAGATTTTGATTCATTCTTCATGTTTGTCCATCGGTTTCAGGGTGATATGCAGTACTAAAATTTAACTGTGTGCCCAAGGCATCTTGGAAACTAGTCCAAAAACGTCCAGTGAATACATCTCATAGATCAGATATTATCTTCATGGGTACACCATGTGATCTTACAATCTCATTAACAAAAATTATAGCTATATCAGGTGCTTGATATGTTGTAGGAACTGGAATAAAATGCGCACTCTTCGTCAAATTTTTACAACTACAAAGATAGAATCGTGTCTCCTTACCGTCAGTGGAAATCCAACAATAAAATCCATCGATATAACTTCCCATTTCGATTCAAGAATCACATGTGGTTGTAATAATCCCACTGGATGTCTATGTTCGCCCTTCACTTGCTGACATTCAAGACATCTCACCACATAGTTAACTATATCAGCTTTCATTCACTTCCAAAATAATAGTGGTTTAAGATCTGCCTTCATTTTTATGACTCCCGAATGAGCCATATATATTTCTCGATGATCTTCGTTCAAAATTAAATTTCTCAATTCGTCATTTGTTGGTACATAAATTATGATGTTATATCTTAGTAGTCCATCACTATCCAAAGAATAACCCTCATATCTAGGTATTATCATGGTATCTTGTCCGATATTGTCTTTTACTTGCTTGTACCAATCGTCATCAATCTGTAATGCTAAGATATTTTCTCGAAGATTTGTCTTTAGGGGTATTATTAAGAAAATGTGAGGTCTCAGACTTAACGCATCTGTTACTCTGTTAATTGTTCCCTTAATGTATATGATCTCAAAATCATACCCACTTAGAAGTTCTGACCAATGTATTTGTCACGCATTCAAGTCACTCTGAGTAAAAATGTGTTTCAATCCACTATAATCGGTTTTCAACTCAAATTTCCACCCAATAAGGTAATTTCTCCAAACTTGTAAGGCATAAACAATCACTAATAATTCCAAATCGTGTGTTGCATGATTCTCTTCATGCGTTCTTATTTTCCTTGAAAGATATGTGATAGCTCGACCTTCTTGCATTAATAATCCACCTAATCCTTCCTTGGATGTGTCAGTACATACAAAGAATTCCTTGTCCATATCCAGAACTTTCAATATCGGTGTTTTTGTTAATAATTCTTTAAGCTTCTAAAATGCTTTCGTGCATTTCTTTGACCATACAAATTTCTTATTCTTCTTTTGCAGTTCCCTAATTGGGTTTGCTATTTTTGAAAATCCTTCTACGAAACGTCAATAGTAACCCGATAATCCCATAAAACTATGTAATTCTTGCACGTTCGTCGATGTTGGCCATTCCATAATAGCCTTTACCTTCATTGGATCCATGGTGATACCTTCTCCATAAATAATATGTCCTAAATAATGAATCTTTGTCTGATAAAAAGAACATTTCAACTTTTCGTACAACTTGTTTTCTCTTAAGCATTGTAAAAGTAATCTCAGATGTCCGTCATGCTCATTTTTCATCCAAGAGTAAATTAATATATCGTCAATAAATACATGTACGAACATGTCCAAGTATTCACAAAATACCCCATTCATTAAACTCATGAATACACGAGGGGAATTTTTCAATCCAAATTGTAATACAGTAAATTCGTAATGTCTAAATCTTGTCTTAAACGTTGTTTTCATAATGTCTTCCTCCTTGATTCGCAATTGGTGACATCACGACCTCAAATAAATCTTTGAAAATAGTGTCGCCCCTTTCATTTAATCAAATAAGTCATCAATCCTAGGTAATGAGTATTGATTCTTTATCGTGGCTTTGTTTAATTGACTATAGTCAATGCAAATCCTCCACAATTTGTTCTTCTTTCTTACAAAAATTACTAGTGCACCCCATGGAGATACACTTGGACATATAAATCTCAAATATAATAACTCCTTCAATTGCATCTTTAACTCTTTCAATTCAGGTGTTGACATCTGATATGGCGTTCTAGCAATTGGTTATGTTCCAGTTTTTAGATCTATAGTAAATTCCAATTCTTTTTTTGGCGGTAAACCTGGTAGTTCTTCAGGAAAAACATCAACAAACTCTTATACTACTAGAAAATATTCCAATATTTCCGCGTCACCCTTTTTGTTAAGAGCTAATATGGAATACAACTTACATCCCTTGTGCATATTTTTCATCAATTGTAGGGAAATAATAAATCTTAGCGATACTCCTTGGTTTTTCCCTACAATTACTCTGTTTTGTCCCAAATCATCAATTAAGCTTAATCATTTCATCTTACAGTTAAGTATTGAGTCGTGCGATTCTAACCAATCCATTCCAATCACAATGTCATAGGATCCCAAGGTTGTGACAAAAAGGTTTACACTTTCGACGAATTCACCCAAATTAATTTTACAATCTCTAACCTTTCCTCCAACTTTTTGCTTAGATCCAAATGCCAATTCTACATATCTAAACTCATCTTGTTCGATTTCCTTCACCTTAATTCTTTTGAGAACAACACTAGAAATGAAACTCTCATTAGCTCATGGATCTATCAAAAAATAAATTGTTGATCTGATAGCATACCTGAAATCTCGAGCACTGTAGAATGATGCTCAACCTGGAGGTTATTCATCACTACATGAATCTTATGGGCCTTTCCCAGATCTCCTATCGTCATATGTCTTGTTGATCCAGAAGTTATATCATTTTCGATAGGACAATATATTTGATAGTGGGATTCTCCACAAGTCCAACATCCATTTTTAGGGTCAGTGCTCCTAGATCCAGAGGAAGAATTTGTTGGTCTAGGGTTCTAAGGTCCTAATTTGTTCTACGAAATAGATTTATATTGTTGTTTTTGTTGAGGATGACATGAATGTTGTTGTGGCGGTGCTCTATACAGAGTCCTTTGATTGGTATCATGTTTTCTTGGTGTAGAAAATACAGTTCCTCTAGATGTATCTCAGTGCCTAGAAGTATGTCTAACGGGTGTTTGTTGCTGCGACGCTCTAAGTGGCGTATGTCTTGTATTTCTGGAAGGATTCCTACCATGACCCCCACTATTCAACTCTTCTTTAGTCATAAAATCTTTCTATATTATATTGTGTAAACTATGAAGCATCATAATCCTCACCTTAGCATGATTGTTGTATTTGAGACCAAAAACAAACTTATTGTTGTGGCAACTTCATGTTGGAGGTATAATCATGCAATGCACAACACATTTCCATATTCTCCAACCAATCTTCAACAACTAAACCATCTGTGAAACCCCAGAACTTGGGAAATTTTACCTTCTCAAGTTCTCTATGAACACTACCACTAACTACATGAGGGCATTGTGAACCCTCACCAAGTGTAGATCTTATGCCCTCATCTCGATCAAGTTAATTTATCAGCACCTCTAACATCCTTTGAAAATACCTCATCATACCCATGACATTGTCCACTACAACATGCTCATGCTCCGTAGTAATCTCTTCTCCCTATGGAGCAGATCCCTTGGGTGTGGGTGTGCTTGGAGGAGGCATACCTCTTCCTCCCAAACCCCGACGTCTACTCATTATCCATCCACTAACCATGATACCTACATAAAATAGTTTCAATTTATATTAGTAATTACATCTTTAATTATAATTTGCATTGGAAGTTGTAACGAGTCCAGTGTCACAGAGTAGAACCATTCTTTGATACCATATGTAACACTCCTCTCGGTTAACCCCTTGAAGTGCCGTATTTTTTTTTATATATTAACCAAGGACAAAAGTTTACAGCCATATCTTCAATTATTCAAGTGATTGAAACTTATGTAAGTCTAATTCACACTTAGACACAAATGTATGATTGGTTAAACAACTTTATGTAACATAACACAAAACTACAAGATGAAATTT
>SNQJ01S0008604.1:212770-233356 GCA_010110895.2 Picea sitchensis | reverse complement strand
AAAGTGTAGAACCCACAATGACAAAGAATTACAGAACAACGTGTTGAACTAAAATTGTCAAAAGGATCCAGTTGGAATAGATGGGTGGCCACCAATATCCACCTGGATCACTCAGCAAGACAAGACGTCAAGTTTGTAATTTTGGTCAAAGTAAACATTTGACCAATTCAAAATCTAAGGTTAACCAGTCAAAAACCAAAATGGAAAGCAGTTATGAAGACATAAGAACTAGCATGAAGAAAGTGCATGATGTGCCCAAGAGAAATCTACTGAAAGGAACATTATGGGGTTTACCAATCCTCTAGCAAACTAAACCTCTAGACTAGAAAATTCATTCTAAGGTTTACTGTCACAGTTGCGTAACAAAGGTATGTACCTATACATGTTCTTTTAATTTGTATAATTAGCATGAGTGTGTTTGCAGGGAATGTACAAGGGATCTTTTCCAAAGCAGTGATCTTGGATTCAGTGAATTCAGAAGATCAACACACTCTCCAAGTTTGACTTGATATGTTTGTGGTTGTTATGGAATTATGAACATCTAGTCAAAGTTAAAACTATAATCTGACTTTAGTAAATATCTTATAAGGTTGAGATCATATTCTCTAACTCAATTTTATGTCAAGAAAGCATATTTTTTTTAAATATAATGGATAGGTCAGAAAGGATACTTGTATCAGAAGAAAAGTAATCCAAGTGGAACAATAGCGAGACTTTGGGTTTTCATATCAAGTTTGACATCTTTATTATTGTCACTTAAGTGAGTATTGATAAGTACTTAGTAGCTTATACTACTCATTGTAATTATTTGCAAGCATGAACTAACACCTCCTCTAGGAGATGTTTCTTGTTCATGTTCTCATACAAGATCATATTAATAATTCTAACAAGAAAATATCCTTTGTATGAAATATGTTGTATCGGAAACACTTTTTTTCTTGTTGTCTTAGGAAGGTTATTTCATGAAGGCTATCATGAATATGTCTTTCTACGCTTCTAGAAACGTCCTCTATCCTTGTCCTTAATCTTGTTTCGATTTCCTATCATAAATATATTGTCTTGGATCATTATTTTGTTTCTTATCTTGTTCCGGGAAGGTACCCTTGTGAAATATGTTGACAAACCTTTATGGACAATCTTTGCGGAAGCTTTCATAGAAAAATTTTATATGGATGATACTTTGTAGAAATAAAAGAGAGATGTAGCATATGGAAGAATGGACTCTCTGGGATAGAGGGAATTGATTGAAGAATTTCATAAACATGCATTCTCAGAATAAAAACAAGGAAGTTATAAATATTGTTCATTCATGAATGAAGCCGGGATTACGAGGGAGATAATCCCCAATGATATAATCCATTGAAGAATCTGTGAAGACTTATAAACGGAAGCTTTGATAGATACAAGATGAGATTTGGGGCTAGAGAGTTCTCCCAAAAGGAGGGAGAAGACTATGATGACAGCTTGTTCCAGTAACCAGATATACCTCTACCTGATTCATTATATCTCTTGCAGTATCCATGGGCTGGAGATGGATGTAAAGACTATTCTTCTCAACAAAGTAATTGAAGAAGAAGAACATGTATACCAACCTCAAGATTTTGAGGTATACCATAAGGAGACCCATGTATGCAGATGGAAGAATACATTGTATGGATTCAAGAAGCTTGGTGCAGAGCCTCTCATGTACAGCATAAGTGTGGTGAAAACTTCCTATGAAAGAGGAATTGTATCGAAATGGTTCTTCAGAAGTTCGGGATAATGGATTGGAAATCCATGGAAAAATCCCATGATGACAGATATGAATAAGTTGAGAGACTATGATCTAGTAGACTCGTCCCTATATCAACAATTGAATGGCTCGTTGATGTATTTGTAGAATACTCAGTCAGATAATTTTTTTTTTGTGAAAATAGTTCTAGGTGGAACCTATCCATGAGAATTGAATAATTGTAAAGCATGCCTTGAAATATCTTTGTGGGATGTTTGAGTTATGATATACAACTGCATGGATTTATCGATTTAGATTGGGTGAGGAGTGCATATGATAGAAGAAGTGCTTCTTGGATATGTTTCAGTTTGAGATTTGTCAAGATATCATGGGCTAGCAGGAAACAGAAGTCTGTTGCACTCTACATTGCATAAGAAAAGTATATTGCATCTTGTGATGCTTGTACGGAAGCAATGTGGCTCCGTAAACTGGATTCAACCATGATATATTGTGATAAACAGCACTGTGTGAAGCTCTCAGAGAACCCGGTGTTCCATGACAGGTTGAAGCACATTGAGATCAAGTACTATTTTTTCCGTGATAAAGTCCAAAGGGGAGAATTGGTTCTCCAATATATCTCCATTGATGAGCAAATAGCAAATATTTTGGTAAAGCCATTTTCCAAGATGAAAAGTTTGTGTAATTAAGGGATAAGCTGGGACTCGTGGAGATGACTTATTTATTGGAAAGGGAAGTGATTACTCCCTATTTTGAGAGGGAGCATTGATATGTTATTGATATATGCACAGTCATTTTCCAGTTTGGAAAATGGTCCAGGTTGGGTAGTCACTTTCCAGTTCAGAAAGTGGTCCAAGATTTTTTATGGATAGTCATTTTCCAGTTCGGAAAATGGTCTAGCACGGACAGTCATGGTCCAAAATATTTTTGATRTAGGATAGACATCAATTCCCCTTGTGTCTAGTGTGGGGGAATGGTCTAGTACARTCATTCTCCTTGGCATTCACTCTGAGAAGTGGTCAACCAGAATGGTCTGCCTCTTCGGGAAATCATTCTTTCAAAGTTCACAGTTTGGGAGAAGTTTCAAAGAATGGTCTGATGTAGAAGGTTGGTGCAGGATATTCATTTCCATAGGAAATGGTTCAGACAGTCATTCCCTAAGACAGACTCATTCTCTCTAGGTTTCACTATGAATCATGCCAGAAGAATGTCCCAGTTAGGTTGAATGGTCCAGGTTCAGCAATCAGGGATAGTCATTCCCTAGGGTAGACTCATTCTCTCCAAGGTTCATTTTGAATCATGTCGAAAGAATGGCCCAGTTAGGTTGAATGGTCTAGGTTCAACAATCAAGGATAGTCATTCCCTGGTGTAGACTCACTCTCTCCACATTGCACTGTGAATCGTGCCATAAGAATGGCCCAATTAGGTTGAATGGTCCAGGTTCAGCAAGCAGGGATAATCATTCCCTAGGGAAGACTCATTCTCTCCAGGTTTCACTGTGAATCGTGCCGGAAGAATGGTCCAGTTAGGTTGAATGGTCCAGGGACAGCTATTCTTCTATGCTTGGGAAGAATAGTCCAAATATCCCATGGATGATGTTTAACTTTCCAAGGGAATATGCTCTTCCAGATCTCACAGATGTGAGTGGAAGAATGGTCTGGATGAATCCATTTGTATCATGATATTGTTTATGCAGGTTGATATCATATGATATGATTGTTGTGGAGACTGTATGTCTCTGGAAAGTAGTTGTATGCTATTGTAGTGGATGTGATCCACTAGTAGTGAATGTGTGTCACTGGTTAGTAGTCATCTGCTACTAGGAGTGTTTATGTACCATTGGATATTAGTTGTATACTACTATGGATAGAAATAGTCGTGTTCTATTGTATGGCATTATAGCAACAATATGCTACTATCTGATTGTCATGGAGATTACCACTAGTGTTGGAGTTTATTTCCGGCTAGATGGATAGTTAGTGTGTTGGTGGAAAAACATTCTGCAGGCGGAGAATAGTCCAGACAGAACAAATTGTTAGTGGACATGCATTCACTCTGTGGAGAATGGTCCAGGTTGATAGATTGTTGACGTATCATGGACCAATATTTTCCTAAGGCATAGATTGTGGCTCGATTAGGAAAATGGTTCAAGATTGATATTTTCTAAAGCATATGGGTAGAGATTGATCTCTATGGTACATATGACCCGATTAGAAAATAGTATGAGACTGAGATTCATGTAGGAATGGTCTTTGTAGCCCATAGGGTGGCTTTCAACATCTGGGAGGACCGGCATTCTTCTAGGACGTAGGTCCAAATTAGAAGAATGATCTTTGTATCCCATGGAGAAGTTTTCAGCATCTATTGGGATAGATATTGTTCTAGGACGTATGTTTGGATTAGAAGAATGGTCCTTGTATCACTCTGTTGAGTGAGTGACTTTTTCAGCATCATGCCCAATTACTCAGATGGAGTATGGCCTCAAGAGATAAGCCAGTTGATGTTATCATATGATATTTATAGTGGTGATGGTGCTCGTGATGTGATCATGAGATAGCCTATGTGTCTATGTTGTTTCTACTGGTTGAATGGTTTATTTGTGATCAAGACCATTTCCTTTAATACCTCCCTAGCTAGGAGGGAGTGTTGATATTCTGGTAGTTGTGGGAGTTATTAACCTCTATGTGTAACGTTTGATGAGTCTAGAATATTCAGGGAAGCAAGACAAACCCTAGAAGGTTAGGAAATAACCTTAGCAGACAAGTCGGCTCAAGATAATAATTTATATTAAATTATTATCCTCCAGAAGTAGCAGTAGCCCAGTTAGGTCACTTGGAGGACTATAAATAAGAGGGCACTAGAGTTCAATTGTCACACTCACTCTCACAATTTCATAAGGACAAGTGGTGCGCATGACAAGAGGATAGTTGCAGCTACTATAGTGGTTACTTTCTCTTTGGTTATGGTTGGACTTTCTTCTTGGTTATGGTTTGGAATTTCTTCTTGGTACGCTAGCTTTGGAGAGAGGTACTCTACCTTGGTTGGCTATTGGTTCTAGGGTTTTCTTCAAAAATTATTTTGTCTATCAAGGTTAAGGTGCTCGAGGGTGGCATTTGTACCTATGGTTGGGTGAAAATATTGACTTATTGTCTACGGTGAAATGAGCACACCTATTATTCTAACAAGAATTAATTCTATCATAATACTCTTTCACACTGGTAAAATCTGACTCTAATGAAGTTCACTCTGAAATCATTTTCGCTTCGAATGCATACATCTACGATGAATCTCTAAGTAGTCATGGTGGCTTGTGTGGCAACTAATTATTGGCCATTTGAATATTTTTAGTCCAACGCATGTGTGGGTCTATTTCATGGATCACCCTAGCACGCGCCCAACACTAATTGGTTTCTTGAGTTCTCATTTATATGGTTTTAATTTTTTTCCACAAAGGTAACCTTTTGCTTGCCACATTTATAGAGGAAGGAATATTCCTTGATACCTTTCCCCTTGAAGTAGTAATAGGATAGTAATGACCAAGCCCATTGATCTGGCCTCTCGGAAAACTTGATGTTGAAGTTGTAATGACTCTTGATACATTTTCCCTCCAACAGTGCATGAATGAACGAGATAACTCAATTCGTTATATCGTAGTCTCGACACATTTTGCGATGCACAATTGAGAATATTCTTTGATACCTTCCCATCGAAGCCAAAATACATCATGAAACTACTTCCCCTCCAATGAAGGTAACTTTGATAACACTCTCAGGAATTTTCGAGTCTGACTGCTAGCTCTCGCACCTCCGATATAGGGATTTGGGGCGATCTGTACCTTCAAATTTCATTAATGGCGAGGTGATTTTTTGGCTTGGGAATTGGTTATCATGCACAGAACATTAACTAAGTGAGTTAAGGTAATTTAATACCTACATAATAACTCCAAAACCCTATTTAATGCATTATCTTCCTCCATAAGTTTTTTAAAACACTATGCTCTACAATATCCGGCTGAGAACATATTGTAACCTTCATTTCCATTTGGAGAACCACAAGTATGATACTGTTTTAATTTTCTATGTTATTATATTATTACATTATTTCAAGGGACTAATGTATTTGTATGCTAATTGTAGGATACAAAGAATACATTATGACGCGTTGAAATGCCGAAAAATCCTGGAATCTTGTAGATCCTACTCCAAACCCCGCGCCTGAAACTCCAACTAATCCAGGAGAGGTCTTAGTGACAAATACTACTCATCATAACCACCAATACTATTTCCCCAAGTATGATGAAGTATACAAAATTTTCAACATTGGGGATTTCTATTCTTATGGTGAGAGCCTCGAAGTACAGAAGAGTGGCATTCACGACAAGGATGCTCGCCCAACACTATTCCCCTAAAATGATGCAGATCAATGGTGTTTCAAACAATTTCACCCAAGCACAACCACGATTGTGATCAAACCAGGAAGGCAGATAGTGTCCCTGAAACCTTAGGACATTGGTGTTAGATACCACCTTCCACAACCTATGATTTCCCTTAACGATTCATTCCTAAAGGGATTCAAAAATAATAATAAGGATTTTATTGATTTAATTGAAGATTGGTAGTTAGATGAGGAAATAAAGTTCAAGCAAGGGTAAATATTGATTCTTACATATGAGTTCAAAAGGTCATACAAGATGTTAATCTCTATGTTGAGTAGGCTATATGGTGAAGAGAAGAGTACACATTTCTAGATGGAGTGTCTTCCCATTGCTTACACAGTGGTAAAGACAAGATAGGTCTTCAATTGGGCAAAGATATTAACTTTCAATATTTGTCACAACATAAAAAATGTTCAAGGTATGAAGAAACCTTGTTTTTACATGTTTGCGTATCTGATTAACGCCATTTGTTCTTCCATACAATTTCTTATTTTTGTATGGAGTTGGGATCAGGACCAGCCTCAAATACATATTTATTGTTCTAACATATGGAACATAAATTATAAAATATGCTTTTATAATATATGTGACTTCTTCCTTGCTCCTCTCCACACAATTATTTTTGGATTCCTAAGATATAGAATATCAAATGAAGCCTTGCTTAGGATGAAAGGCATAGAAGAATCATATTTAGGGAAATACCTGTTGAATTTTCAATAAGCTAGGTTAAGCATGTAGTTCATTTCATTTTATCATGTCTTAACCATAAACAAGAATGTTGCAACAACCAAGATCACAAGAAGAAACACCATGCACAAGAACACAAGAAATATACTGGGAAACCCTTCTCAACAAGGGAAGAAAACCCAACCAAATCCTTTGCTATATTCTTCAAGAGAAAGACCTTTCACCACCAAGAATGACTTAGCACACAAGAGGGTGCTTAAGCCCTAGAAGACTAGTGCCCAAGAGAGGTGCTCACCTTTTCCCAAGTAGATGTATTTGTTGTAATTTCCAAACACACAAGAAAGATACGATTCCACAATGGGGAATAATATCTTACTTATACTAGACTTGTCCAGTCAATAGAAGCGTCTATTGGATCAACAAGGACGACCTCTCTAAGTCACTTTATAATTTATTATTATAATAATAATTAATATTAATATTAATTATCTTTTACATTTATTATTAGACATATTAAGGTGGGGCCGACCTGTACCCTTTAACATAAAATTAGGGTTATAGGTAGGTCTGACTCTTGAAAAGTATATAGCAAAGGATCTGATACACCCACTAATGCTCATCCATTAGGGGCACATCCATAGGGATGTCATAGCTTTGATTCACTTCATTACACAGAAGAACCATATCTTCACACGTTCACATGTGCTCGTCCACATGCATGTCCACTCTATAGATATTCTTTCCCACTACCTCACACATGAGAATCATCCGGAGTCTTCTCGTCACCTTTGCTACTCATAGGAGGCTAATTCATCATCTTCTTTTATGTTCTCAGGAGGATGTACCCAACACTTTGGGATTTCACACATTCACCTTGTGCTCAGCCACAGGCRCGTACTAACTTAATAGATCACCTTTCCACTGGATAATCATCTGGATTTCTTATCAACTCTCTGAATGCACCAGGTCATCTCTACGTTCCCAACTCTGTCTCAGGCAGGAGCCATGTACCCTTCTTAGGGGATTCTCTCAGGTTTGAAAGATKAGAGAAAGAATTCACATAGCAGCAATGATCCACACCTCATAGGTTTGGAAGTTGGAGAATGTCTCACATAGTTTCATTCATTAACACTCCCTCTCAGCTACGGAGGAATTTTCCATCAGGCCAAGTCTCTCACGAAAATACTCGAACTTTGTCTTAGCAAGTGGTTTAGTGAATATATCTGCAATTTGTTCATGAGTATAAAGATAATGTACATGTATTGTCTTCCTTTGCACCATGTCTTTGATATAGTGATACTTGATTTCAATGTGTTTCGATTTGTCATCAAATATTGGGTTCTCGGAGAGATTTACACAGCTCTGGTTGTAACAATGAATAGTCCCAAGAACCATCTCATCATCGAACAAGTCTGTCAAAAGTTTGTGAAGCCATGCAGCTTCATGAAATGCCACGCTTAGTGCAATTTACTCTGCCTTTGTTGTACTCAAAGCCACAAAGATTTTTTTTCTGCTGCACCAGGAAACCATGGTTGATCCTAAGGTGAAGCAGCGACCTGAGGTTCTCTTTCTGTCTACTGCACTTCCTTCCCAATATGCATCGGCATATCCTTCCAATATTAAGTCCACATTGGCTGCATATCTTATTCCATAACCAATTGTGCCTTGTAAGTATCTCAATATGTGTTTTGCAGCTATCTAGTGTGTCTATTTTGGTTGGCTCATAAACTGGCTAAGCACATTTAGTGCATATAAAATGTCTGGTCTGGTGTTAACCAGATACATCAAAGATGCAATAAGTTGTCGATATAAATGTGAATCTACATCTCTTGAATCAGTGTCATTCATGTTCTTTAATTCCATTACCATTGGAGTAGGCATGCATTTACAATCTGTCATTTTGAACTTTTTCAGTGTCTCCAAAGTATATTTTCCTTGACTTAGTAAAATCTCATATGATCTCTACCATACTTCTAGTCCCAAGAAATAATGCATTTGGCCCAAATCCTTCATTTCAAATTTGGCAGTTAATGCCTTCTTGCATTCAGCAATGAGTCTCTTTGAACTAGTGATGAAAAGATCATCCACATATAGGACTAGAATCAAACACTCATTGACATCAATGTGATAATATAAGTTTGGGTCAGCTTTGCTTTTTTTGAAACCCAAACTCATCAGGAAACCATCCATTTTCTCTTACCAAGCACGTGGTGCGTTTTTTAGACCATATAAGGCTTTCTTAAATCTGCATACATGATATTTTTCGTTGTGTATAACGAAACCTTCTAGTTGTTCAATATAGACATCTTCCTCAATTTCACCATTGAGAAAAGTTGTCTTTACATCCATCTGATGTAGCTTCCAACCCATGGAAGCGGCTAGTGCAATGATAGATCGAATGGAGGTATATCTGGCTACCAATGCAAAAGTCTCGTCATAGTCGACTCCCTCTATTTGTGAGAACCCTCTAGCCACAAATATTACTTTATATTTTTCAATGCTTCCATCAGCAGCATGTTTGATTTTGTAAATCCACTTGGAAGTCACTACGGACTTTCCCTCTGGTCTTGGGACAACATCCCATACATCATTCTTTATTATAGATTGATATTCTTCAGTCATGGCATCTTGCCATACTTTTTCACCTGAGGCTTCTCCATGACAAGTTGGCTCTAAATCAATAATGTGAGTCAAGGATGAAAGATAGCTTGAGAATCTCTTTGGTATCTTGCTTTCTCTGGTTTCTCCTTGTGGGGATTTATTCCCTTTTGCTTCTTCTAAATTTTGTCAAGCCCAAGTAGGCCTTTTATGTCCAACTGTGATGTCTCTGGGTATAATACTTGGGTAAACCGAATCTGCTGGAGTAACTGGGTCAACTGGAGTTGTTGGCTCATCTGGAACAATATTTGTCTCCCTCTAAACTGTTGAATGGGGAGGAGGTATTGTTTCACTATCTATTTCACTATCTATTTCCATCCGACCTTCTCTGGATTTTTGGAAGGCTACTTCTTCTTCAAAAGTAACATCTCTTCTTGCTTCAATTTCTCTCTGACCTGGGATGTAGATTCGATGTTCTTTTGAGGATTCGTTGTATCCTACAAATGTGCCCTTTCTTCCTGAAGGTTATAGTTTGGATCTCTTTTCTTTGGGTACATGAAGGTACACTAGACATCCAAATATTCTGAAGTGTATGATCTCGGGCTTCACTTTGGTGAATGCTTCTTCTGGAGTAATGTTCTTTAGGATCTAATGAGGACTACGGTTTTGAACATATATTTTTGTCATACATGCTTCTACCCATAGAGTCATAAGTAGACTCTTATCATGTATCATTGCTTTATTTGCCTTAATGATAGTTATGTTCTTCCTTTCAGCAACCCCATTTTGTTGAGGATTGTATGGAACTGTGAGCTCCTTCTTGATCCCTGCTTCAATACAAAAAATGTTAAATTCTTTTGAGGTGTATTCTCCTCCATTGTCTTATCTCAATACTTTGATTTTTCTTTCGGTCAAGTTTTCAACTTGAGCTTGGAATTATTGAAACTTGGCAAGGACTCCATCCTTGTTCTTCAGAAATTAAATCCAAGTTTTCCTGGAGTGATCATCTATGAAGAGTACATAGTACAAGTAGCCATTTAAGAATGCAACAGTCATTGGCACACATACATCTGAATGTATCAAGTCCAAGATTTCCTTGGATCGGTTGTAACTTCTAGGAAAGGATCCTTTAACATTTTTTCCAAGGGCACAACCTTTACAAACACATTTATGTTGGATCTGGATCACTGGTAGACCTGTTACCATTTTCCCTCGAGTTGGAAGAGCTCTATAATCAATGTGAGCAAGTATTATATTCCATAACTCACTCAAGATGATAGTGTCATTTAATAAGGCTTGAACTGGTTTGATGGTCAACTTGTATAAGTTTTTTTCTCTGACACCAATTGCTTTGGAAGAGCTTATATGAGAGTCTTTGTGCCATGCAAGGACTCTTCCTTCTGAGAAAATAATTTTGTAACCTTTGTCTTCAAGGGCCGAAATAGAGACAAGGTTTCTCTTCATTCCTAGTACATATAGAACTTCTTCTAGTTTAAGTTGCATATTTGAATCTAGTTGGAAGGTAGAAGTTCCAACTCCTCTCACATTATATCTAGCATCATCTCCAAGGACAACATGTAGATGTGTCTCTTTCTCAACGAAGTGTGTTAGATGATTTCTAATACCGGTCATGTGCTTGGAGGCACCACTGTCAATTATCCAAGTATTGTCATTGATAGGAACCATAACTAAGAGTGTTGAGATGTTGATGTTTTCATTGCTTTGGAGTTTTGTATTGAGCTTGCTTCCCATCACGGATTTGTTCATCTTCACAAACCCTTGTCAATTAGGATAGAAAACCTAATGGCTAGGCTAGGCTAGCACTTTTAGGTTTTGTTGGGCTTATGACTGCCAAAAATAATCCTTTAATAAATATGATAGCCATGGTAAGCTGAGGAGCTTCTTCAAGAAATTTTCAGAAATATAATTCAGAATTTTTTGCAGAATTTTGGCGAAACCCTAGGAACCCTTAGGGTCAAAATTTTGAAATGCTTGGAATTTAGATTAGAGACTTATTGGAGGTACACTGAAAGAGGACGTACCCTTATATGTATTTTTCAGCCCAAGCGTCCAAGTTTTGAGTGGTGAAAGCTCTCAAAAAAGGAGGTCGTACGGATTTTCTGGAAACCCTAGGAGGGTCGTACGGTTTCTGCAAATGAGTGAGAGAAGGAGATAGAAAATGCTTGTGAAATGGGATCTTCAATACCTATGCTCTGATATCATGTTGAATTTTCAATAAGCTAGGTTAATCATGTAATTCATTTCATTTTATCATGTCTTAACCATAAACAAGAATGTTGCAGCAACCAAGATCATAAGAAGAAACACCATGCACAAGAACACAAGAAATATCCTGGGAAACCCTTCTCAACAAGGGAAGAAAACCCAGCCAAATCCTTTGCTATATTCTTCAAGAGAATTACCTTTCACCACCAAGAATGACTTAGCACACAAGAGGGTGCTTAATCCCTAGAAGACTAGTGCCCAAGAGAGGTGCACACCTTTTCCCAAGTAGATGTATTTGTTGTAATTTCCAAACACACAAGAAATATATGATTCCACAATGGGGAATCATCTCTAACTTATACTATACGTGTCTAGTCAACAAAGGCGTCTATTGGCTCAACAGGGCGGACCTCTCTAAGTCACTTTATAATTTATTATATTATAATAATTAATATTAATATTAATATTAATTATCTTTTACATTTAATATTAGACATATTAAGGTGGGGCCGACCTATTCCCTTTAACATAACAATTAGGGTTACATGTAGGTCTGACTCTTGAACAATATATAGCAAAGGATCTGATACACCCACTAGTTCTCATCCACTAGGGGCACATCCCTAGGGATGTCATAGCTCTGATTCACTGCATTACACAGAAGAACCAGATCTTCACACGTTCAGTTGTGCTCATCCACAGGCACGTCCACTCTACAGATCTTCTTTCCCACTGCCTCACATAGGAGAATCATTTGGATTCCTCTTGTCAACTCTGTTGCTCAGAGGATTCTAATGCATCGTCTTCTTTTTTGTTCTCAGGAGGATGTACCCAACACTTTGGGATTTCACACATTCACCTTGTGCTCAGCCACAAGCACATCCTAACTCAACAGATCGCCTTTCCATTGGATAATCATCTAGATTTATTCTCAACTCTCTGAATGGAGGAGGTCATCTCCACGTTCCCATCTCTGTCTCAGGAAGGAACCATGTACCCTTCTTCGGTGATTTCTCTCAGGTTTGTAAGCTGAGAGAAAGACTTCACATAGCAGCAATGATCCACACCTCACAGGTTTGTAAGCTAGAGAATGTCTCACATGGATGCATTCATAAACAATACTACACTTACATCAGGGCATATGTCACTATTGGAACCCCACATCTCCTTCCCTATTATGTTCCTGATAATCAGTTGATTAGAGAAATTGCCTTCCAGACAATGGGAATTGGTATAACCTTTATCCTTCTGGGTACTAGCAAGAAAATTTGGCCTATATTTCCTATAAATATAGGAATTTCTAGTCTATTGAATGGTCCCCATGCTAAGAAAGAGGCATAATACCTACAAGAAATATGTTTGTGCCTTGGAGAAGCTAAAGGAAATGACCCACAAGAAATGGCAGTGAATCATGTCAAGTATATAGGCCTCACACATTCTCAGATACATGAAGTTAATTTCATTGAAGAGACATTCAAAGGAGTATTATTCTTTGAAGAGGTATTACAAATATTATCTAATGATGTGGCTAGGGGAAAACTTCAAGTGGAACAAGAAGAAAAGAAGAAGATCTTACAGGAACAATTCCAACTGCTTCTTGAGGAAGACTAGAAGAAATTACAAGTCATGGAACAAGAAAAGGTAAATAAAGAAAAGGAATTGGAACAAAAGATAATAATGGAAAAGGAATAATATCAGATAAAACAAGTTGAAACAGGGGGAAAGAACAAGGAAGACACCAAAGGGAAAGTTGATCCCAATAAAACCTCCAAAGTAGATGAAAAGAAGAAAAAAGAATAGGCATTAAAAATAATTGTTGATGAAATAAGTAAGAAGAAATAAATGTCTAGCAAGATGATCTTCTACAAAAGAAAGTTGAGTAGGAAGAAAAAATATTGGCAGCTAAAGCAGAGGCAGCGAAAATGAAGAAAAGTAAATACTAGCAGTTGAAGCTGAAGCAAAACAGAAAGCAGATGAGGAAGCAAAATGGAAAAGAACAAAAAAATTGAATGAGACTCAAAGAATCCCATCAACTCCAAATGTGGGCATAGTGAACATTCCACCCCAGAAATGTACCCCTCTCATGTCCATCCCAGGTAATATAACATTTTCCTCACAAGTACTAAATTTAGATGATTTTTTTGTAGTTGTGGGATATTACTACTATAGTCATAGAACTAAAGGGATTGAGAAAATATCACATAAAAGGAAAAGAGGAGACACAACCAACAACCAATCATCCATAAAAAGAGCAAGTTCCAAGGATTGTGTAGGTTGGCAGTTGAACTAGTAGATGAAACAACAAGCGAAGATAAACTTTATCAAGATCAAGGCTTATTTGAAAATGAAATTTATTATATCTCGGTTAACTATGATCAATGGTACTATGAGATGAAGTACTATTTAACCCATGGATCAACACCACCTTACCTAGAACAGAAGAAGAAGAGGGATCTTATGCTTAAATCTGCCTAATATCATCTCATCCAAGAGATAGTATTCAGAAGGAACTATGATGGTGTTATGTTAATATGCCTTGAGAAAGAAGATGCTAACAAAGTCCTACATGAACTACATGGTGGTCCAATTGGGGGACACTTTGGAGGAGATACTACAGCACATAAATTTTGAGAGTTGGATAATATTGACCTACTTTGTTTAAAGAGTCACACGCATATTCAAGAAAATTCCAGGAGTGTCAAAAATCAGTTGGAAAAGTGAAGAAGTATGTTTTTCCTCTTCTTCATGTTATCATTGAATACCCATTTCAGAAATGGGGTTTAGATGTGATAGGGGAAATCAATCCCAATTCTTCTAAATTGCACAAGTATATCCTCACAACAACAAATTATTTCATAGGATGGACGAAAGAAATCCCTCTGAAGACTGTTAATGAAAACCAAATGATATCATTCCTTGAATCTTTCATTATAACCAGATTTGGTGTTCCAGAATTTTTGGTTTTTGATAATGCTAAGTATTTATCCTCTTTGAAATTAATTGAATATGCTCTTGAAAGAAACATCAGAATCAAATAATCAACTGATTATTACCCTCAAGGGAATGGGCTAGCGAAATCTGAAAATAAGAACTTGATTAAAACCCTGAAGAGAAATGTAACTGATCACCAGAGAAATTGGCATCTAGCCCTTCCCAATGCTCTATGGGTTGACTGAGTAACACACAAATATTCTTTCGGAAATTCTCCTTTGTTTCTTGTCTATGGTCAAGAATTTTTTATGCCTACCCATACATTTCTACCTTCATTGCAACTTCCTCAATATGTTCAAGAAAAGGAATACCCAGCGATGAAGCAAAGGTTAAACTTGTTATTGAAGATTGAAGAAGAAATGGAAAAAGCTAAAAACAAACTAATGAAACACCAATAAATAATCAAAAAATGGTTTGATAAGTCATTTGTGGGAAATAAGGACTTCCAAGTGTTAGAGTTTAAGTTATTATTAGGTTTCTTTTCAATTTACTAGATAACCATAGCATAGATAGGATCACTAAGAAAAACGCAATCACAAGATACACAACATTTATCCTGGGAAACCCTCATGGGGAAGAAAAACCAGCAAAAACTTCATTAATATAGATAGACAATACAATGCCAAGACAATAAACCAAACACTATATAATATCCTCTCCCAGGTAATGTGTCTCTCTCTCTTCCTTCTTCTCCAACTGCATCTACCAAACTTGCACTTTGGATGATCGAATGAGTGAGTGAACAAATGAGGCATTGGCTTCCTTTATTTATACAAACTGGCAAGTGTTGAAAGGAGGTGTCTCTTCACTGGCAGGGATGACTTGTATTTATGGGTGGTTAGAATGACTTTAATTTTCCTGGGGGGCGACTTCTTGATCTGCATGTTACAATTACGGTTTGAGCAATCCACAAAAGGGGATTTCGTCATTTACAATGCCCAACATGATCAATCCACAAAAGAGGATTGATCTAATGAATAATGCATCAATAATAAATAGAATTCTCTTTGAAGTTACAATATTTCAACACTCCCCCTTAACAAGAAGGGTATTCTACAACATCATCAGGAGAGAGAGAGGGAAACATCATCAACAACATATGGAACACTAACTAGTGTATCTATAAATCATCGAAAGTTTTTCTCATCATCAATATCATCAATAACACGGCACAAAGGCTGGAGCATCATCAACATCAGCACTAGGTTGAGAGTCTTCAACACGAAGTTGGCATCACAACACAAAGTTGGCTACACAATATCATCAGCACGAAGTTGGCATCATAGTATGAGACTAGAAACACATCATCAGCACGAAGCTAGCATCACAGCTCAAGGCTGGCAACACATCATCACAGCACGAGGCTAGAAACACATCATCACAACACGAGGTTGGCACATCATCACAGCATGAGGCTAGCACATCATCACAGCATGAGGTTGGAACATCATCACAGCACGAGGTTGGCACATCATTACAGCACGAGGCTTGTTGAAATTACTAAGACAACTGAGAGGGGGGGTGAATCAGTTGTTACTGTGCTTAAACAATTTTAATTCAATTAAACCATTTTTAATCTTTCTTCAAGTGACCATCAATATTATACTACATATGGACAACATAAATAATGAGAATCACTCACACATAAAATATACACAGAGACAGATTTTCACGAGCAAACCCATAAAGGGAGAAAACCTCTTCTTCTTCGAAATGATAGGCAAACTTTTAAGTTCTGTACATCATTTATAATTGAGCACCAACTCAATGTGAGGCTACTACCTTTGTTTGAGAGCACCAACTCTCTGGTTTCTCTATCACCCACTAGAAGGAAGCAACAACTCCCTAAGTGTTCCAGCACCAACTGGATGGAAGAACCAACTTCCAGTCACACAGGCACCAACCTGTATAACAGAGAACAACTATTCTCCCTTGCACCACCCTGCCACCCTCGTTTTTCTGGCTACAACCAAATGGAAGCTACAACTCCCTATGTTCAAGAACCCACTTGAGCCTCTGAGGAAAACAATCCTCCCTAGCACCTACCTACCACCCTTATTACAAATAAATGATTGAATAACCAACAACACAGATAAATCAATTCTTACCACTTCTTCATTGTTCTGCAATTCTTCTCTGCTACACTATTCTTCTGCTCTGTTCATATTTGGCTTGACTTGTTGTCTTTGTCTATCTGTTCTTTCTTTGTCCTTCTCATGCTATTTGATATGTGCACATTCTGCTCTCTTCACCTTTTCTCTTCTATTCAACTTCTGTTCCTTATCTTTGAGCTTTCTTCACACTGCGCATGTTGTAGTTTTACCTTTCTATAGTTCAACTCATTTTTCAGTCAGAAAAACCAACCACGCACAGTCACTACGTGTTTATTTTATACACTGCAACTTTAGTTACACCTCGAATCTTCTTGGGAAAAAACGCCTCAGCAACTAAATCGCCAATCGTCCAAGAACCATGATTCAGTTCTGCTAATTGAATCGTAACTGATCGATTACCTGTGAGGTGAAACAATAACCCTTCGATCAAGTTTCCAATTAACCAACACCATTGGATTAAATCCACAGGATTTCACGTTTATCTCATATGCCCACTAGTTGTGACCGAGCGCTAAACAGAATTTGAATTTCGTGAATTCGCATCTCAGAATTCCTGTGATGAAGGGTATCGACACTCCAAGTCGCGATCGCCGAGACTCCGAGATGGAGCTTAGCACCACTAGTTTCTTCCCCTCACGTGACCACCGGCGGTGACCACAGGCTACGCCAAAAGGCGCTTCGTATTTCATGAAATTATGAACTTCATCGAGCTTGATCAACGGTCGAGATATCCAATGATCCGATGGTCCAGATCTCATCGTGATCTCGCATATCGCTATATCTATGATGAAGGATCACGATACTCCAAGTCGCGATCGTCGAGACTCCAAGATGGAGCTTAACATCGCTAGCTTCTTCCTCCATCTTCCGCAGATGTAACCACTGGCTGTGACCACAGCCTTATTCGAAAACGCATTTTGCACTTTTGTGTCTCGGGTATTCTATGATGAGTCCTCTCGACTCTCCATGTCACGAACTCCGAAATAGAGCTTGGCTTCTCTAGCTCTTCTCTCCAGCTCTCGACAATGTGACCACTCACCAATCAAATGAGCACTTCGCTCCTTTGACTTTCTAGTCAACGAAACGTTAATCCCTCGCCACATGTCCCTCTTGGATCAACGGTCAAGATCTTATCGCGATTTCGCAACTTCATGGACCTTCGTCATGCCTGATCAATGGTCCAAGATCTCGATGATTTGACAGTCCAGATATTTTTGTGATCTCGCATATCGCAAGTTCCCACACCATACTCTGTTGACTCCTCCAATGTGAAAGTCAGCAAAATTCCAATCGCTTGTCACATGTCCTATGACTCCAACAGTCAAGATTGTTATCGTGATTTTTCATATCGCAAGTTTGAACCTCTTTCCTTTGGATTTCCCGGTCTGTGAAGCTCCGAAACAAAACCTTTGTCGTGTTTTGACTGTTTTCCTCCTTCTGATCTTACAATGTTGATCTTGCCATTATCGCTATGCTACTGATCGTGATGATCTTCGCCATCTGATCGTACTGATCTTCACCATCAATTACAAACACGCATACTCTATCTCTGTCTAAAAACATGCCAACAATATCCCCCTTTGGCATTGATGGAAATCCCTTGAAGAACGTCCAACTATACCACTGTAGCCAAAACCTTTGTCGTGGTTTGACTGTTTTCCTCCTTCTTATCTTACACGGCTGATCTTGCCATTATCACTATGCTACTGATCGTGTTGATCTTCGCCATCTGATCATGTTGATCTTCGTCATCAATGACAAACACACATACTATGTCTCTGTCTAAAAACATGCCAACAATCTCCCTCTTTAGCATTGATGGCAATCCCTTGAAGAACATCCAACTATACCATTGTATCCAAAACCTTTGTCGTGCTTCGACTATTTTACTCCTTCTGATCTTACACTATTGATCTTGCCATTATCGCTACGCTACTGATCATGCTTATCTTCGCCATCTGATCATGCTAATCTTCTCTATCAATGACAAACATGCATACTCTGTCTCTATCTAAAAACATGCCAACAATCTCCCCCTTTGGCATTTATGGAAATCCCTTGAAGAACGTCCAACTATACCACTGTAGCATCCTTGAAATTACCACACTTTCTCCCCCTTTGACATCAATGTCAAAGAAGAAACACGCTCCCCCTGAGTTGTTGCAGTACATACTCCCCTTGTCAACTATGAGCAGCTTAGAAATACAACATATATTCAATAAGTACTCCCCCTGACCAAGTGAACAAATTAGACAAAAGAAGTTATAACCCCCAACTTTTGACGAAGATATCCAAAAGGGGTCGTTGGTAACAGTTTAGTAAAGATATCAGCTATATGTTCTGTGGAAGGGATATAATTCAGCTGAACAACTCTGTTTGTGACTTGTTCTTTGAAAAAATGGTATTTTATTGGGATATGCTTAGTCTTGGAACGAAGAACAGGATTCTTGGAGACACTAATGGCACTAGTGTTATCACAGTGAATTGTAATCGGATCAGTATAATTTACCTTCAAATTTGTAAGAGTTTGAATCATCCATAAAATCTAATTGCAGCAAGTAGCAGTAGCAATGTACTCTGCCTCTGTAGTTGATAAGAAAATAGATCCCTGCTTCTTACTAATCCATGCTACCAATGAGTCACCCAAGAAGAATGCACCTCCACTGGTGCTCTTTCTCTCATCCACACAATTTACCCAATCTGCATTTGAATAAGCAGTTAACTGAAAATTCTGATTTCTTGGATAACACAGACCATAAGTCATTGTTCCCTTCAAGTATTTTAATATCCTTGTGACAGCTACCAAATGAATTTGTTTAGGAGCAAACTAATAACAACCTACCATTCCAACAGCTTGCATTATATCAGGATGGGATGTTGTGATGTACAGAAGACTGACTATCATAGAGAAATATGTCCTTTGATCAACATTCAGTGAAATATCATCTTTACTGAGCTTGCAACCAACCACCATAGGTGTGCTAATAGGAGAGGAATCCTCCATCTGAAATTTCTACAACATCTCTTTCAAATATTTTTCTTGAGAGATAAATATTCTTGCAGAACTCTGATTTACTTGTAAACCAAGAAAATATGACAGTTATCCTATCATGGACATCTCAAATTCTGTTTGCATAGAGTTAGCAAACCACTGGACAGATGATTCATTAGTGCAGCCAAAAATAATATCATCTACATAAACCAAAACAACTAGTAAATTATCACCTTCATACTTAATGTAGAGATTGTTGTCAACAGTACCTTTCTTGAACCCTTTGTCTTGTAAAAATGTGTCCAGTCTATAATACCAAGCTCGTGGTGCTTGTTTCAGTCCATATAAGGCCTTCTTCAGCTTGCAAACATAATTAGGATTATCTGTCAACGAGAATCCTTCAGGGTGCTACATATATACTTCTTCCTCTATATCTCCATTAAGAAACGCTGACTTAACATCCATCTGATACACTTTAAATTTCTTATGGCATGAATATGAAAGGAACATTCTGATGGCTTCCAATCTTTCCACTAGTGCAAAGGTTTCATCAAAATCTTGACCTTCAACTTGTGCATACCCTTTATAGACCAATCTAGATTTATTTCTAACAACTTGTCCTTTTTCATTCATTTTATTCTTAAACACCCATTTGGAACCTATTACATTCTTATCTTCAGGTCTAAGTACAAGCTCCCAAGTAATGTTCTTCTCAATCTGATCAAGCTCTTCATTCATAGATCTAATCCAATCATCATGTTGGTTGGATTCATCAAAAATTTTAGGTTCAATCATAGATAAAAAGGCAACATGA
>SNQJ01S0008604.1:165064-201088 GCA_010110895.2 Picea sitchensis | reverse complement strand
CAAGAGACACAACATTTATCCTGGGAAACCCTCTAGGGGAAGAAAACCCAGTAAAACTTCCTTATTATAGATAGCCAATACAATGCCAAGAGATAACTTAAGCTAATACAGAAGATCCTCTCCCAAAGATGCTCCACTCTCTCTCTTTCTTCTCCAACTGCAGTTCTGAAACTTGTCTCTCAATGAGCAAGTGAGTTGTGTCTAAGTGAGGCGCTAGCCTCCTTATTTATACAAATCTGGCACGTGTGAAGTGTCTCTTCATTGGCAGGGCCGAATTCTCAAACTGGGTGGTTATAACCACCTTTATTATATTTTGGAGCCTCTTGATATATTCTGGGGATGACTTCTTCTTTTGCCTTTTACAATTACATTACGACCAATCCACAAAAGGGATTTGGTCCTTATACAATAGCCGACATGATCAATCCACAATGGGGATTGATCCAATAAATAATATATCAAATAATAATAATAATACACTTTGCAGTTACATTATTTTAATAGTGGCTACCCATGGCTTACACAGTTGTAAATATAGGGCAGTTCTTCAATTGGGTAGAGATATTAACTTTCAATATTTTCCACAACATGAAGAATGTTCAAGGTATGAAGAAACCTTGTTTTTACATGTCTACGTATCTGATCAACGCCATTTGTTTTTCCATACAATTTCATGTTTTCGGATGGAGTTGGGATCAGGGTTGGCCTCCAATGTATATTTATTGTTTTGACCTCTGGAACATAAATTATAAAATATGCTTCTATAATATATTTGACTTCTTCCTTGCTCCTCTCCACACTATTATTTTTGGAATCCCAAGATATAGAATATCGAATGAAGCCATGGTTGGGATGAAAGGTGTAGTAGACTGGTATTTAGGGAAATAATACACTTACATTAGGGTGTATGGAACTATTGGATCCCCACATCTCCTTCCCTATTACATTCTTGACAAGTTGTTGATTAGAGAAATTTCCTTCCAAACAATGGGAACCGATATAACCTCTCTCCTTATGGGTACTAGCAAGAAACTTTGGCCTACGTTTCCTATAAATATAGGAATTTACAGTCTATTGAATGGTCCCCATGCCAATAAAGAGGCAGAATCCCTACAAGAAATATGTTTGTGCCTTGGAGAAGCTAAAGAGTATGACCCGTAGGAAATGGAAATGAATCATGTCAATTATGTAGGCCTCACACATTCCCAGATATAAGAAGTTAATTTTTCTAAATAGATATTCAAAGGAGTCCTATTCTTTGAAAATGTATTACAAATATTACCCGATGACATGGGCAGGGGAAAAATTCAAGTAGAACAAGAAGAAAATAAGAAGATCTTACATGAACAATTCTAACTACTTCTTGAGGAAGACCAGAAGAAATTACAAGTCATGGAACAAGAAAAGGTAAAGAAAGCAGAGTAATTTGAACAAAAGAGAATAATGGAAGAGGAAGAATATCATAGAAAACGAGCTGAAAGGGAGAAAAATAACTAGGAAGACACCAAAGGGAAACATAAAGTTGAGCTTGAGAAAACCTCCAAAGTAGATGAAAAGAAGAAAAAAGAAGAGTCGTTAAAAAGAATTATTGATGAAAGAAGAAAAAAGAAGGA
The DNA here is from genome assembly GCA_010110895.2 of Picea sitchensis. Lineage (NCBI taxonomy): Eukaryota > Viridiplantae > Streptophyta > Pinopsida > Pinales > Pinaceae > Picea > Picea sitchensis. Next base: position 199,475 of record SNQJ01S0008604.1, on the reverse strand, counting down.
AGATGAAATAAAGGCCTAGGAAGATGCTCTTCTACAAAATAAAGTTGAGGAGGAAGAAAAAATATTAGCAATTGACGCAGAGGCACAAAAAAGAGAAAAGGAAGGAAAAGACATATTGGCAGCTAAAGATGAAGCAAAAAGAAAAGCATATGAGGAAGCAGGATGGCAAAGACATAAAAATTGAATGAGACTCGAAGCAGCCCATCAACTCCAAATGTGGGCATAGTGAACATTCCACCTCAGGAATGTACCCCTCTCATGGCCATCCCAAGTAATTTAACATTTTCCTCACAAGTACTAAATTTAGATGATGTTGTTGTAATTGTAGGAGATTACTACTACAGTCATAGAACTAAAGGGATTGAGAAAAGATCACATAAAAGGAAAAGAGGAGACACGACCAGTAGCCAATCATCCACAAAGAGAGTCATTGAATGGAAGGCAGGTTCATAACTAGACGAGAATGTTATACAAGTTGCCTTTGTGCTTCATGTATTTGCAGGATCAAATGCAATGTCTATCTACAAAGTCACTACAACACTTAGCACTGCACGAGCTAAAATTGTTGAGCTTGAAAAAGAGCTCAAAACAAAAAAGGATAATATATATTTTGAGTTCTTCAAAGCAATGGAGGAAAAATAGAGAATCCACAAGGAAGAGGTTGAGAAATGTGTACGAGCTACAAAGGATGAACTCACTTCGGATATTGAAAGGATATCCAGGGTTGCTAAGACTCTTCACAAAGAAGAGTTAAATAAGGCTTTACAAACTCAAAAGGAAGAAATAAATGTAGAGTTTGAAAAGAAGGTACATGTAGATAAATATCTACACACAAAAGAGATGGAAACTATTGAACAAAAATATTTTGAAGAAATAGAACAAATCAAAGTTGGGCATGCTCAGGAATTGACCAATTTGCAAATAGAACAAGCTGAATCCAAAAGGTTTGTTGAGAAATAGGAATATAAGATTCTGGGACTAGAACGGGAAAAATAAAAACTTGAGAAGGCCTTGAAAGAAAACAAAGCAACTACTCTTGCTTTCTAAGTAATAAGAGCAGAGGCCATGGACATAAATGAAAAGTTGAAGTTGGAGCAAAAGAAGTGTTTCTTCATCTTGAATGATATACAAAGAAACATAGATGATCAGATAAGGTTGAAAGATCAAATGGATGAAATAAAAGACATGTACCAAAAAACCAATAATGCTTTAGACAGAATCTTGGATTGGAAAGGAGTGTATAAAGATCCACCTAACACCCTCCCAATGTATTCTAGCAAGCAAAAGTTAAAGGATCAAATCTTCTTTGACACATGGAAATCCTTATTGTAGGGCTTCCAAACCATCCAAGAGGGAGCTACCAAGGATTGAAAAATATTGTGGAACAGTTCATATGATCTTCTAGAAGAATTCGGAATGAAAGTCATGCCTCCCATCGATGATGCACCACTAATAGAATTGAGGATAGTTGAAGTAGAGGAGAAAAGAGAAATCAGTCAAGCAATTATTGATCAATTTACATAAGTAATCAAGGTATTCTCGATGAATATTTGTTGAAGCCCATGAAATTAATCACAATGACTCGAGATTTCATCAAAAGGACTACACAAGAACTAAAACTAGAAGTATCCACCAAGATCTACGATGGAGAATTAGACCTGGAAAAAATGTAGTCTAGTAAGTTAGAAGAAATCATGAAAGAACACTCCCTCTGGAAGGAATATCGAGATCAGATGGAGGTGCAACAGTTAGCTTCATCATAATGACTTTGTAACTGATTTTTTTTTTGTTCTACAATATATTTTGTCATCTGAATGGGAATATGAAGAGACAAGCCCTAATTTTCCGATGCCAAAAGGAATTTTCGGAATGTAAAAAGTCGCTCTTACTTAAAAAATATCCAACTACGATTAGAAAAAGGATTTTGGATATGTATTAAATCATAACAGTACTTTTATTGTATGAGGAATAGAACAAGAGACATCTATGGAAATTTTGGTAACATATATTTGCAATTGAGATTATTCTTGTTGTATGTGTTTATTCTATGAATATGTGGATTATGGCTTTATGAATTTCTTCTCTACTATACTTTGTATGTTCATATTTCCTGAATTTCCCAGTGAGTACAACAATGATATGATAGGTAGACAAAATAACTAATTGTTTTATGCTTATTGTATTGTCTCTTTAATATACTCCTTGTATTAATGAATTAATTCTTTTACAAGTAGTATTACATTTTATTGTGCTCATTTTATTAATTTTCTCTTGATCATGATAGTTAAGTTTAAGTTAGAAATGCATCTTAGAATAGCAATGGGAATCATCACTTAGTTTAGTTTCATATTTTAATTCATCTGAGAAACTTCGGTTCTCATATTCATATTTAGATAGAAATTTAGAGTGGAAACCAAGCCCACATATTGGTCGAAAACGCAATCCCAAATGAGAGTGAGTCTAATTGGGACTTACCATCGAACGTTCTCCCTTACCTGCTTGACAGGCCATTTGGAATCGTCAACAGAAATGGCACTAGAATGAGGGCCATTGAACTGAATGGCTACAAAGAAAACACAAAACCCAACCTATTCTATTTCTCTTACAAACCCTGCCCAGCCTAGTGATTCCCACTCCTACAAGCCTGAAATAGCTTCTCACTTTGCACTCTACTCAGTGAATACTCCAACTCAAGTCTCTACCCATAGAATCCCCACTCACTCTGAACCTATATTTTCTTCTTCGATCCCTCGAAGATATATGATACCTGAACTTGACACGATAATAAAAGAATCAAGTGATCGTGTATTAAGTCGGCAGTGGAGCAGGCAGACTGGTCAGCTCTCGATTGACTATTCGATAACCCAAGGTCAATAAAGTCCCCCGAGGGACGACCTGTTCTTCGAAAACCCTTCTACTTACGAGGAAAACTCAAACATCGAGACGCCTAATTATCGTTCATCTCAAGTGTTACAAATCATTTCTCAATCTCTCGATTCTAAATCAGATCATTTCCTATTTGTGGGTGGTGTTGGTCAGCCACCTTTACCTCCCGAATATCCACCTTGAACCCCTAGAAGTGATTCTGACGACAAAACGAAGGGAGAAGAAAATCATGGGAGTCTTCAAACCATGGTTGGAAATAATCAAAACCCAACACCTTATCAACCTTGGTTATTCCTTGACATTGTTGCAATACCTAGGACATTCCATGATATGCCTAAACATCTCGAGAAATTCCTACACAAGTTCGACCTGGATAGAAAATATTTTGTTGAATACCATATTAAGAAATTATTGCTTGTGGTACGTCTTATGAATGTGCAACATGAAGACATTGTTTGTAGGTTGTTTCCTTATACCTTTGAGAACAAAGCCTTAGTGTGGTTCTTTTCTCTGGAAGAAGCTTCAATCACTAGTTGGAGAATTTGTTAAACCACTTTTATTAAAGAATTTGGGGAATACAAAACCCAACGACGTTAGTCTTAGACCTTTCAAGGATTAAAATTGAACCTAAAGAAAAAATTAAAGATTTTAATCAATGGTTTCTTACATTAATGAAGAGAATCCCTCAAGCTTCTAAACCTGTTGAAAATGTCTCTATAAAATTCTATACTTCTTCCCTACCCATGTCAATGGAAATGTTTGTTAATAATATTGAGAAAATAACCCTAGAAGCAACTTTTAAAGAAGCCATTAAAGTTGAAAAGAACATGTTGAATCTAAAAGGTAACCCTGGAGTTGAGTCTTCAAAAGATAAAACTAATCTCAAAACCAAATAAACTGCAACTAAAACCTCATAGGAGAAGAAATATCCCAAGTCCATGGACATGGAATCCCTCCAAAGAATCGTCAAAAGGTTATCCAACGAAATAATTGATCTAAAAAACAACCCTGGGGAAGGCTCTTCTAACCCCAAGACATTTTTCAAGTTCCAACCAAAKAAACATAAGAGTACTCCTCCTACCAACAAGACTAATCCCTTAGCCCTAGATGGTATCAACATGGAAGAGATTGTCCAAACTCTTCAAGCCTAGGCAAATGAAAATAAATTTGAATCTAAAGAAGATGGAGGGGAAACTGAAYAGCAGGATCAATCTCAAGAAACTGATGGAGTTGAAGAACAAGAAGTTAATTATTTTTGGGATATTTCTTTTGGATCAATAGAAGAAGAAGATGTAGAGGAAATACATATGTCCCAAAATGTGGTTACCACGAGGAGTTCAAGTAAGGCTACATCTTCCAACCCTTCTAAATCCTCTAACACTACAAAAACAACACCAAATACCCAGAAGAACCATGTTGTTGCTGACAAACAGAGTACTCCGTCTACTCCCCCAACCAAATTGGATTATGATTTATTATAAGATCTGAAAAGAACTAAAGAAAATATTTATTTGTTTGAACTAATGAAGCTACCTTAGATTCAGGAAAATTTCATCAAAACTCTACAAGGAAACAACTCCAAAAACACCTAAGAAGCCAATGTTGGGGTAACTAAGGGGAATAGGAAATCTAACCATAACATGGATAAGACTACACCTATAAGGCAATCAGTTGCCAATGCATCAGTGACTAGTCAAAGATCAAGATCTACCACTCCTTTCTTATTGACTTTTGAAATTTTTAATAGAAATGTCCATAGTTGCATGGTGGATTCGGGTGCCTCTTCAAATGTTATGCCACTCAAAGTATGTGAGAAACTCAATGTCAAGCCTGAAGAGTTTGATATCCAAATCATTCGTCTAGATAGGACCATAGTTAAAGTGATTGGTGAGTTGAAAAATGTTTTGATAAGAATCTCATCTAACCCTAAAGTACACCAAACTATTGACATCATCGTGGTAGTCATTGCTAACACTTATAGAATTCTCTTGAGTAGAGATTGGTCAGTTATGCTTAATGGATATTTTTCCACTAATTGGTCACATTTATGGCTCTCTTACAATGGAAATTCCATCCAAATCAAAATTGACAGAGAGAGATACATGAAGCATGTGGTAACAAACTTGAATGACCCCAATGAACCCATTATGTTTAATCATTCGATTCTGGGCAATTATTCTTGTGATTCATTTTTTGGTAATTACATAATTGAGATTTCATCTTATGCTAAATCAAACACACAATCTGAAATCCTTCATTTCACTCATATTTTTTAGCCCCATTGTAACATATCAAATAGAACTAACCATGATTTTGTACAGTCTAATATAGTATCTAGAGATAGTTATGGCTCCCTTACATTGGACATTCCAACCAAATCAGAGTTGACGAAGAGAGATACATGAAGCATGTGGTAACAAACTTGAATGACCCCAATGAACCCATTATGTTTAATCATTCGATTCTGGGCAATTATTCTTGTGACTCATTTTTTGGGAATTACACAGCTGAGATTTCATCTTATGTTGAATCAAACACACAATCTAAAATCCTTCATTGCACTTAGATTGTTGAGCCCCACTATAACATATCAAATATAACTAATCATGATTTTGTACAGTATAACATAGTATCTAGAGATAAATTAGAGATTTTTCCTAACTTCACTAACCACACTAACTCATAAAATAAAGAAAATCATAAGTCCATAAACAAACTGAAAAGAGATCCTAACATGTGGACTTTATTCTTTGATGGATCCAAGTCTCTTGAAGGTGCAGGTGTTGGTTGCATATTGAAAGATCCTAATGGCAAGGAAACCATGATTGCATGCAGATTTGAGTTTCAATGCACAAACAACATTGTCGAATATGAAGCCATGTTGCAAGGATTGAAAAAGGCAGTGGATTGAAAGTGAAAAAGATTAAGGTATTCAGTGATCAGAAATTGTTATAAGACAGGTAAGAAATACCATACATTGTCTTTCAAGACATCTTAAACATTATGAGCAAGAGGTATGGGAATTAATTAAATTATTTGATGCATTTAATATTAGTCCTATTCCTCGTTCTTTGAACTATGATGCATACATATTGGTGAATGTAGCATCTAGACTAATGTGGGTGATCTTCTCATGATCAATGAACAAGGGTTATATTTTTTGTAGTGATCATTTTATTTGTTAGAGTTATGTCTCTAGTATATAGTACTCAAATTCAAATATTTTACTAGGGGTTGAACCCTAGTTATGATGTGTAACCTCCAAACTCGAGCCAAGCTCACGGTCACCCTGAGTTGCAATTGATGTGATATCATCACCTCTGGGTGATATTTTGAGTAATACAAAGTTTTTTTTCTAGTTGAGAGTGTGTGATTGACAATTTTCATTATGCTCATAATCATTAGATTGTGTTAAAATAGCAACGAACATTTAACCAAAAATAACAAGGAATGAATTAGAATAACAAAGAGATAAGTGCCAACAAATAGCAAGGTGTAATAACAACCAAAGGCCATGCCCACATCCGTAATGTGGATACAACCTAAAAATGATACTCACAAAGCATAGCTCAAGCTAAAGATCAGGGGAAGACTCAACCACCCAGCATGGAAGAGCTTTCACATTGCCATTAAAACCCCCAAAATAAAGCAAACACACAAACAAAAGTGTGGTATTTTACCATTATTTCAAGCAAGATTAGAGCAGATGTTAAGAGTTTGTTAATTCCCTTTTCTTAATGCATGAGGAAAGGGAAGAAAATGGTTTGATGCAAGGGAATGGAGAATTTCCATTTGCACCAAATTCACAAACAAGGAGCACACAATTAGAAATCAAAATACATGAAATAATGTGGGAATCCAAGGTGGAACTCAAAGTTCAATGGTGAAGGTGAAAAATAGGGGTTAGTGCTCCCCATATTCCATATGCACATCACAAATAAAAGAAAAAGTGGCAATCTAAGATAACAACATGTAAACTAAAATAAATGAAATGTATCTCTAACAAGTAAACAAATTGTAGTAAAAGTAAAGGGGAAGAAGGTCCTAAGAGTTCCCTTAGTTGTTGAGAGGATAATGCTCTGGCCTATAGTTGTCATAACTCTTTGTTATCGCCATTACTCTATTTCTGGTTTTTTGGATGCAAAGTGTGGGTGTGCTCCTTCCATCTTTGTACCAAGCTCCAAGCCAAGTGTGCAATGAAGAGTAAGGAAGATGGATAATAGGTGAGGGAAGGAAGTAACAATAATGTTCCTTGATAAAAAGGGGCTCACAAGGTGACCAATGGGAGGAAGCCAACCCCCTAAGTTCTCCAAGACAATAGAGGGCCTATTGCCACCGATCTCCCAAGAAGCCAAGAAATCACTCTTCAAAGGGAAGGACAAACAAACATAAGGCTTGCAAAAGCAAATGAATGGGGACATGGATGGGAAAAGATAAGTGCAATGGATTATTGCAATGGAAAGGAGTACAACCACTTAAAGAGAAGAAAGAGTTTCATGATGATCTAAAGAATGAAAAATGCCCCCAAGATGGAGCTAAGAGGCTTCATTATGGTTGCAACCTTGCTCCAAGCTACAAAGAAGAGAAAAAAAAAAGAAGACCCAAAACATGAAGTAAAAGGCATTATTTATAATGGAAAAACCCTAAATCTTCAAACAACATAAAGGTTCCAAGTTTGGAAAACTCACAAAACAATGATTCTTATGGAAAGCCAACACATGTGAACATTAAAAATCCCATAAATGAGGAATTCATAAACAATAAACTTGTGGAATCAAAATCACACAAAACTTTTGCAAAATAAGACAACTTAAAAAGTAAAATGCACGAGGGAAAAGAAGAAAAGGTATAAATAGCTAGTTAAAGCAAGTTTGGCCCTGAAAATTTTAAACAAGTGGCATCAACGAATCTATGACGTGGACCCATAAGGAAAATGAGGTTGAATAACAAGATCTAAGGTAAAGCATGTAACCGAAAACCAAGGATACAACGTGTTTTAGAGGGGTTTATTTAATCAATCGGGGTATCAAAGGCGATGCTTTATTTCTCCATCGTGTCTTGTTGGCCATGGAAATCTTCACGGAGCTTGAGCCACATAAAGGACAGAATCAACAAGACATGGTTAGCGAGAACTATACCAAAGGGACTTCATCAAAAAAATTGAACCAAAACATGAGAAAGAGGGAAATGAATATAATTTCGAGCAATACCTTTCAACACCATCATATCAAGGTGGTGTGCAGCAAAAAGACGGATTTTTCATGCTACACCATAATTTAGAAAAATGAGAACCTACTCACTGCTACTAGCATGCAACATGCAAGAGCACACTAACACAATAGATGGGTATAATAAAGAATTTATATAGTGTATCTCATATGACCTTAAGTGAAGTTGAAGACCTTGTGTATTTAAGTGTGTGTGTAGCTCAAGTGATTGAATATTTTAAGTTTCATGCAAGAGGTCTAAAAGATGATTCTCTGGGCTCCTTGCCTCTATTGTATGCCTCACTCAATATCCCTACTAGGTCAAGGGCCATAATAAAGACCAACGGGTTTACATTGGGTACCATCCACAAAACGTGGGGGAGTGCCTAGAGGTTTCCCCACAAGGTTTTCCTTGGATAATATATATATATATATAGAGAGAGAGAGAGAGAGAGAGAGAGACCAATAATCCATCCAACCAAGATTAGATAAATGATGAAAGTGAGGCTGAGTTTATATTGAAATATCCAAACTCCTAACATCACGATGCGTCTCAATTTATCTTAGATAATTTTAGGATGAGATCCATTATGTACTATCAACGTTTTGAAAGAAGCTCGCGAACATATTTTTGTTAAGAAATAGAGAATAGCATCACAACAAGAGAATTTGGAAGAAAATGCTTTAATTCATTCTCAACAAATGTATTCATCCCATAATATTAATTTATAGTACATGAATATGACCACTTTTAGATCTAGATCTCACTTACAACTCATTAGTGAATAATTACAACACCTTATCAATAGATAAAGATGAAAACTCATAAGAATGTGGTATCAAACTTTGTGAGTATCTAAGGACTCACAATCTAACATTCCCCCCTCAATTACAAGACTGAATAATTATACCAGTAAGACGAGTGCATAAACTGGTATTTTTTCAATCTTCAATCGAAAACATTTAAACTAAGCTTTGATGAAGATATGCCTGAAAAACCGCCAATATGGATGCTAAATGGTTCATCTAAAATGAACTTTGAAAGAGAATAGAATTTTTGGAAGTGAACAATTGTCATGTCTGAACAATCCCTTGGTGATTGGTGAACAAATAGGATCACCATTCTGCTATCAGTGAAGAAATAGGATCACCGAAGTTCTCTCTAAATTTAGACACATTTAGGTGTTGAACAGTGTCCCAATGAATAGTTGATTTGATTGTGAATAGCATATTGAGGAGACCAATTGTCATGCTGAAATTCTCAAATGGTGAGTTCATTTTGATTGATGGGACTTTGAAATTTGAAGTGTGACTATCATCATCGATATTTGATACCCCCTATCAAATGCAAGGTGAAGATTATTGAAGGGATTATCAAATGCAAGGTGAGAAGATTATTGAAGGGATCCAAGTTTGATTTTTTAAACTCTTCTATTCTTCAACGGTTCATCACTATATCTAGTGGTTTTGTTGGTTGACATCCAACCATTTTGACTTGATTAATGTAGTGGTTTTGGTTGACCACTAACCATTTTGATTTCATCAATATACTCCCCCCCCCCTTGAGATGTAAAGAATACCCTTCTCTTGACTCGTGTTTCAATTCAAAAGTCATTCTCATCATTTGTATTGATTCCATGATATCAATTTATAGTACATGGATCTGACCACTTTTAGATCTAGATCTCACTAAAAACTCATCAATGAATAATGATAGCACATAATCAATAGATAAGGATGACAACTCACAAGAGTGTATCCTTGGACTTGTGATTGTCTAGGGACCCACAATCTAACATTAGGTGAACAAATAAGATCATCATTCTACTGTCACTAAACAAATAGGATCAACAAACATCTCTCAATTTCGACACAATTAGATGTCGAACAATATCCCAATGAATAGTTGATTTGATTGTAAATGGTTGTTGAGAAGACTAGTTGTTATGTTGGAATTCCTGAATGATGATTGAGTTAGATATTTTCATGATTGAAACCTGACTATTATCATTGATATTTGATATTTCCTCCTATGAGGTGCAAGCTTAGTAGTTTATTGAAGAGATCTAAGCTTGAGCTTTTGGATTCTTCTGTACTTCAATTATTCATCATTGTATCTGGTGGTTTTGTTGGTTGACCACTAACCAATTTCATCAATGTGTGGTGTTTTTGGTTGATCGTTAACCCTTTTCAAAACATATTCCCCCCTGGAGGTGTTAGAGAGTATCTTGTTGTTTCATCAATGTGCTCCATTCCTTGAGGTGTGAAGATTACCATTTTTTACTTGTGGTTGAATTCAAAAGATCTGAACAATTGGGCCCCAATCATGCCCAAAATCATCATCTAGAATAGTTGTTTGAAAGCATTTTTCTTTTGTAATTTCTCCATGCAAATGTGTATTTACCTGTGTCTGAACTAGATGGTAAGACTTATTAACTTCTTGACTTGTTGATTCCATTGTTAATGAGTTATCCAACCATAATGAATTTTTTGGTTTGCATCATTCTTTCAACATATTTTTGAATAATGATTTGTCTTCCCATAATGAAGTCAATGATGGAAATCAAAACAATGATTCTCCATGTGACCAACTCTATGACAATGTTTACACTTATTATCAAGATTTTTAACTTGTTCAAGAAATCCTACACTCACAAACTAAACCGGTTTGGTGTAATATGGAATATGAAAGTTGTTTCCCTTGTCATATTCTAAGCCATGTCGATTTTTGTTGTCTAGTGAGTCTTCCCAAGGTCTAACAATCATCTTGTAAAGAACATTTTGAAATTTTTTATGTTTTTATTTTGCGTCTTCAAATTCACATTTGTTATTGTTGTTATCACTATGTACTTTTGCTTGTAACTAATCTTCAACAAGACTTCCATTCATTAATTTACTATATGATTTCATCTCATAACTAGTTAAAGAATCATCATCCATATCTTGTGTTGCCTTTGTAACGACCATCGAGTCATGTATATCACAAGTAGCATTAACCATTGATATTAGGTTTTTTGTGTCACAGGTTGCATCAAACTTTTGTATTAGATCCTTTGTGTCACAAATTGCATCAACCTTTTGTATGAGGTTATTTGTTGCATATATTGCATGAACCACGTTCTCAATTTGTTTCTCCTTTTGAATTAATTTTAGCTCAAATGCTTGAATCAATTGATCTTTCATGTCAATTTGATTATGAAGATCAGTAACCCAATTATGCAATTCATGTTTGGAGTCTTGTAATTTCTTGATTTCTTGATTGGTATTTTTCCAACGCTTTCCTCCTCTACTCATTTTAGATTTTTCACTTGTCATGCTCACTTGCACTTGATTCTTTTATATCACGCTCATTTTCTCTTATGTCACACTTGCTTGTTTTTATTGGCACCTTAGGGTGTTGATAACTACCAATAATGCACACCAAAGTGACTTTTTATAATGATTTTATTTTGATGACTCTCTTAACCATTTATTCAATTTCAGGCAGGTCGTTTTACAACAGGTCCTCTTGTAATTCCTTTTAACTCAATGACTCGGTCCAACCTTAAGTTTAACCTTATGCTTCAATTTCAATGAGACAACAAACTATTGACTCAAAGAACCATAGATGATTATCACTTTTGAACTTTTGAAAATGAAGATTTAAGAAATAAAGAACTCTTAGTTATTTTTGTTACATGCTTTGAATGATCAAGATTTTATCACGTGTTACTCAATGTGTGTGGTTGGTGTAGATATTTAAATAGCAAGTTTCAAGTGTGAAAACAAGACGCCATCAAACAATCATTCACCATCCACAAGAATATATATTTGTAGACCCCCTTATTTCAATTTCAGGACAGGTCTAGGACAAATCCACCACTGCAAAATGATTTGTGTTTATTCAACACAATCATCTCTTTAACACTTAAGAGCACAATATGAAACAATCATTCACCATCCACAAGAATATATATTTGTAGACCCCCTTATTTCAATTTCAGGACAAATCCACCACTGCAAAATGATTTTTTTGTATTCAACACGATCATCTTTTTAACACTTAAGACCACAATATGAAGTAGTTAGTTAAGTTCTCACAAAGTGTTTGTATGTTTCCCTTCTTTCAAAACAATAATTCCCAAGCTCCATTTCCAAAGATGTTTTTTACCTTCTTTCAAAACAATAATCCCCAAGCTCCATTTCCAAAGATGTTTTTTACCAACTGTAGTAAATTATAAAACATTTCAAATACAAAACCCCCTTATCTTACTTCTTTACGGAATTCCACTCATTTTATAATTGCCATACACTTCAACCAATGACACCCAACCACAAAAACTTTACATGAAGAATAAACTTGTGTAGCCAATATGGACTATAAAAGCAATCATTTACATTTGCGAACTGCTTGTGGGATAAAAGTTTGTTTCGAAAAAAAAAAGAATCCTTCATTTCCTCTTTCTCTTGCCAGTGTGTGATAGCTCGTGTGTTCCAGCGATGCATGCGTTGTGAGTGTGCAGCTCCTTTTCTTTTGCCTGTTGATTTGACTGTTTTCAGGTTTCTTTCCTAGAACACATTGCCATTTAGAGCTTCAAATCACACTCTTCGGAAAATGCAATTATGTTGAAGCATGCAAGGAAGTGGCTGTAATATTGATTTTAATCCATGAGCAGTTAACAATGTTTAACGGATCTGACCTCTGTGTGTGTATGGTGTTCCAGATCGCTGGAAATAATTGACCACCAATGCAGATCCAATTGATAATTGATTATGATGGATTCCTTCACTTTCTCCAACAATATTAGAAGCAATGCTCTTGCACTTTCCCACAGATTATTGAAAGAATAGAGCCAATAAGATATGCAATGAAAGATTCTTGACAAAAAAAAACTTTTGCATCTTAAATCAATAATAAGTTGAAAAACTATGACCTCGTCTTTGTCATTTCTGTCCAAAAAGATGTAGATCTATGTTTTCATAGCATCAATATTTTTTCATCGTAGGCTATATCATGGTGTTCTCATGCCCTCAATTCCATGGATCTATCAAACCCTTAAGATCATAAGAGCTCTGATACCATGTTAAGAAATAGAGCATAAGCAAAGCACAATAAGAGAATTTGACGAAAAAGGATTTAAGTCATTCTCAACACATGTAATCATCCCATGATATTAATTTATAGTACATGGATATGACCACTTCTAGATCAAGATCTCACTGACAACTCATCAATGAATAATGACAACACCTCATCAATGGATAAGGATGACACCTCATCAATAGATAACGATGACACCTCATAAGAATGTGGTCTCAGACTTTGTGATTGTCTAGGGACTTGCAGCATCAAAGTTTTCCTCTTCAATAAAAATAAAATAAGCATCAAGAGATTACCACCACAACCCAACATATAAGCATCCTTTTCAGCTGGCAAAGAATCCGTGCAAGTGTTTATAGATAAGCTTCTGAATCTTTTTAGCTTTTACTTCACTAAACACTTCAGTAGCTCTTCCAAGACTCATGAAACAATCTTGGTTATGTTTTCTGCTCAGGTAAGCATCATTTTCAGCTGGAAAAGAATCTGTGCAAGTGTTTATAGATAAGCTTCTGAATCTTATTAGCTTTTACTTCACTAAACACTTCAGTAGCTCTTCCAAGACTCATGAAACAGTATTGGTTATGTTTTCTGCTCAGGTGAGCAAGTTCAATATTGGACACTAGAGATGCTGAGTAGGATCTTTATACAAGAAGAGGACTTATGGTCAGTTCAGAAGGTAAAGGCACAGGGAAGAGCAGTGCTGTCCTTAGCCCATTAATCTTTGATCTCTCAAGGGGTAAAAAGTAGTCAGGATACAAATTTATTTTGCTGCAGCTTTGGAATTGAATGCTGCACAGTTGAAAGCAATCACAATACAATATTCACCGTGTCATTTTTTTAAACAACTTCACGGAATAAATATAACATAAGACAGGGAAGCACAATATGCTAATCATTGCTCCATGTGTTCCATAGAGTCGTGAAGTTAAGTATTTATTATTCCTACCTATTTTGAAACAAAATCTAATTAGTGATTGTGAGCGGTCCTTTTAGAGCGAACGGAAAAAGCACTCTAAGTCAATGACAAGACTACGAAATGTAGCATGTTTTAGAGTTGATTTGATTGTGCACAAGATTAACCTAAGCCTTAAAGTAATACATTCTCCAAACTAAGCACTTAGCTGGTGATTTTATGAAATCAGTCAATTAATATACCTTGTTGAGAGTTCTAAACATTGTTACCAACCTTGGTAGTCAAACTTGGATACTCATGAGTTTGACTTGGCTCACGCGCCAAACAAGTCACAAAATGACTCGAGGGCGAGTCATACTCGTGTTAATCAAGTTTGACATGCAATTACTCGCAAATCAAAATTTGCCTTGCAAGTAATCATGAGTTAAACTCGGTCAACACGAGAATGACTTGCTGCCCTGCCTATAAATGCCTATAAATGCCCAAAAACCACCCATTTTGCTCATTTTCACTTTTCATTTCTTGACTGTCAAACTCTTGAGTCTCGACTCTTTGCCTTGCCTAGTTTTTCCCCAAACCAACTCCGGTAACATTGATTCTTAAAATACTTTTGAAAGTGTCATCTCTTCAAAATTTGAAATTATTTTCTAAACGGTTATCATTTTTGTTCTTTCTGGATAAATCTAATCAATAATTGTCAGTGGTGCTTTCTGAATTAACAGAATACTTTGTCAATTGGGCTCAGCCCAGGCAGTTGTGAGAAGGCAGAGTTATCCTCCCCACCCAGGTTTGATTCCCACAAGTGACATGTTGAGCTCTTATTGAGCATATTGTTGATAAAGCCTCAAGCTTCTGCAGAATCTGGTTTACCCTGGGTACCATCCTCAGAATGGGGGAAGCGCCTGGCAGGTTTCCCCGGGAAGTGTATTTAACGAAAAAAAATTAAAAGAATATCTCTCATGCATATACAGATTGTGAAGACACAATAAACTATCTACAAAATATAGTACCAATTGAGAGTAGATTTGCTTGTCTACAAAACAATGATAAGACTGAACACAAACTCGGAACATTTTATCTATGGATATGATTTTGCTCATTTTCACTTTTCATTTCTTGACTGTCAAACTCTCGACTATTTTGCCTTGCCGAGTTTTTCCTCAAGCCAAGTGTGGTAGCATTGGTTCTTAATACTTTTGAAAGTGCCATCTCTTCAAAATTTGAATTTGTTTTCTAAACATGTGTCATTTTTGTTCTTTGTGGATAAATCTAATCAATAATTGTTAGTGATGCCTTCCGAATTAAAAGAATATCTCTCATGCATATACAGATTGTAAATACACAATAAACTATCGCCCGAGACTACGAAATATAGTACCATTTGAGAGTAGATTTGCTTGTCTACAAGACAATGATAAGATTGAACTCAAACTCAGAATCAGAACCTTTTACCTGTGGATATGTATCCTTAACCAAAACACTAAACTGGGGTGTTCAGCAAGGTGCCCACGTCATTAGAACCCCATTCTTTTTCCCTGTATATGGAGATGTAACGATGCAGCAGCAGCGACAAGATTGGATCTCAGAACTGAGTATTACATTCTAACATCGTATCCAAACTAATCATTTGTGCGCACTCTGATGAAATTTGTCATCTAATGTTCTTACAAAAGGGTTCTTAGACTTGTAATGTGTCATCTCTGCAGACTTAGAAACCATTTCATAAGTGCCAACATCTTCCCTCATCCGCTTTTTACCAGAATTAAATATTGGAAAGTTATGATACAACCATCTGCTAGTTCCTTTAAGACCTGCAGGTATAATATGTGTATAGTCGTCAAGCCACCAAAGGTCATCAGCAGTCTGTCTCTTGGATTTAAAATGTATGTTACAAGAACTATACTCAGTAAAATAAGATGCCCTTAGACCAACAGAACTGTTTGCACTAATAAACTTTGCATCAGCTTTATTTGGGCTTTTACCATCATTTTCAAAAATATTAATTTCTGGTCCAGAAGAAACAGGATATTTCAAATAATTGTTAGGAAAATAAACTCCTGGTCCTCTTTTAGAACGTTCTTGTCCAGCTTGTAAGGCTTCTCTAGTTATATCTGAAACCTTCAATTGCTTTGCATCATTTGGATATTGTACTGGGCTTGTCGGATGGTCTGGAGAACAGAAAAAAGAATCATTTGGAATAGCTGTACCTTCATGGTCACAAATTTCATCTCCATGACGGACAGTATCAGAGTCTTTTGTGTTACCGTTTGAAAAAGATGCTTCTTGTGCTTTCTCCACAGGCTCTTTCCCCATGTGAAAGATGCAATCATTGGTAAGATCCAAAGGAAAATTTGATTGCTTACCATCCCCTGGACATCTGCCAGGTTGAGGAGAATGAACTGGAGCATCCAAAAAGGATTCCTCCAGAGCCAGTGCACTGCTTGATTGCCTCTTTGAACATTCAGGCGACTCATTTACAGATTTTTTTAATGAGACAGTGCAGTCCACTTTTGAGCCCTGGCAATCTTCTTCAATTATCAAATGGAGTGTAGAAGAGTTTTCATGGACATCCTGAACCCGTTCCTGATCAGAAACCAATGGAACATTAGCAGAAGGCAAATCTTTATTTGAAGGTTGAACCCAGTCCCTCAAAGAAGATGACAGGATAGTTGTTTCTTTCAAATTGTCTATTTGACCAGCACAAATGGCATCTCCTTTAGAATTGCATGTTATTTCCACATCTCTGCTGCCAGAATCTGAGTAAACTACTTCACTCTCGATGAAGTAATTGAAAGCATTCAAAGCACCCATGAACCTCTGTAGCTGAACCTGGAAACTCCCTTCACTATCTCTTGTCATACACAGATTAGAAAAATCTAGATCCTGGTGAGCAAGAGAAAGAGGACTAAATCCCAGCAATTCATAATCCTCCCATAATGCTGTTTGACCACTACTTCTTGATGCTATATCTGCAACAGCATATGGTGCAATCCTCTCTGGACATGTTTGTCGGTTTGAGAAGAGTCTTCTAAGCAATGCACATTCCTGCTTCAATTCAGAGAGTCCTTTAGCAGTGACTAAATCAACCTTGATATCTTTCAGAAAAGATGGTTGAGACACAACCCACTCCATGAACACAATAACTCCAGACAATAGAAAATTCAGTGAATTTTCCTCAGATTGTGCAGCCTTTTTAACTAGTAGTGATACAACAAGACAACAAAATCTCAACAAAATGGTTGCAAATGAGGTTCCTGAGGTAGTGGTAGCATTCTGAACTTGTGTATGTGTGTCATGGATAAGAAAGATGAGAACAACTATAATTTCAAGCATGGGTATATTCCTCAGAGTGCTGCCTCCCACTTGGTACAATCTCTTGGGCCAAAATGTCATTTCCAGCTCTTTCATGTGATGGCTGAACAAATCTTGCAGCACCTTCTCGGACTTAGATACTGCATACTCCAGTTCTTTAAGACTGAGATAAGGAACCAAAAACTTGTAATCAATATTAGTTGAAGATTCTCTGAAATCAAATTGTATATGAAGAGAAAGCAGGATCAAAATTTCAATCAAATAGGAAAATCACTTTTGAATTTCTAAACAAATCATTTTTTGCATGTGTCTAAGTCTTAAGATGATCTGTGATACAAGTATAGTATCCATGCAAACTGACAAAGAATGTAAATTCTGATCTAAGTTGTCACAATTTGTATTGTTTCCAAAAACAACAGAACTCAATATGACATTGTAATGTGGAATGTGAGGAACTGCATTGTTACCGGAAAGAATGGAGAAACTAGACCAGATTAATTTGCTTACATTGCAAAACCAAATAAGAATCTGCAAGAAAAGATGGAAAATGACACTGTCACGTAGAAAGGCAGCAGCTGCTACCATCAAAAACAGTAACATACCTGGAAGAAGAATGTAGACAAGAAGACGACCACCTGGTAACACCTCAACAAGGTCAACACACACACAGAACATATGGAGAGATAAGATAATTTTATTAATGTCCACAACTCACCAGAACTGACCAATGGGGCTAGAAAGTACAAGACACAATAATGGTGTGGGAGTGCCAAGGCAACTACTAAGTTCCCAAAAGGGAAAAAAATATAAAGGAAATGAAAATAAAAGTAATGAGTGAGAGGGGCTGACCAAAGAGATTTGCCCTAACATATAGAAAGATATCATCTTGCGCCCAAAGTAATAGATGTAGAGGTTAAAGAAAAAACATCCCTGTTCTCATCCGTAACTATGAGTGAGCCAATGTGAAACCTATAAATGTCCTATGGGGAAGCCTCTGGACTACTAGGGCCCAATTGGTAATCCTGGAAGAAACCCAGGAGCAACTAGATGGAGATCTCCTAATATCCGAGGCTGAAGAGTGAAATTTAGTGATGTGCAACTGACTGCTCGATAAGGGGGCTACAAGGCATCTTCACGCTAGAACAAATTGGTGTGGATAAGTGTTTGTAGTTCTGTGCAAATGGGACATCTACCAAGGGAGTGGGAGGTGTGCACTATCTCACTAACCTAATGCCCTCTACATTTTTGGCTAGGGTCTCTGCATAGCACTTAACACCTCCAATCTCTGAAAGAGAGAGAATTGGATAGATATTTTATTAAAACATCCACAAGGCCAAATAATCTATGGGACAAATATTTACATCTTTGAAGCCATGCCTTGTTAAAATAGGAACATCAAAATATGGTGACATTACAATGAATATGAGGACAAAGTGAACAAGGACAACCCATTAAGTTCTGTCCTATGTAGGTCACTAGACTACTTAGACTACTTATGTGCGGGAACCCCTTGGAGTGGGTCAACAACTTTGAACTTCGCTCTCAACATTTTGTCTCTTAACTGCATCATCCTTGAGGCCCTTTGCACAATACCTTCAAGTTTGAAATATTGTTGCCCAACTAATACCCTCTAATCTTGATCCTTTTTCTGATGTGGTTGTATGTTACACATTAGAGTAGGAAATGTTGATCGATCTCAACCTCTCCTAAATCACAAACTTGGTAGGTCCTATCTTCCTATTCTTCTTTAGGCTTCTTCCACCTCGTTCACATGTCAACCTGTGGGAATTCGTCCTTATTTGAGCTAATGTATGTTTCTCTTTCCAAGGAATATTTACTTTATATATTCTTGTATTTCCATCTCACTTGTGGATTCGAACGGGTCAATACAAAACCATTGTTATTTTTGTCTTCCTCTTCCATTTGCCCCTCCTATAGCAACCCTGAAGGTGATTTTTAGCTCTCCTTTGTCACATGGGCAATCATCCTTCCTTGTGTGATTTGTAAACCACCTTGGATATTCCATTGGTATTCTCACCAAAACAGATCTATAACTATGACAACTACAATGAGACTATGCTCGACTATTTTAGTAATCTTTTTGTATTTTTTTGTGATTTAACAAGAAATAAAACACACAAATTAGCTTCTTTAACTACTACGACATGAAAGCAAAACTCAATAGCAAAGACACTTTCACACACCCGGCCCCTAAGTACCTTTTTGAGGGATGGGATATAAATTTTTTGCTTTTCTTAATCATCTCAAATCCCTGTAACTAGGATTACATCGCCTTCGATTCGACGAGGGTTTTCCAACTATAAATTTGTCCAAATCCGAGTTTTGGATCGCAAGTTATGGTCCTTCAAAGTTCTTTAGGCCTTCATCGACTAGAGTCTCTTACTGCCATGTGGCATCCACACGGCTCCCTGTCACCCGGCACGCCACATCATCATAGCATAGAAAGACTCGCTCAACCAGAGGTTGACGCTTGTCTAGCTCTTATAGGCCCATTAATTTAATTAATCATTATCATGATAAAATCTCACTCTTTACTAATCATTTAATCATTTATTTAATCCCTATTAGGGATAATTAATCTTCATTAAAATTAATTAACCCCATAAATTCCGTTTTTACTTGGCCTAAATTACCAATCCAATAAAACCAAAGATTACTTCCCTTTCACCTTGGGAATCCCACAATTTGGGGTGGATTAGTGTTAATTATTATATTAAAGCCCTGTCACATCAACTCATAGTCCAATCATATTACTAATTCGTTCTTTTATTAATTATATTATAATATAATCATAATAAATTATAGTATAGTATAATTAAATATATCAAAGGGCACTTAGGGTTATTAATATCAATTAACACCTAAGTCTCTGGACTTCGGCGTAATTCCTCTCCATGATTTTATGAACATACCCAGAACTCCCCAATGCAGAAGCTCGGGAGAGGGTCCCACTTACATTATACCTTTATGCACATATAATCAATTATATTACCATATAATGTAATTAATTACATTTAATGTTTATTATAACATTGGGGTACGAGATGTAGGTTCGGGCCTTCGGTCGTTTTTGCTCATATATACCCTATCACCCCAAACATCCTGGAGTCTGGAAACCCCGAACTCCCGAAGGGGGGTCCACACTTATACGTGTTATGCAATTAAATATAAATTTTAAAAAGGGAAAAGGATTGGCCTCATTCACGTGCAAATATTATAATAAACTTTTATTATTATAATATATTATATTACACCCCTTTTGGAAATTGTGCCCAAATTTATTAAGTTCCCAGTATTATATTTATTATTGGAATGAGAGAGAGCTCTTTGGGTCAACTCCTTCGGCTCTCCAACACACTCTTCATTCTCAAATCTCTCGGAGCCCTGAAGTCCTGAAGCCCCGAAGTGGTCCTCACTTATACACTCTACACATTATTTAATATTTAAAAAGGGGAAAAGAGTTGGCCTTATCCACGTGTAGCTATTTTAATGAACCTTAGTATAACATAATATATTATATTATACCCCTCGAAAACTGCACCCAGGCTTAAATAATCTCCAATATTATATTTAATATTGGAATGAGGGAAAAGATATTATATTTAATATTTATTATCTATGCAACGTTTGTACAAGGAAAGGTAGGGTTCGGGCCTTCGGCGATTTTAGCTCGTGAGTTCCATCACCCCAAACACCCCGGAGTCTCGAAGTCCCGAACTACCGGAGTCCTGAAGTGGTTCCACGCACATACATTTACACGTTAAATAATAATTAAATAGAAAAGGACTTGGTCTCATCCATGTGTTCATTATAATATATTAATTTTATAATAAACCCCCATCAAAATTCTTGCCCAGGTTTATAAATTCTCAATATATATATTTATACACAATTTAATATATATATCTTAACAACAAAGTTCACATGTCCATCATTCCCAATGCCTGAAGTCCCGAATGATTTTAAAATTATTAAAAGGTTAACCATGGGCAGATTAATCACGTTTACCATGTAATTCCTCTAACCTTTGAGTCATTCTCCAGTTCACTCTCCACTTCAAACCTACAGAGTGTCGGAGTCTCAAAGCTCCCAAGTGTGCTAAGAAATGATCAAGGCGAATAATCATGGGTTTATTAACACATTAATATAGATATAGATATATATTACCATTTATGTGCACGTATTCAAAGTCTGATGAGGTTTAATTTGAAAATTTATTTAATTAAACCTGTAATTAAAAGGAGATGAAAACTATTTCCTATTTTCCAGACTTTTAGAATAAAATAAAATCATATTCAGGAGGGAATTTTTCTCCATTTAAAAATATGATTTATAATTTCCCCTCCTCACAGGTAAAGGAGTAAACTTTCTCCTTCTTACCGAGCTTTACTTTCCTTACCTAGATTTAAAGAAATTGGTCCTAAGACAAAAATTTCCTCCATAGTAAATTCGGTATTTCTACCAGAATTACAACCCACCAAAATTATGGGGATTCTTCCCAAATTTATAGGAGATTTAACACAAGTTTAGCATAATTGTTATTAATTCCCAAATGAAATCTAAAGGACTTTTGTACTTTGAATTCAAGTAAGAAGTGTCATGTATAATTCCAAAATTATTTTCCTCACTACCTATTTGTAATGATTTTTGCATTTTTAAATATTTGAGTTGTTTCCCTAAAGTCCAAACCCAAATCCGATATACTCTAAATTTTTTGTAATAAGGCTTCATGACAAGCTAAAATACTACACTAATATGCATAAGAAAATCTCTCACTTTTCAAATTCTTTATAGAGACTTTTATTTTTGTTAATTGTTCATTCATCCTTTGCATATGCATGAAGTAGGTTGTGCAACTCAGTCAGCCACAACATTCACACCCAGAATTCGACACAGGTTGTCACAAGGTGAAGTTGTTCACCAACATAACATTCAGTTGTAACATTTCACATTCACACCTAAATATTTCAAGGTACTTTATTCAAAAAGATTGAACTTGTATTGCTCTAAAACACAGACTATAGTTATCACTGAACTTAGCACTACAGAGATTTAGCAAAATATACTTATCTAGAACCCAGATAGTGTTGCAACTGCTGAAAGGGGTGCCATTTTCCACCCAAACGTAGGCATAGCAACCCCTGGACAGATTTACCACTAGCCACCCCCTAGCTAGATCACGATTCTCTGAGAGAGACTCTTCTTTCTGTTCAGCAACAGCCAAGGACGAAGATCATTCTCCTCTTCCCACAGGAACTTGGCAGATCAGTTTTCTCTCCACCAAGCAAGGTGGTCTGCAATGAGTGCTTCCTCAATCACTCATCTTCTCTGCAACCTCGTTTATCAGCTTGGTTAGAAAACGTTGCCTAGCAATTCATGTACCCAGAAACAAATTATTTTTTCAGTTCTCTTCAGAAGCAGTGAGTTTCACATGCTCTCCCTCTTCAGAAATGGTCACCAAAGCCATTCCTCCTACATCCTCTTCTCTGCCCACGATTTTCCTACCTTTTCTTGCCTTCCTCAGCAAGATTTTGTGGGTCCAATTCCCAATTTCATGGGTCAGGTCAAGAAGTTTCCAAATGGGTACTTTGCCCATCTCTTCATTGACTCTTGAGGAAGACTTCCCAACCACCAGCTTGAATGGTAATTAAATTCTTTGGGTCAGAGGATTGTTCTGGGTCTGAACAATTTAAATCCAACAAAGTATTGGTCTGGTAGGGGTCATTTCAACCATTATTGGTTCCCCTCACCATCTCTCTCATGCATCATGATCTACCTTGGCAACCCCTTCAGCAATTATGCAACATCTTCCATTTTATTTAGTAACAGAAATATATACATTACCTTCTATAACAGAAAGGTTCATCAATTCCAACATCCACACATAATCAGTTTTCCCATAGTCTTTTAGCAGGCTATAGTTATATTTACAAGCTGGGGAAACAAGGGTATTACAGACACACATTGCAACAAAAATATTTACACCAAAAACCTAATGTGGGAAAATCAACAAGAAAATAAAGGAATATGCCTTTCATCTTTTACACTACAAAAATTAGTATTATAGAATACAAACTAGTCCAAGCTTACTACAAAGCTATGAGATACAATGAACTACTATAGTCCTCTACAAATTGCTTCTCTTTGTCTCTCTCTCTCTCACTACTCTATTGGCATCTTTTTCACACTCCTTATCATACTATGAAACATTTGGCGGCTAAAGAAAGTGAACTTGTTCACCTCAGACTAAATTTTTAATAGATCAAACTAGGGGTAGATTTAAGGTTTTAGGACCCTCTTGGAATCTCCATCATGATTCTAGAAGTCTCTAGTGGATTCCCACAAGTTAGTAGCTCCACATGTATGAATTATGGTGAGCTGACATGGCTGCCACTTGGACTTGTGGGGAATAACTGGACCATTGCCTTGCCAAGGGCATAAATTTCGCATACGGACTCTATTTGACGAAAATGAACCATAGGTGGAAAGCTATCAAGACATAGAATGCACATATTGGACAACAATACCAACAATAAAGGAAATATGAGGACGGGTACGAGTCAAATATATAAGGATACCAACTAACTAACGGTTCAAAGTGGCCTCTACTTCGGGTGTAGTATAGGTGGCAGCAAGATTGACTCCAGACTAGAAGGGAGAAGGGTCTGGTTTACAATCTTCAATGCGAAAGAGACAAAGAAGGTCAAATGCATACTTAGACTAGGAAAGGGAAATTCCTTCCTTGGTTTGCAATACTTGGAGACCAAGGAAATAACGCAAATAACATAAGTCTGTCATTTCAATTTCTTCTTAAGGTTGGATTTCACATGGTATAAAAGTTAGGGGTCACTACCAGTGAAACTAAGGTCATCAACATACAAAACAAGTATTATGAGATGGTTACCTACTTTCTTGGTATAGACATAGGGATCAAAATGACATCTAGAAAAGTCGATGTCAAGAAGAAAGCTATATTTTTAGCATACCAAGCTCAAGAAGCTCGCTTAAGACCATAGAGATATTTTTTAAGGCAACAAACAAGGCTAGAGTCACTCTGAACATAGCCAAGAGGTTATTCCATTTAAATTTCTTCTTGTAAATCCCCACACAAGAAGGAAAATTTAACATCCATCCGATGAACCTTCCATTTATGTGAGGTGGCAAGGGCTAGAACAAGGCGAATGGAATTCATTTTGGCTACAAGGACAAAGGTTTCATTATAGTCAATCCCTAAAACTTGAGAAAACCCTTTGGCAACTAATCAAGTTTTATGTCTTTCAACACTTCCATTAGATGCATACTTAGTTCTATACACCCATTTACATTTGACAAGTTTTCTTCCTTTCAAAAGAGGTACAAGATCCCAAGTATCATTCGCCATTAAGGGAGGATATTCTTCATTCATTGTTTTGTCCCAATTTGGATGGCCAAAAGCTTCTGCAAATGTTTCTAGATCATGAGTCTTTGGAACTTGAGCCAAAAGAGAGGGGACTCGCTAGAACTATGAACATGTACAACATTGATCTATAGGATCACTAGCAAGATCACCAACTGCTTCTTGTCTTGTACAGACCCATCTGGGAAACAAAGGTGTCGGTGCAAGTTCATGTTCAATGGACCCAACTGGAGGAAAGTGAGTAGGTGGAGGTGGATTTTCATCCTCGTTGTCACCATCTAAAGAAGAAACCAAAGTAGGATCATTAACAGAAAAATTGGGAATAGAAGATGGTGCAGACGCCAAAGATGGCTCATAGGCTAAAGATGACACAAATGTTGAATTAGGCTCGTAGGTCGAGAGACCTTCATCAAACTTAACATCTCTCCTAATTATAATTTCATTGGAATATGATTGAAAAAGTCTATGACCTTTTACATCTTCAAAAGATTCAACAAAAATGCACTTCTCAATTTTATGTTGTAATGCTTTCCTTTTCTCATCAAGAATGTGAGCCCATGCTTGACTACCAAACACAAGAAAGTGGCTTACATCTAGTTTTATTTTACTTCATGTTTCTTCGAGTGATATATTTTTTAAAGCCTTTCTGGGAGTGCAATTGACTATGTAATTGACACAATTAATCGAGTGCTAAGACACAAATCAATATTGTTGTTAGTATCGAGGAGAATATGAACCATTGGATCACTTTATGTATCGAACATATCATGACCATTGGATCGCTTTATGTCTAGAACATATAGTGACCATTGGATTACATTACTACAAATGCATACTAATGCATACTAAGAAAACACACTAAAGAAACACATTTTACCTAAAGACGCATTAGACCAAGTTGATCTTAACTAACTCCTAAGTGTCTAAATATCCTAACACTTCCTCCTTTATAAGACCTTCCTGATTTTGTTGTGAATCTAACTTTTGTCCATTTCCTCCACCCTCTAATGGTATAGAATAAACCTCTACACTGCGTCCAATTGAATAGGGTACAAACATGTTTCTGCTAGCATGATTTCATAATTATTAGCCACATTCATGTGTAAAAAGTGTTGATGATTGCAGCTATGTGAGACATTCTCTAGCTTACAAACCTGTGAGATGTGGATCATTGCAGCTGTGTGAGATATTCTCCAGCTTACAAACCAGAGAGAAAGCCCCTGAAGAGGGTGTGTGGTTCCTATATGAGACAAAGCTGGAACGTAGAGATGACCTCCTCCATACAGATAGTTGAGAAGAACTCCAAATAATTCTCCTGGGTAACGCAGTGAGAAAGGTGATTTGCAGAGTTGGACGTGCATGTGGCTGAGCACAAGGTGAATGTGTGAAATCCCAAAGTGTTGGGTGCATCGTCATGAGAACAGAAATGAAGATGATGTATTAGCCTCCTCTGAGCAGAAGAGTTGACGAGAAACTCCAAATGACTCTCCTGTGTAATGCAGTGGGAAAGAAGATCTGTTGAGTAGACGTGCCTATGGACGAGCACAGGTGAACATGATCCTAGTGGTTGAGCACTAGTGAAGAAGTGGTTCTTCTGTGTAATGCAGTGAGCCATTGATATGGACATCCCTATGGATGTGCCCCTAGTGGATGAGCACTAGTGGGTGTATAAGATCCCTTGCTATATTGTTCAAGAGTCAAACCTGCCTGTAACCCTAATTGTAATGAAAAGGGTACAGGTCGGCCCCACCTTAATGTGACTGGTAATTAATGTAAAAGATAATTAATCTGGTTAATATTAATATTATGAGCTAGTGAGGTCGGCCCTGTTGTGCCAATAGACACTTTTGTTGACAGGTTCAGTCTAGTATAAGTAAAGATAAATTCCCCATTGAGGAATCATATCTTTCAAGTGAGTTTGGAAATTTCACCAAGTACACCTTCTTGGGAAAAGTGCGCACCTCTCTTGGGTGCTAGTCTTCTAGGGTTTGAGCACCCTCTTGTGTGCTAGTTTTTTCTTGGTGGTGAAGGTCTTTCTCTTGAAGAATATAGCAAAGGATTTGGCTGGGTTTTCTTCCCTTGTTGAGAAGGGTTTCCCGGGATACTTTTTGTGTTCTTGTGCATGGTGCTTCTTCTTGTGATCTTGGTTGCTGCAACATTAATGGTTATGGTTAAATGCTAAAAATGGAATGAACTTCATGCTTAACCTTGCTCACTGAAAAATCAACAAAAAGGATGTCAATATGTGCTTTTTCACTCTATCTGAGTCCACCTATTTTTCAAGATACTTGGCCCTAAAATCTCACACCCATATGTAATAAGTACAATGGGCTATTAATTAAAAACAAAGATAGGTATGAAATATATTATATTATTCAATAAAAATGATTGAACGGTGAGTTACAAGAATTCTTGTGATAGTACACACACACACACATTGAATGGTGAGTTACAAGAATTTTCCGAGATACTTGGCCTCGAAATCTCACACATATGTAATAAGAACAATGGGCTATTAATTAAAAACAAAGATAGGTATGAAATATATTATATTATTCGATAAAAATGATTGAATGGTGAGTTACAAAAATTCTTGTCACAATATATATATATATATATATATATATATATATATCGATTGGTCAAGATGGTGAAAAGTTATGACCCTTGGTGATTAATTATTATTACTAAGTAATGTATTAGTATGTATTTATACATATTTTATGTATGTTACATTGCATCCCCCTTTAAAAATGTGTTGTCCTTGAATCATTCCCGGGGAGAGTTACCTTGGGTGATTCCCTCTTTTTGAAGTGTCCTCCCTAGTACTCTCATCTGTGAGTGTTGAGGGTCATCTTGAATCTGGTATTAAGTTTGAAAGTTTGCAAGGTTTGTTTATAATGTGATTATAATGATTTTGAGTTCTTCTATCTTGTCTATTAACATGGTGTCTTGGTGATCATTAGTATAATGCTTTCTTAGATGGCTTTGATATGTAAATGGGTTTTCTTTGAAGCTTTCTTTCTTCACTAGTTGTGACAGGCCTACCTTGTGATACAAGGTTTCTAACACATATAGCTTATAATTCTTCTCTTGCCACTTGAATTGCATGAATTTTTCTAGAGATCCATGGTGTAAGTACCCAATTGCATCAACCGTTTTGCTTCTAACACCATATTCATCCCACTGAGAGGTAGAGCATACAATCCTATCTACAGTTCCAAGTTTTGTATTTGTACAGAAATCTTATGGCATCTTTCTATTGTTACTTGTTGTCCATCTACAATTGTAACAATGAATACAAAAAGGTTTAGTTTTTTAGCTATATTGACATTTACAAAATTGTGTACTTTTGAAGTCAATCAATGTTGTGACGTTTCTATCTTTTATGATTCCTTTGAGTTTCAGGGTCCTACGTTTGAATCTTCATGTCATTGCAGCAAGCGAGATCCTAGGTTTTTTGTCACTAAAGTCCTAGGCCTTATGTCTCTTAGAGGGGGTAGAGTATATTTAATTGTAGGTGCTCATGTGCCTTCTTTTTGAGCTATGGCTTCCTTTTGGATCAACGATTCTTCTTCCATTTGAGGTTTCCTTGTGCATGTGATTGTTGCTAATGATAGTTTTATAATAGCTTCATCATCATTGTTGCTAATGATAGTTCTATAGTGGCTTCGTCGTCATCAGATTCTAACATGTTTGTTTCATCAAAAGCATCTACATCTCTTCTAGTTACAATCCTACAACTACTAGATTTTTCTTCATTTGAAAAATGGTATTGATTAGCATAACTTTTTTCCTTCGATGTATAGGATTGATGTCACCGCATAACCCTTTTTTTTTCCATTTTTGCTTTAATTCATGCTTTGCCGATGGTTTTGATGTTATACATCTTGATTTCGTTTTTTATATAATCCTTCAACCTGGTTACATAAGTTTGAATTAGTTGTTCTTGGGTTAACCATAGCATGTGTGTTGCTAGTACTTCCTATTCACTGGCATATGTCCGGAAATCTCCAAAAAAACGTTTTTTGAATGTTTTCCAACTTACAGTTGATTGACTGAGTTTTCCACCACATCTACCATTCGTATGCAGACCCCTCAAAGTTCATCAATGCAATCTTATTTTTTTCAATATCGTTTTAAGTATGGTGTGGCTCAAAATATTCTTCAACCTTGTCTATCTGTTCCATGCTTTAACTCATGTCTAGTCCATCAAATTTTGACATTTCAATTTTTACTTTATGATCGTGCTAAACAAACGTTGGTAAATCAAACAAATTGTAATTAGGTTGAGAGATAATATTATGTTGCAGGGGAACAATAGATGGTGGAGTAAATTGATTGGTGGAAAATAAGTAGGTTGTGAAGGCGTATAAGTAAGACGTGGATTGAATGACAAAGCAAACACACAATTAGATGTTGGAGTAGAATTATGTGGTGGACTAGTGGGTATGATAAAATTTGGTAAGAGACTTGGCAGGTTTTGAGACAAGATCGATTGAGTGGAGCTATTTTATAACATCTATTTTCTATCCTTGAGTTCGGCGACGATTCCTTTCATCTCAATTTTGAGATTGTCCAATTTTTGTCTATCTTCATTCTTGTTCTCCTTGGTTTCTGCAAATAATTTGTTTAGTTGGGAGTTTAAGTCAACATTGATGATTGTTTTGAATGGGTCTTGATATGGTCTTTCCATTTATAATTGTGGCTAAGATTAATTGAGTAAGAAATCGATGGTTGAGTGAAAGATTTTCCACAATGCTATGTAATTTAGTGAAGTGTGATTGTGGACTAACTGGCAGTTTGGAGGAATTGAATGGCATATGAGTGAAGAAATCTGAATTACAAAGTGAAGGTGAATGTGTGGAGGAGATGTGCACTACGAAACGATGGTTGTACTGGTCAATTTCCACGAACTTCACTGTCAACTATGGCTCGATCTCACAATTAGAATGACTTTTCGCAAGCTGGAGTATCCACGGGAGGTGGCAGCTACTATATTCCCACAATGGTAGTGGCTAGAAGACTACAAACAAGGTGAATGAGAGTGACAGCCAAGTCAACGATGCCTTTGAGTTGCAGTGACAGAACCCACACAAGAATAGTGGTTGGAGCATTAATGTACATATGAGTGGTGGGTGGAGTGGCTAATAGTGGACCCACGATTTGGCCCAATCAAGGGCTCCAATACTAATGTAATAACCATGATGGGTTGTTACCTAAAAACACAGAGATATTTGCAATACATTATATTATTGAATACAAATTGATCGAATAGTAAGTTACAAGAACTCCTATCAATTGGGTTTAGCTCGGGTGGTCGGGAGGATGTGGTGAACTAATCCAATTCATACATGAAATACCCAAAATACTAGGAATATGAAGAAATCCATTTAGGATAATAAAATATATATTGAATAAGAATATAAATAGTATATGAATATGAGACGATTGATTACAATGACGATGAGGGTCATATATACCCACGGGGTGCCCTTGCATTAATAGACATGTCTTTTGGATAAGACATGCATTTTCATTATGATGTATTAATTATTATTATTAAATAATTATTTATTTATATCTATACATATTATATATTTATGTTCATTACAAGAGAATGATTGTTAACCTCCCCAAGTTCAATTCCCACAAGTGACATGTTGAACTCTTAACGAGTATATTATTGTAATGGCTTCCAGCCTTTTTGTTGACCGACCTCGTGCCCTAAAGATTCTAGGGTTTACCATGGGTACCATCCTCGAAATGAGGGGAAGTACTTGGGGTTTTTCCCTGGGTGTATAACCTGGATTTAAAAAAAAAAGTTACAAGAACTCCCACGACAATATATATTCATTGACTGGTCACAAGGGTGAAGGGTTATGACCCTTGGTGATTAATTATTATTATTATTATCCCTTAGTGATTAGTTATAATTATAAATATTATTATATTATTAAGTAATGTTATGTAACTTATACAAACTTTATATATAATAGATGTTACAAGTGTATAGAAGAGGGAACAAATTATTCCCCCATCCCAAACCTCTACCAACCTACACCTATTATTTAGCAGAATGTCATCGTCCACACTCCTTGCATAGTTTTTCTCATGCACACTTCCTAGCTCAACCTTTCATTGAACTCTAGACCAAGGTATTTTCAATTCTAAATAATTTCTATTGGTTCATTCTTGAAGCTAATTTGTAGGTAACTCGTTTTCTTTATAAGAGAAAACATCACCACCTTGGTTTTACCCTATGCTACATGGGAGTGCCTTCCCTGCTTCACTCTCAAATCACATTTTCGAGTCGCTGCAGCCCATCAGTGTTTTTATGGAGCACGTTCACCGAGGTTTTGTGTTAGCTTTCAAGTTACTTCAAAATTGTTTAGACAGTGTTTAGGGGTGCTTCACGAGAATTTGCATGGTGTATGTCCATCCCCCGAATGGTTTGAGATGGATTTTATACATGGGAGATGGTTCATGATGGATTTGCACATTGGAGATAGCTTACTCAATGGTTGCTTGACCTTAGTTGGGTGCTTAGTTCAACCTTTCATTGAACTCTAGAGCAAGGTATTTGCAATCCTAAATAATTTCTATGGGTTCATTCTTGAAGCTGATTTGCAACTGAATTGTTTTCTTTATAAGAGAAAACATCACCACCTTGGTTTTACCCTATGCTACATGGGAGTGCCTTCCTTGCTTCACTCTCAAATCACATTTCTAAGTCGCTCCAACCCATGAGTGTTTTATGGAGCACATTCAACGAGGTTTTGTCTTAGCTTTCAGGTTACTCCAAAAGTTTTTAGACCATGTTTAGGGGTGCATCATGAGAATTGGGGTACATGGTGTATGTCCAACCCCCAAATGGTTCAAGATGGATTTTGTACATGGGAGATGGTTCATGATGGATTTGCACATTGGAGATAGCTTACTCAATGGTTGATTGACCTCAGTTGGGTGCTTAGCTCAACCTTTCATTGAACTCTAGACCAAGGTATTTGCAATTCTAAATAATTTCTATGGGTTCATTCTTGAAGCTGATTTGCAGCTGACTCGTTTTATTTATAAGAGAAAACATCACCACCTTGGTTTTACCATATGCTACATGGGAGTGTCTTCCCTGCTTCACTCTCAAATCACGTTTCTGAGTCGCTCTTGCCCATGAGTGTTTTTATGGAGCACGTTCATAGGGGTTTTGTGTTAGCTTTTAGGTTACTCCAAAAGCGTTTAAACCATGTTTAGGGGTGCTTCATGAGAATTGGGGTACATGGTGTATGTCCAGCGCCCGAATGGTTCGAGATGGATTTTGTACATGGGAGATGGTTGATGATGGATTTGCACATTGGAGATAGCTTACTCAATGGTTGCTTGACCTTAGATGGGTGCTTGCTTGGCATTCTTCCCTAGGGTGTTGGAATTCTCTTAACAACTTGGGTGGCGTCCTTCATGATGGCCACATGGAGATGATTGCTTGCTTGCAATACGCCCTACTTAGGAGAGGGAGCATTATGCATCTTGAAGGAGGGCATCAAGCCCTAGACAGCATGAGGTAGCTTGGATTCCTGTATGGAGGCCTAGAGTTGGCTCGAGGCCACCTGGATTGCAACAATGTTCATGCAAGGGGAGTGGGCCCAATGGAGTACATAGTTTATGAGGATTGATGGAACCTTTGGAGGCTTGTAATTGGAGCATTGGACACGTCTTGTGGAGCACCCTTACATTTGGATCCTTGCTTGAGGACGAAATCACATTGGAGCTTGACATGTCTACCCTTGGAGTGTAGCGCTCCACATGTGTGAGTCTACATGTGATTATTGTTGGTTCCTTGTAAGGGCATTGGCCCACATATGTATTGTTGGTCTCCCTTACCTTGTTGATTAATTGGGTTGGTTGTCATTGATGTCAACCCTTGATGAAAATTCGGTAGCGAATTCCGGTAGCACAATGGTTTGGGTAATGGACCCAAGTTTGTTTGATGGATAAAAATATGAGTTTTGAAATATTTGGAGGTAAGACTATTCCAAATGGATAGTACATGTCATGCCATTTCCAGTGGTATGTGGAACGTCACATAAATCCTCACGGTTAGAGAGTTATGGCCATGTGATGTTGGAGGACCCTCATGAGTCATCTAGAAGCCCCAAAAAGTCAAAGTGTTTGCAAAAGAAATTATTTAAATAATAAAGTTAATGGAGAACTCCCAAAAATAAGGAAAGTGTGATGCTACATGAAAGTATAAATAAGAGGCAAGGCTCTCTCATTTAATCACACTTGAACACATTGAATATCTTTTGTTGTGTAAGGCTTATTGCAAGTACTCATTGATACATCTGAAGTTGTGAAAGTCCGAGGTAGTATGAAGGGTTGACGACGAAAGTTTCGGAATTACAGCGAATACTAAAAAACCCTAATTTTTGAGGCATACGCGGGTTGACAGTGTATTAGGGTGCGTACATACGTGGGCTGGTAGTGTATTAGGGTGCGTACATGTGGGTAAAGCCATGGAAACTTGAGAAGATGAAGATACAGAGGTTCTATATTCTGAGATCAAGCTCCCAGGAAGGTCTATAGTGCTCAAATACATCAGATCTATCCTTTGGTTCAAAAGGTATGTCTTATTTCTATGAATAGTTGGATTTTGATGTATGCATGAAAAATGGTCATGGAGATTTGAGGATTCTCCCTAGAGAGACTAGTGGCTACATGGGATCTTCTGTATAAGTCAAATCTACAGAAATACAGTGTTGGTATATTTATCATTGATACTTCTTATTGAAGCACATCTTGTATTTCTTGGCATATGGCTACGGGTTTTTGTGGTACATGGTTGAGAGCTTGTATTTGTGAAGTGGTTGATGTATTGAGAGGTTGAATATCAGAAAGGGTTTGATGACTAGATCATGTGAGGGTTGTTATAATTGTTCATGATTACACACACCTATATGGCACATGACTAGAGAGAGATATATATGCTTTGGGTAAAGGTTATGTATGAGGATGCATGCACAGGGTATAGTTACAGTCTAGATACAGTGACAGGTTACAGATCTATGTGAAAAAGTTACAGAGGGTCAGAAGCTTTCAAAAGAAAAAAAAACCCAGTTTTCAGAAGGCATACACAGGTTGCATAAGAGTTTGGTCACGTACATACACAAGCTGCATAACAGATAGGGCGCGTACATACGCGTGTTGTAGCACTACAGGTCGCGTACCTGTTGTATTTTGTTGATACATGTTCAGTTCAAGTACAGATTGATTACAGGGCAGTTGTACAGGTTGGTTGCAGATCAGTGGTACAGGTGATACAGTTGTACAGTGGTATATCTCACAATGATAGTGTGACAGTGGTTCCATCATTCTACTTCTACGTCAGGGCGGTTGGACGAGGCAAGGACAGGTGGTTGTAGCCACCTTCCGGTTGTAGCCGGAGAACATAGGTGGTTATAGCCTCCTTCTGGTTGTAGCCAGAGAATTGGGGAGTTGGAGCTTCCCTCAGGTTGTAGCCTGAGAAACTAGGGGGTTGGAGCCTCCTTCCAGTTGCAGCTAGAAAACAAAGGAAGTTGGTGCTTCCAATGAATGTAATTCTT
>SNQJ01S0008604.1:121785-135413 GCA_010110895.2 Picea sitchensis | reverse complement strand
AGCCAGTCTAGTATCTTGCTTCCAACCTGAGTGTTATGATGGCATTCCTTTGAGAATGACGATGTTGCCAATGAAGAAAAATTCCAATGATTTATAGATACGCCAGTCAGTTTTCCAAGATGCTATTGATGATGTTGTCCTCTCACCCACTTGTTGTTGTTGATGATAAAGGCCTCTCTCTCTCGCATGATGCTGCTGAAGAATACCCTTCTTGTTAAAAGGGAGTGTTAAAATAATGTAACTGCAAAGTGTATTCTTATTATTATTTAATATATTATTCATTTGATCAATCCCCATTGCGGATTGACCATGTTGGTTATTATAAAGGACCAAATCCCCTTTTGCGGATTGGTCAAAAGATAATTGTAATAGGCAGAATAAGAAGTCGGCCCCAGAAAATATTAAAGAGGCGCTGAATTATAATAAAGGTGGTTATAACCACCCAGTTGGAGAAGTCGGCCCTGCCAGTGAATAGACACTTCACACGTGCCAGTCTAATATAAATAAGGAAGCTAGCGCCTCACTTAGAAACAACTCACTCGCTCATTTCGTGAGACAAGTTTCGGATCTGCAGTTAAAGAAGGAGAGAGAGTGGCGCATATCTGGGAGAGGACTTTCTGTATTAGTTTAAGAGATCTCTTGGCATTGTATTGGCTTATCTATATTAAGGAAGTTTTGTTGGGTTTTCTTCCCCTAGAGGGTTACCCAAGATAAATGATGTGTCTCTTGTGATTGTGTATTTCTCAGTGATCTTGTATCATGCTATTGTTATCTAATATGCAAAGAACTATAATAAGGGCTTAAACATTAACACCTTGTACTAGGACAATATGCTCTCTTGACAGAAATTTGAGTTAGAAAATATTATTAAAATCTAAAATCTCAACCTCAATCAATCTAATACTTTGACTAAGGTCAGCTTATAACTTTAACTTTGTCCAAAAATAATCATAACTTTAATAGATCAAAATGCAACCTAGATGTTCATAAAATCACAATAATGCCATAATAGCTAGAGGCATATCAAAACAATAAAACCTAGAGTGCATTGTTCCTTTGAATGTGCGGGATCTGAGATCCCTCTGGATCTACAATTTTTGCTTGGACAAATGATCCCTTCTCTTGCAAACACCCTCAAGATAGTGATACAGTTTAAACATATACAAGTACATACCTCCGACAGTAGCGGCAAGCAATGACGAACCCAAAAATTTCAAAGTGCTCCAACTTGCAATCTGAAGGTAGTTGGAGATGCGCTAGGGTAGGGCGCACTAGGACAACTAAAAGTTAGGCCCAACACTTCACAAAAACTTCACTGCAACTGGTACTACAACTGGTGTTGGCACTGCAACCGGTGCTGCAACTGGCACTGCAACTAGTGCTGCAACTCGCACTACAACTGGCACTGCAACTAATGCTACAACTGGCACTGCAATTGGCACGAAGCAACTAGCACAAAGCAGTTGGCACTGCAACTGTAACCGGTACTGCAACTGGTACTGCAACTACAACTAGCACTGCAGACCTAGGGTTTTATGAGGAAACCCTAATTTTTAATTTCAGAATTTTCGAGATCTGATTGGAGGGAAAGGTGTGCTCTACTTAGGCAGCCTTCTTGATGGGTTCAGTAAGTGCTCAACGAGCTTGACAATGGGGGAAATTGAGGATATTCCTTCCAGTGGTTAGACTGTTACGGAGGAAACCTTGCTCTGAAACCATATTAAAATTTTGGTATGCTCGTTTAACCATAGATAATGTCACATCATTGTCACCCAACCATAGGCATTCACTAGGCCACCCCCGAGCACGCTAACCTTTTCTTAGATAGAATGATTCTAGCAAATCCACACTAGAACCAGCAGATAAACCCTAGCCAAAATACTGATGCAACAACAGAATAACCATACAAAGATAGCGTACCTTACACCATGGGAAGCACAAGAGAGATACCAAAAGAATTGCTACACTATTCCTCCAGACTAGCGCCCTTTCCAGCTGCAACTACAGCTCTCCAAACTTGCGCCCTAGCAGCCACTGCAGTTCCTCCTTAGACTCGTGCATTGGCTAAGTGAGTGAGTGTACAAATGAGTTAAGGCGTCACCTTATTTATACTTATTCTACCAGTGAACGTTTTCCCACAGGGCCGACCTGTCTTTTCTAGCAAATATAATTTACTTTGACTTTTTCTGTCAGGGCCAAC
This sequence comes from Picea sitchensis, assembly GCA_010110895.2. NCBI lineage: Eukaryota > Viridiplantae > Streptophyta > Pinopsida > Pinales > Pinaceae > Picea > Picea sitchensis. Next base: position 133,213 of record SNQJ01S0008604.1, on the reverse strand, counting down.
TTCTCTTTCTGGGTTTCTTATTTCTTTATTATTATTCTCCTTGGGCCGACTTCTCTTCTAGGGTCTCCACACATCTGTTTAATGGTTCTCTTACTTCCAGAATATTCTAATCTAAGTACAAAGGTTACACTTGGAGGTTAATACCTCCCGCAGCTACCAAAACATCAACACTGATTAGTGCCTCCTGTTTGGTTTTCACAAAAAGATCTGTTTGGGTCTGCACAAATAACTTGTACTTCTTGGGGTTTTCTCTGGTTGGATGTTGTTTGTACGCTTTTCAAAAAGTATATGCAAGAATATATTTTTTGTAATCCCGAAGGAAAGAATTTATAAGCAACAATAGACAAGTAATTCTAAAAATAAAATTAAAAGAGTCAAGCAATCAATATCAAAGAACCCATTGTCAATAATAGAACCAAGTATATACAAGAAATGAATGACAAACTATATCAGCAAGAGCCAAATGAGCATAACTTCTGGCAAAACAATCTAGACCTATTAGAAAGAAAAAAAGGAGAAAGAACAAACGCAATTATATTCTGCAAAAGATGACACTACACACTTCTTCAAAAGCTTTAGAGCAATGGCCATGAAAAGTGCTCTAAATGAATTTATTAGTGGAAAAAACGACAAAAAAGGACATACCTGGATTTTGTAAAAATAGCCCCAAGAAGTTCAAGGAAATGAACTTGGAAACATTCCCATAGCTCCTCAATAACCATAGCCTTTGATTCTTCTCCTGACACTGTTTGGGAAATATTTTTATGGCAGGCCAAAGGAGACAAACTTCTATAATTCAAATCTTCTTGCTCGGCAGCAGCAATAAGAAAAGGTAGTTGTCCTGAGCCTTCCACTAGAAGAGAAACCTTACAAACATGTGGTCTTTTCTGCCAATAATGAACAGGGGAATTTTGAAATTATTTGATATAATTTGATACTTGCAAAACAAACATCAATCTCACTCTTACTTTCTTTCCACAGAAAAAAGTGCTAAAAGAATGCAAGGGCATTCAATAGAGAACGAAGCTATTGACACATAGTCTAATTAAATCTTAATATAATAGGTTTCTGTTTTTTTGTTAATTTCTTTATTAATATAGCTTCCTATAGGTAAAATATATATCCACCACCTAGGAGAAAAACTAATACAGGCAGAATCTACTTACCAAAGCATTCTAGTAAAATTTGGAGTAACTGAAATGGTTCAAGAATGCAAAATTTATAATCCGTTAAGCATCTTTGACATTCACTCCACTGTATAGCGTAAAGAATTTCATTTTGATATTTATTTTCTCTAAAAAAATTGTGATTAACTTAAACCAATTTGCATTCTGTTTTAAATGGGCCCTAAAATGAGCATTGGCCTCTAGTTTTTATCCAACTCCACGACCCTTCACTGACAATTTAAGCACCTACATCCTACATATTCATTGTAGCCCCATGTTTTAGACTCTACAATGCTTGAAAACAATTCAGAAAATGTTCCTCACCAATTTGTTAACTGATGAGAAGGTCTCTAAGCTCCTAGTGGACTTAGCTCAATTATGTATATACTATATTGATTTGTACTTCATCTTTTGTAGTTCTACCTATTTCATTGTAAATAATTCATCAGTGGTTTGGTCATCATTGACCTTGTTACAGCAAAATTTAGCACTCCCATATGATGTAAAGTCCTAAGCATCAAGGGGCTAGTTTTGTGCACTTAGGAAGGCTACCCACTGTCACCTCAGTAGCTCTTCCTCACACTTTTGGTTGGCTCTTTTCCAACTCAAGGGGTGCTTCCCTAAATATAAGATTGCTAAGGCTATAGAGTGGAGGCACGAGGTGATTTTGAAAAGTAATCCTAAACAAAATGTATGGTTGTAGTGATTCGTGAAAGTGGAATAAATGAGTGGTGTGGGAAAGGAATATGAAGGAAAACCCCAAGACTAGTGCCAAACAAATCTTGGGAAAATGGAATCAAAGAGGCACGGATCTAACAGGGCTAATGCATGAATGTGTAGGGCAAATAAGGGCTGCTATGCATACCACAAATCAGCCTTAACTTGCTAAAAATTGATGTGGAAAATTATTCTTGGAGAGATAGGGTTGCTACTCTAAAACAAAGTCATGAAGGTGATGTTATATTAATTCAAGCAACAACTTGGTTTGTTAGATGCAAGTTAATATAACAGCAATGAATATAAGAGGGAATGAAATTCCCACGTTACATTATCCAAATGGAAGATACATCATTACAAGGCCTTCATAACTAGTTACAAGGGTTTCAAACAAAATAAACAACGTGTGAAAGAATTGCATAAATAAAGCCTCGCATAAGATAAATGCAATACCTCCAATCTTCCATTAAGTTTGCCAAAATGATAATGTAGCACAAGAGGAGAGCTCCTCAATCCCCAAATTCCCAACCATGCCAAATGAGGGAGAAAGCAAACCTTTATATAGGTTTGAGCTCAACTCCTCTTACAATAAAATAATAATTGTTTTCCTAGATCCTTTAGTTCTTCAAGGAATACAATAAAATATTACATTTCTATCATTTTCAACAAACTCCTTATTAAATTTAGAAGCGAGTTGTTGGGATGCACTCTCCTTTCCTTAAAGAAAGGATAAAATAATCATCCTTCCACAAGGAAAACAATATAACAATGTTTTCATTTTAACTAACTCCATTAGACAATTTCAACAATAATATCAATAATAAACTAATAGAGTTTGCTAAAAACACTTCAAAAATAGCCAAGAATAACAACCTCCTCAAATGTGCAATCAACCTCCTAGGTGGAACGCTCATATGCAATAAAGTTTCCATACAAATGTGTCTCCACATCTCTAAAAGTCAATCGACCGTACCAATGTAGTGAGTCCACTAAAACATGAGGTCAACTATTAATAGCATTAAGTGGGTACTCCATACGGCTCCATACAAACATAAGTCGAATGTAAGGCGACTTGATTCATGTAATAAACAAATAATTCATGGGCTCCATGTGAAGGCGGCTCCTTTGTATACACCATCGATTAACACACACTCACACATATGACGTCTTCCATGGAGATAACAGCCATAGGGGACCGCCCCATCCATACGTGAACCAAGTCATCATAGCTTTACCCAATTTGCAAGTTCGACTTAAGAAAAAAAATGGCTCCTCAACGTGCCCATAATGACCACGGCTTCATTAAACAATGATTTCATAACGCGGCTACATATATTATACTCAGCTCAAAAACAGCCGCATGTACGGGCTCATATTTGGCTCAAACGGCGGCTCCGAGAAAATGGGAAGACAACCTCATCCCATGCTCAAATCATAACAGATATCCACCAGATACCAGCTTCAATAACAAAAGGGCGGCTCTATGATACATCAAACCATGGTCGCAGCTGCATTATGGTACCACGTCCAGCTTCATATGATATAAAGGCTCCACTATGACGTCACGTCTATGCAATGGTTGACACGAGAGGCTCACCCACGGCTTCATACTATGAATGGACAATAAGAGGCAGCCCCCATCTCATAGCTCCCTGTCTATAGTGGCTTCACGAGGACAAACGATGGCTTATAATTATTCTTGTTAAGGGGACAGCCCAATTAAAATATTCATGATATCATTTCGCAAGGTCGTAGGGTTAAGGAGATAAACACGACGGATATGGCAAGGAATCATTCCATGGTATGCGATGGCTTAAGGAATATGTAGGCGGCCCCATTCAATAATTAATCCATGCGAAGGTTAACTTGAGGATCCAAAGTTTCATGTATCATGGCCCCCACAAAAGTATATAAGACATTAAAGTTTAACATGAGAAACCCCTACAATATAAATAATATATCTTTCCCCAAAATATGTGCTCTCTTTATGCACATGGGTAAATAAAGTATAGGGTTGAACCTAGATAACATTGCCATGATGAATGAAGGGGTAGATCCACATAGCATGAAATGACCATGGTGTAAAGGGTGAGTACATGAGATAAAGAGAGAGGCTTATTAATACAATTGCCTTCGTTAGGATTAATGGATGAATAGAGGGGATGGCCTATTGACCCATAAAATAATAATAAACACCCTCCACATATGTGCCAATGAGGGTGTACTTCATAAAGGCTTTGTATCATGGACATGAGAAGTGGTATCTCCTAGTACACCTCAAACATAAGCCAAAGTCATAATGAAAAGAGACCATGAGATGTATTAGTGTTAGGCTAGGATCACCATGAACAATATCATACACCATAATACCAAAGAACACCTCACAACCATCAACCAAAGCGTTGAATGAAACGATAAAACCCAAAACTTCACCAATCAAAGATGGGCAACCATGAAAAGAGAACCAGGTACCAAGAAAATCCACCACATAAACCGCATCTCCATCCAACCAAGGAGAAGTAAAACTCCCCCAATCAAAGATCTACATTAAGTGATCAAATACAATGAAGAGAAAGGGGCTCCATGAAGAATCAAAGATCTCCATCAAGTGATCAAATACAATGAAGAGAAAGGGGCTCCATGAAGATGTATCCCCTAAGTTAGTCCAATGTTCAAGACCGGTGATCTCCATCCAACCAAGGAGAAGTAAAACTCCCCCAATCAAAGATCTACATTAAGTGATCAAATACAATGAAGAGAAAGGGGCTCCACAACGCATCCCATCATGATCAAATACAATGAGAAAGGCTCCAAGGAAGATGTATCCCCTAAGTTAGTCCAATGTTCAAGAGTACTAGCAGCAGGTCTCCATAAATGTGATGAAAATAACAAAATGGAACCCCATACAATATATATTGTAGAAGACCTAAATATGTATATTTTATTGTAACCCTAGGGGATTTGGTCAAAGATGATCACATGCAGCTAATTTTGTACTTCAATAAATAATTAATACAATATAGAGTGTACACATGTGCATTGTGCATTACAGCAATCCCCTTTCTAATTGCGTGCTTGTTCTCTCAGGGCTTTTCTATTTGGTATGTAAGTATTTGTATTACTGTTTTGTGCCTATATCAGTAACCTTTTGAACCTCTACACACATTTTTCAGTCCCACATATGCAGATATATTTTATTTTAATCCCAAAAAATTCCAGACCAATTTTTCCTCGTATGTCCAAATTTATCCAATCAAAAGGAGCCAGCTAACAAAAGAAGGGGAAGGAGCATGTTATAAATCTGTTTCCAGCATTAAGATATGTTTCCAAACAAGTTTAAATTATGTTTTAAATCTTACGGTGGTTCAACTTATAATGCTTGTAAATAAATCATGTTTCTAGTCCATTCACATACACTAATATAATTAAAAAAATAATGGTTAATAGAACATATCTGAATGGATCTTTATGGACAATATTCTGATCAGGAAAGATATAAGTTCTGTCAAAGACTTGTTTTCAATATTCACAACCGACCTTTTAGATTGATGGATGGTGGAAGCTCTAGATAAAGTTTGGTCAAGGGCATGTGTTGGATCGCATGTAATCTTCCATGTCTCTGTCGCACTAAATCCTTGTCCTTTTGCACTGACCACCCGAGGTCAACACAAGGCTAATAAGGGAGCCTTAAGTGGCTACCCTCTCCCCCAATAGTGGATCTATCGATCCGTCTATCATTGGAGTTGGGAGCAGGAACCTTGGTCATGGCCGCGATAATGGTACCACCAAAGGTGGCGCCGAGGAAGTTTGTTTTGAAGGTCTATCACAAGGCAACTCTGATCCTAAGGAAACCCCTATCAACACCCAGAAATTCCACCTGCAAAACTAAGGAGACCTCCAGCTAACTATTAAATAAAAAGTCAATGTCACCTTGCTATGAACCTTGTCTCACTTCAAGTTGGTGTTTTTCCAACCACATGGTGCTTTTCCCTAAATAATCTAGAAAGTGAATAAATGAATCCTAAGAGTAAAAATGGAAAAGTATGTTTTTTCCCTAAGCAAATCAGATAAAAGGCAGCAAGTACTATGAGTGGGAAGCAAGCAAACAAGCCTAAATGCAAAAAACACTAAGTATGGTCAGTAGGAAGCTAAGATACAGGACACGTCCTCCGAGGCCTACGTGTCATAGTCCTACATGTTGAACATGTGATGCATGTGACACAATGTGTGCACGTATCAAACACAAGTTTGAAATGTGTCATGCTTCAGGACACATGTCAAACATGTCTCTAACACATGCCCTAACATGTCAGACATGCAAGCTCAAAAAGGGAATCCGCAGGGACCAAAACAGATTTAAAAAAACAATTTTTCCCCTCTTTTTTTCACTCTCAACAATAGGAAAATGCTCTAACAATGTGTAGGTGAAGGAGACAAATCAGATTTGAAGGGATTCTGAGGGCTTTAAAGGCATCCTAACCTCCTAAATTTGTCATTTCTCCAACAACCACATTCTTCTCCATTCATACCATAGAAATCAGGCAAAATCATCAAAGGGTTGCTGCTAAAGGTCAAAGGAAAGGGAAGAATGTCAATGTTGGTGGATAACTCATGGGGCAACATGCACTATTCTATAGCAATTAGTCATGAGGCTCCTCTCCAAGGTTACTTCATCCTCTTGTTGTGAGAGGAATTGGAGCACATACAAGAATTTGCACACTTTGAAGAAGAGCATACTTGAGCATTACAGAACAGAGACAATAGTGTATGTGCAGTCAAACCTCCGTCTTATATACGAGATGAGGGACGAGTGGTTGAAGAGAAAGAGAGATTCCTGTTTATTACTGATTGACACAATATTTCTGAAAATATATATAAGAATATATTGAATAATAAACGATTGATAAGAATCGATAAGATGATGATACAATGAGCCTCATTACAGTGTACTTACATGTATTGACTAGTCACAAGGTGAAGGGATATGTCCTTTGACCTTTCATTCACCTATTTATTTAGTATGTGTTATTTATTATTATTGTTGTTGTTGTTATTTATGTGTGTTACATTGCCACCCCCTTAAGGAATGCTTTGTCTTCAAAGCATAGTAAATAGGATTCTCTCTATCTAAGCATGTTTTCTTGGCAGCATCATTTTTGTCTTTGTCTGGTTGTCGGGGCTTGACTTGGCTCCCGATTTGAGCATTAGTGTATGCATCATATTTTGAAGTCTTTATGATGTACTTGTCAGTGCATATAAGTATGGTTGAAGGGAAAGACAAAGATTCTTGTTTATCACTGATGGATAGAATATTTTTTTAAATATATATAAGAATATATTGAATAATAAATGATTAATAAGAATTGATAAGATGATGATACAATGAGCCTCGTGACGATGTACGTATATGCATTAACTAGTCACGAGGTGAAAGGGTATGTCCTTTGACCTTTCGTTAACTTATTTATTTATTATTAGTATTAGTATCTATGTTTGTTACAATGTTGGTGGGCAGCCCCCGGGGGGCAGCTCAATTGGCAAGTGTCGTGAAAATGAAGTTCTATGAGGTTCCGAATTCAACTCCCACCGATTTAGCCGTGTCTGCGGAAGGAGCATACGTAGGCACCTGGAGGTTATAGTGGTAGCGGTCGGAATCAACCCCGTGTCACGTGAGTACGAGACAGGTACAATTGTCGATTCCGCCAGTGATAAAGAAAAATAAAAAAAAAACAAATAAATGTTGGTGAGCGACTCATGGGGCAATGTGCACTATTCTATAGCAGTTGGCCATAAGGCTCCTCTCTAAGGTTACTTCTGTTAAAATATTGTAACGACAACAGGTGTCTTGGCTTAGGCAAGGTGTTATGCAAGCCAAAGGCACATGATTTAATGTATCTCCAAGTCATTTAGAAGTTAACCAATTGTTAGAAGTTAACCACTTGGTAGAGATTTATAAGCAAGTGAGGTGACTTGAGGAGATCATTGAGTTGGTGAATGACACCAAGAGGGTTTTAGCTGCAGATCGAAAATAAGGAGAGTTTCTTGCAGGGTTTAGGTGGCCGAGTTGGAGATAGGAAGGTTGGCTGCCTTCATTTCCATCAGATCCAAGTGGCAGCGTGAGGCAGGGGGGTCGTGATCCAATTGTGCTAGAGTTGTGTGGGTCGTATCAGTTGTAAGAGGCCGCGTGGAGTGTTGGGTGGCCGAGTTTGAGGTTGTTGTAGCAACAAAAAGGGAGGTAGGGCTAGGTCGTAGCCTTCCCTACTCAAATCGTGCCAAGTCATGGGGCTGTAAAACTCCCACAACAGCACCTACGGTCTTTGACAACAGAAGTTGTGAGGAAGAAAGGACGTGACTCAACCAGGGAGACTAAAACTCAGAACAGTAAACTCAGATCTGCTCAGATTGAAGTTGTATTTCTGTGTAGAGGAGATTGCCAGGTTCGACATCATTGTATTTATTTTCTGGATTTGTTGAAGCATATTAATAAAACCCTCATTGTTGGTTTTTCCCAAAGTTGGGGTTTCCAGGGTAAAATTTTCTGGTGTTAATGTGTGTGATTGGTTTCTGATTTATTTCGCTGTGCATTACAAGTTATTTCACTCAGTTATATTTCTGTTTATAGATCAGAAAATTAGAATTTGTTGTTGCTCTTCAGATCTGGGTATAAAATCTATTGTGAACAGAAATTAAGATTGTTGAGTTTTAAAGAAAAATAGCATGGTAACAGAGCTTTGCCTCTAAGAAGGAAACCAAGGGCTTACACAGAAGTTTATGACCAGCTTTATTTTCAGATCTAGGAGGTTGCGACAGAAGGGTTTTGCAGAAATGTCTATTTCATGTATCAGATTTGAGGACAGGTTAGATGGAGCATCTAACTTTGGCATTTGGAAGGAGCATATATTGTTGTCATTAGAGGAGTATGGGCTCAAGGACTTCGTAGAGAAAACTATTGTTGTTCCAGTTGATGTACAACAAGCAGAAGCTCACAAAAAGAATGATGCCAAGGCAAGGCGTATCATTCTAGATGGGGTCAAGGACCATATAGTCCCTCACCATTTAGGATTGGATACAACCAGGAAGATGTGGGAAGCCATCATTAAACTGTATCAGAATTCAAACCTCAATGGAAAGATGGTTTTGAAGGAAAAAATCAGAAATACCAAGATGGGTAAGGGGGAAAGTGTGTCCTCCTACCTCACCAGACTTAGACAAGTCAAATATGAATTGCCAGCTGTAGGAGAAACTGTGGATGGCACTGAACTTGTGAGGATAGCCTTGAATGGCTTCTCCAAGTCTTGGGATGTCTTTGTGAGAGGCATTGTTGTCAGGGAACACACTCAAGACTGGGATCGATTGTGGGATGACTTCATGCAAGAGGAATTGAGGTTAGCATCTCTCAGTGGTAGCAGTAGTCATCAAAAAGGTGAGGAAGAAGAGAACATTGCTCTTGCAGGAAAGGGCAAAGCAAAATCCAAGAAAGGCTCAAGTAGTGGGCAGACCTCCAAGGGTGAGCAGAAACGTGACATGAGCAAAGTCAAGTGCTTTGCTTGTCACAAAACAGATCATTATGCCAGTCAATGTCCTAATAAGAAAAAGGATAAGAAGAAGACTCAGACAACAACTTCAGCGGACATTGATGAATTTTCTTCTAGGTTTGATGAGGATTTCTCACTCATCGCTTGCCTTTCTAGCTCAAACACACAAGACACAGGAGTGTGGTATATTGATAGTGGTGTGTCATATCATATGACAGGAGTTAGAAAATACTTCTCCAGTTTCAAAGGGGAGGAGATGACTTCTGATATACAGATGGAGAATAATGTTGAAATATATAGCTTTGGAAGCTATTTTCCCTATTGTAACTAACCATGTAAATAAAGTTTTGATATAGTGTTAACTTTATGTCAAGCATCAAACACATGACAAGTTTCAACCTTATGCCAAGACAACCATATTCCATGTGTCAACCTCATAGCACCTCTAAGAGGGTTGCTTAGGGCGATTGTAGTGGCTATCTTAGGGAGGTTGCTTAAGAGGGTTGCTTAGGGTGGTTGGAGTGGCCAGCTTAGGGGGGTTGCTTAGGGTGGTGGTACAACAGTTGTTATACAGCTATCATACAATCCTAAGACAGCAATTTAGGGCAGCCTCTAGATGAGACAAAGGAAGTGACCTTTGGGAGCTTTAGGAGGTGGCTTTTGGGAGCTTTAGGAGGTGGCTCTTGGGAACATTAGAAGGTGACTCTTGGCAGCCAAAGGAGGGCAGGTATGACAGTTGTTATACAGTTGTCATACATTCTTAGGGGGCTGCTTAGGGAAGCCAAACCAACATATAAAAAGGGGCATTCACTTAACATTTATATACCTTTGTTTTGTTGGAGTCTTCTGCTGAGGCAAGGCATCTATTTACTGAAGTATTTTGCTGGTATATGACTGATATCTATTGGAATCTTCTGTTGGTATATGGCTGCTACTTGCCGGAGTCTTCTGCTGGTATATGGAAGCTAGTTGTTGAAGTATACTGTTGATACAAGCACTCTATTCTTGCTGAAGTCTTTTGTTGTTCCTTGCTGATATAAGGCTGCTACAAATACTATGTTAAAGCTGCCATAACTCTGCTACAGCAAGAAGGAAATTAAGTTATCTTTTGGTGAGTTTGTCAAGCTGTTACTATAAGTGTTAGTTCAGCTATTTGTGAAGTTTGTAAGTGCTGAAACAGAGGTATTGTTTCAGCCCTCTGAGTCCTAGCTAGTTACTCTAAAGTCCTGTATTGATATTATACTTTGTTGAAGAATCTAAAGAGAAGTTTTGGCTGGGTTTTCCACCCCAAGAGGGTTTTCCAAGGTATACTTGTGTTCTCTCTGTGATTGTCTCACTTTCAGTGATCCTCATATATGCAAGATGTATTGGTATGTTGGTTGTATGTTGTAAATTTTTTAATTTACCTACATGCATCAGTTTTTCAACATGGTATCAGAGCTTCCCTAAAAGAAGCCATTTCTACAGAGAGTTATTAGATTTGTGAAGGAGACTACGGTATTTCAGTTTTTTGAAGGAAGTCAAAAACAAGGACAAGATGATGTCAAGCACTAAGCTTGATGCGAAACTTGAGGGACCTGATAACTTCAGAGCATGGAAGTACAAAATATCCCTTGTTCGGGAAGAAAATGACTTATCAGATTATGTTATGGAAGAGGTTGCATAACCTGAGGAAGAAGAAGCTAAAGGTAAGTACAGGAAGAATCTGATAAGGGCAAAGAGAATAATTGCAGATTCTATAAAAGACCATCTTATTCCTCATGTATCATCCTTGAAGACTCCCAAAAAGATGTTTGATGCTCTATCTCGTCTATATGAAGGAAGGAACATAAGTAGGAAGATAGCTTTGAGGACTCAACTCAAAAATGTAAAGATGCAGAAGTTTGAATCTATTCATGCCTTCTTTACAAGAATTCTCAGATTAATGAACAAATTATAGCTATCGATGACTCAGTTAAAGAATCTGAGTTAGTAATGACTACTTTGAATGGACTTCCGAAATCATGGGAC
>SNQJ01S0008604.1:103770-117917 GCA_010110895.2 Picea sitchensis | reverse complement strand
GATCTATGTTCCAGCGTTGACGAAAATAGTGATTAGAAGGGATGTCAGATTCGAGGAGGAGAAGGCTTTCAGGAAATCTTATGATGTGCCAGCAGCAACAGGGGATCAGGAATTGGTAGCTCCAAAGGAGAACAGGAGTCGCAGGTACAGATACAGGTACAGGTACAAGGACTAGTACTTAGATAGTGGACCAGGATGAGGAGCAGGAAGCTCCGCCCACCATGAGTGTACCTCCTACTACAGGGAGGAAGAGGAATCGAGAGATTTCTCAGACATTGAGAGATGCTCAAGAGTTCGTGGGTGCTCCTAGTACGAGCTTCAGGCAGAGCAGGCCACCATAGCGATACTCGAGGTATATGGAGTTGATGAGTGATCTCGTTGATAGGGAGCCTTCCAATTTTCAAGAGGCATGAAAGCAGCAGGCTCGACATGATGCCATGGTGGAGGAGTATGCCTACATCATGAAGAACGATGTTTGGGAGGTGGTGCCAAGACCAGAGGGAAAATCAGTGGTTGGGTCTCACCGGATCTATAAGATCAAGCATGTTGTAGATGGCAGCGTTGAGAAATTCAAAGCTAGGTTTGTGGCTAAGGGGTTCTCTCAGAAAGAGGGAGTTGACTATGATGAGACATTTGCCTCAGTAGCCAAATATACTTCCATCAGGGCCATGATCTCATTAGCAGCAGAGATCGACTAGAAAATTCATCAGATGGACATCAAGACGACTTTCCTCAATGGAGTTATTGAGGAGGAAGTATATATGGAACAGCCAGACGGTTTTGAGGCATACGCGAGGGAGACTCGTGTATGTAGACTGAAGAGAGCATTGTATGGGCTCAAGCAGGCACCTGGGGCGTGGTATGAGCGCATTGATAGTTAATTGCAGGGCATGGGCTTCGTGAAGAGTGATACAGACTCTAACCTATACTATATAATGATAGGTTGAGAGCCACTCATTCTTGTGTTATATGTGGACAATCTATTTCTAACAGGTTCGCAGAGGCTTATTGCAGATTGCAACAAAGATCTTTCTTTGGAGTTCGATATGAAAGATTTGGGGCTGATGCACTATTTTCTTGGATTGGAGGTGTGGCAGCGAGATGGTGAGATTTTCCTAGGACAGGGGAAATACACAGCAGAGATCTTGAAGAGGTTCAGGATGTAGGACTGTGGACCGATGTCTACACCCATGGTTACAAATTGGAAGAAGATAGATTCTTCCAAGTAGGAGTCAATGGACCCCACCTTATACAGGCAATTGATAGGCTCTCTCATGTATCTGGTCAATACTAGGCCAGACATTTGTTTTACTGTGAATACTCTCAATTAGTTCACGGTTGAACCTAGGAGAGCACATTGGACAGCAACGAAACATATTTTGAGGTACCTGCGTGGCACAGTCAAGTATGGTTTGAGTTATGCTCAGGGAGATGAAGAGATGCACACTGAGAAAATAATGTAGTGGACAGGAAAAGCACTTCAGGTTGTTGTTTTAGCTTGGGATCGGGGTTTGTCTCTTGGCTCAGCAGGAAGCAGCGAGCATGGCAGCATGTGAGGCCATATGGCTTCAGAAGTTGCTAGTGGATTTGTTCAGTCGGGAGTTAGAGCCAACCATCATACACTGTGATAATCAAAGTGGCATAAAACTCTCTGAGAATCCAGTATTTCATGATAGGTCGAAGCACATCGACATCAAGTATCACTTCATCAGAGATTGTGTGCAGCGGGGTGTAGTCAAGTTACAGTATGTACCTACAGATGAGCAAGTGGTGGATATTCTCACCAAGGTCTTGATGAAAGGCAAGTTTGTCTTTTTTAGGGATAAGATGGGAATTGTGGAGAACACCTTCCACATTAAGAGGGAGTGTTGAAATATTGTAATGAGGACAGGTGTCTTGGCTTAGGCAAGATGTCATGCAAGCGAAAAGACACATGATTTAATGTATCTCCAAGTCATTTAGAAGTTAACCACTTGTTAGAAGTTAACCACTTGGTAGATATTTATAAGCAAGTGAGGTGACTTAAGGGGATCAATGAGTTGGTGCGTGACACCAAGAGGGTTTTAGCTGCAGATCGAAAATAAGGAGAGTTTCCTGCAGGGTTTACGTGGCCGAGTTGGAGATAGTAAGGTTGGCTGCCTTCATCTCCATCAGATCCAAGTGGCAGCATGAGGCAGGGGGGTCGTGATCCAAGTGTGCTAGGGCCGTGTGGGCCTTATCAGCTGTAAGAGGCTGCGTGGAGCGTTGGGGGGCCGATTTTGAGGTTGTAGTAGCAACAGAAAGGGAGGTAGGGCTAGGTCATAGCCTTCCCTACTCAAATTGTGCCAAGTTATAGGGCTGTAAAACTCCCACAGCAGCACCTACAGTCTTTGACAGCAGAAGCCGTGAGGAAGAGAGGTCGTGACTCGGCCAGGGAGGCCGAAACTTAGAACAGTAAACTCAGATCTGCTCAGATTGAAGCTGTATTTCTGTGTAGAGGAGATTGCCAGGTTCGGCATCATTGTATTTATTTTCTGGATCTGCTGAAGCATACTAATAAAACCCTCGTTGTTGGTTTTCCTCAGAGTTGGGGTTTCCAAGGTATAATTTTCTGGTGTTAATGTGTGTGATTGGTTTCTGATTTATTCCGCTGTGCATTGCAAATTATTTAACTCGGTTATATTTCTGTTTATAGATCAGAAATTTAGAATTTGTTGTTGTTCTTCAGATCTGGGTATAAAACCTATTGTGAACAGAAATTAAGGTCGCTGAGTTTTAAAGAAAAATAACAACTTCATCCTCTTGTTGTGAGAGGAATTGGAGCACATACAAAAATACACACTTTGAAGAAGAGCATACTTGAGTAGTCCATAGAAAAGACAATGGTGTATGTGCACTCCAACCTCTATCTTATATATGACGAATGGTCGAAGAGAAAGACAAAGATGTGGGATGTATTCCCTGATGATATGGGTTTGAACAATAGCATTGAGTTGGCATTAGCCAACTTGGATCTTAATTAAACAGTGTAGAGACGGTCACTCTTGAATCTTGATGATGGTGATCCTCTTGAGAGGTCATCCTCTACATCAGCAGATTCAAATGTTGGATTGGATATGGAGGAGGATGACAGAGCAGAGAGCAGTGGTAGTGGTAGTGGTGGTGATCTTGATGATTTTGGTTAATGACATGGAGGGCTGTAGAAATTTCAGAATTCTGACTTATAATGCAGTTCTGAAAATTCACCTCCCACTAGAGGTTTCCTAGATCCAAACCCTGTGAATAGCCAGCCTTAGGGATGACCTGAAATATAAATTACAGCAGCAAACAGCACAGAAAATTTCAAATCACTTCAACCCCAATCCACTAGGCTATTCAAGAGTAAGGGTACCAAACATATGCCAACAAGTTTCAGCACTTAGGGCACACTTTCCAAGCATAAAATCAGATCTGAAATCACTACAATTGATGCAAATTTACAGCAATAAATCTGCTCTATTATCTTCCATATTAATGTTAAATCACTTAACAATTTCAACCTTCACTTATGTCAAATCAACATGACAAACTAGAGCTTGAAATTACCAAACTTAGAAGATAATAAATGTTGAAAATCAAATCTGTAATTAAAACAATTTTGGACAGCTGAAAACTTCATATATATGTATAAGTACCTGTACATACCATAGCCTCATCCCAAGGATAGTACAATCCTCTAGCTCTCCAAAACCCTAGCTAGGGACAACCATGAACAACCCTAGCTCCACCAAAGATCCTCCGCAAACTAGTATCACACTAGCAAGACTCCTCCAAGCAAGACATCTCTCTCCTCTTCAACAAGTACCACCTAGGGTTTAATCACAAAACCCTAATCTCTAAATCTCCAAGGAATGAAACCTAACACTAGTATTCAAGATGCTCCAAGAAACCCTAGCGCCTCCAAAACAAGAGAGATAATGTACAAAGAAGAAAACCCAAGATAGAGATCAAAACACTCATCTCACCACATCCTTCCTAGGGTTTCCTCATGAAGCCCTAGTGCTTCATCTCTAAACAAGATGAACAACAATGAGTGAGTGAAAGAAATAACTCTTTCCTTCCTCTATATATATGAGAGGTAAGGGATACCAACAATACACAAGTGGGCCTAAACCCTTACAAGCAACCTACTACAAACAAATAGGCCCACACATGTTAAGCACTACGTTCCAAGGGTACACATGTCAATCCCCAAGGTGAAGTCATACACAATAAAGGCTACAAGGTGATGTCGTTACAAAATATGTGTCCACACTCCTCCGCCACAAGCCCACACGAACTCCGTCACTCCTAAGCCATGTGCTCCTCCAAATCCACTCTAATTCTCAACTCATTGATCCTAAAACATCAAGCTCAAGGGAAAAAAGCAACAACAACAAAAGAGTCATCATCAAATGTGAACATAAGAATCACTCTCGTGCACCTTAAAACTACAAACAATTGAAACAACCCCATCACGGTTAACTCCCTCTATCTGAAAGAATCCAAAAACCTTTTCCCCAATACTCATCACTATTCCCGAATCCCAACAGCTGCAAGCTAGGAATCAATCAATGATTCCACCACCATAGGTATAGATGTACAAGATCACCAATAGCTTAGCATCACACTAGCATATGCAATGTACACTTCCAAGGTGTAAAGTTGGAAGTAACATCTAACCTATTACACTCTTTAAGACCAAGAGACTGTCATCCTACAAGTCCTAGAACAAAACTCAACAACCAAACAAATCAACAAGAAAAACAAATCAGATCTACAACATATCACAAGTGCAATTAAACACTCCAATCATTGGAGGATTTTAGGAGTCACAACACCCTTCAACCTCTCACAAGTCCAGATTGCTTCAATTACTGAAGCAAGTGCATACCATTACCTCTCACACCATGTGAGGTCCCACACCATGATTTTCATTATGAGTATTGTGATTTTCATCACACATATCATAGATTTGCAAGATGGAAAGGTTATTTGCTTTGCAAATTCAGGGGGCTGAAGTTGGTGTAAATGTTTTCCTCGGCACTGCCTTTATGGCTCGGATTGACCACTATTTCAGCAGTGGGTGTGCAGTGTCTAAAGGAAAGTGGCTATTTGCACATTATTGGATCATGCAACAGTGTATATGTTTCCAGTGATTGACAAGTTGATGCACCTTGGTTGGTATCAAGCTACTTCTTGTATGGTGTTAGTATTACGGTGATGCATTTGATATGTTAGGGATGTTCCACATTATTTCCCTCTTTGATTATGATGCTCTAGTCACCACTTGGTTGTGGTTTAGGCATGTTATGATGTGACATGGGAGTACATTGGCCTAGGAGATATGTTCTCTAGCATGTTTTGGTGTATGGATTACACTTTGATATCATTATTATTACACCTTCAGAGAGCACTTTGATTGTGCACCACTTTCACATGATTCCAAATATTTCAAGGTTTATTTGAGCACATTTTAACGAGGATTGAGTTCTCATACTTGAGGGCCCTTGCTCACTTGATGGTTTTGGATGCACATATCACTTCATGATCACCTATATTGATGGAGAGCTCCACTTGTCTACTCATGATGTGGTGATTTTAGACTTCCCAACAACTTGTTTGACTACTTTGTACTTGGTTGGAGGCCTGGTTCTACAGTTCCCTTGCATAGTTGGCATATGTTCAAACTTGAGGATATTTGTTATGATATGGATTGACCACCTAGATGGAGTTCCCACTTCATTTGGCACATACGTTGAGGCATTTCATCATTTATATCATGATTTTATTGCTAGAGAGGGACCAGCCCCTATTCCAACGTGTTTGCTAGCATCTTCCATGTGGAGTGAGGAGTTATTAAATGGTTTGACCCCTCACACTAGGGAATCTAACCGCTTGCACACAATTTGATGGTTGTTACATCTTGGAGACCACACTTGTAACCATTGCATGCTATTCTAGGAGGGATGTGCCACCTATTTTGTCCACACATGCCATGTGGAAGTTGGATCTTGCACACTCTTTCATATTCTCTAGTGGAGCGAAATATCTTGGAGGCTTTTGAGGAGACAATAGTTTACTCAACCTTGTCATCCACCATTTTGAGGAGGCGCCCTAGCCTAATGGAGATCTTTTGCTAGATATTGAGACATGGGACATGATCACCATTGTCCATTAGTATTTTATGCTTTGTTTGACTTGTCCACTCTAATTAGTTAAGTGGATATTAGTTGTTTCAGTTCTCCTAGAATAGATCTAAGGTTTTAGACATGAATATTATTATTTTATTATTGAGAAGGTTTGACCAAAAACTATTTAATCAAGACTCCACTTGTAATGGTTGGTGGTGGAATAAACCAGATTACATCTCTTTGGTTTTGTCATGTTATTGAGCAATTGATGGCTATGCGATTTGTGGAGTTACATACTATGTTGGCTGTCCATCCATTTCTTTCACATTGGTTGATTTATGTTGCTGGAAAAAGTACTCAAATTCTGCTGCAATAGGAGATCCAAGCACATGGCAGTCCTGTCCCTTGGATAAATTGTTGGAAGGAGGTTCTTCTTTCCATCTTTCTTGCTGTTTTTGTTATCTAGTAAACTGTCCATGTTATGCCATTTCATTGAGAGGTTGCCCATTAGTTCAACTAGTGATGAAACCACCTTCTATTGATGTGGATGTGTTTATAAAATTCACCCTTGAAAGAGGTTCTAAAACCATAAATTTTCCAGCAATACAAATATGCCCTCAATTCTGGTTTATTGCATGTTTGTAACAACATTTACTAGTTTCCATATCCCATCCGTTTTCAGCTTTTAGTTGTTCTTCTATGACTCCAATAACCCTAAAGGATCTTGGCATTAGTCTTGACTCTTACCCCATCAACCACCATAAAATCAACTCAATAATCTAATAAAAAAATTTATTTCATTAAGGCATCTCTTCACTTCACCTTGAGCTGTAATTTTCCTAGTCTTAGTGATCCTACCCTTAGGGATACCCCCTTTGTACCGGAGGAGAGCACCCTCTTGAGTTCCCTTTTAGCTTGCACCAATCTTAAGAATTTGGATCTTAAGTGCAAGTTGAATCGGTAACACATCCCACCAACTGAAAACCTTTGACATCTTCCTCTCACATGTAGAAGTCCTATCCATTCACGAAATAGTGGAAGCTTTCAGATTTGCCGCTCTAATACCATGTTAATTTTTAATAATCAGTACATGGTAAACAGATTAGCACTCAAAACTGAAGCCCTGAACTACTAGGAAATAAAACTAAAACTACTCTCAAAACAGTAAGCTCAAACACTAATTCTGCATGCATAAAACTCTGATAATTTGGACAGCAAGTACTGGTAACTGATCTGAACTCTCAATCACGCCACTGTCTTATTAACTGAAAACAAGACTACAATGCAACGGCTCAAACCTTAAACACACTCACACTGTCAATGAATAAACACCTCAACCCTGTCTTTTTTTATAGATGAAGACTAGGACAAATACAAAAAAAAACCATCCCTGTGGGTGCCTGGATTAGAAAAGCAAACCCTAATATAAATCTGTCTAGGGATCAGTGCCCAGGCTGCATGACATAAACTTCCAGGATGAAGCAACCAACTAGTCTAAGGATCAGCACCTCGTCTTATTTCTGGAATCTCTCCTAAGCAAGGCACCTAGTCTAAATCTGGAACAGCCATTCACTGATGACAAAATTAGAACCTAATCTCTAACAGGAAAAGGCACACTATTCTAATTTTATAACAACAGTTAAAACTGAAAAACAATTAAGGCTGGCACATGCATGCACCCTCAACCTCTCCTATATAACTGTACCTCCCCTCCCAAAGCAACTAGTGTTGTTCCTTCAATCTTCCATGAATGTTGTGCACACATCCTGAGGTAAGGAACCACTGCCCCAAGGTATGGATCTGCTGTGTCATATATGCTGAAGGAGATCGCGTTCCAAGCAACAGGTAATATTCTAACACAAACGAGGCCAGGTGCAAGTCCTGGTTGATTTCTATGGAGTTATGTTTTCTCTTTAGATAGACTATTCCTGTTTGAAAAAATATATCAAACTGCACCCTGAACTTCTAAGGCTATAGCTACTTGCTACTAGTTTTTAGCAACAATGTCCAGCTACTGTTTGATTTTTTCTTTTTACCCCTTCTTCCTTCCAGCTTATCTTTTTATGTTATGGCCTTCATGTGTGCAGGGGGGCCCTATTCTTGATCAAGGCTCTTCTCTGAACGTAGACAGTAGAAGGCACAGCCAACCACTTCAAAAAGAGTCATTCCAGGGCAAGAGGTGCACAAACCGCTCTTTCCCTTGACCAATATGAATGAGTTGGATGCTAACAACTGAGCGACGGGCAGACTAGCACCAACAATTCTAACACGGATGAGGCCAGGTGCAAGCTCTGGTTGGTTTCTATGGAGTAATGGTTTCTCTTAGGATAGACCAATCCTGTTTGAGAAAATAAATCAAACTGCACCCTGAAGGCTATAGCCACTTGCCACTAGTTTTTAGCAACCATGTCCAGCTACTGGTTTAGTTTTTTTTTTCACCCCTTCTTCCTTCTGGCTTATCTTTTTATGTTGTAGCTTTCATGCATGCAGAGGCCCCCTGTTCTTGATCAAGGCTTCTCTGAACATAGAGAGTAGAAGCTGACCGACCACTTTGAAAAGAATCATTGCAGGCCGAGGGGCACACCAACCGCTTTTCTCTTGTCCCATAAGAGAGAGTCAGACGCTAACGACTGAGCAAGGGACAGACTAGCACCAACTGAGCATCATAGAAATACCCTCATAGCGCAGCAGCTTAGCCAAAGGACTGCTGTAAATGTCTATAAGCATCATTTCAAAAAAAACAATTGTCGTCAAATCTATCAAACAATTGTGGAGAGATGGGACATTTTTAATACATGCATATGCATAGGCCTTAAATCCAAAGTTTTAGAAGAGATCTACTTCAATACAAGGGGAGTTAGAAAGCTCTCAAGGAAAACAAGGAAATGGGATCCCAAAGGGAACTTCAATTAAGTAAGGGTCAGTAATCAACCAGAAATTCCATTTAAACAGAACCTTCAGTCCAACATAATGTGGTTGTCCATTTCAGTGATTAGTCTAAAGCTACTATTGAGTAAATTGTAAAAGTTCATCTAAGGATAAGGTCGGAGAAATGTCTGAAACAGATTACCAAGAACAGGTAAAGAAATACTGAAAGAATAAAATGCAAGTCATCCAGGTCACCTTGAATTTTTTATCTCACGTGACTTAAAGCTTTTCTCATTTTCTTCCACCTTTAGGTTTTAGCTCTCCATGGAAACTCTCTCTTTCTTTTACAAGATTTCATTACACTAGCTCATTTTGGGCTTTCTGCTATGCTCCATTAAAGGTACTCCTGGTCAAGGTTGGTTCCACTTCTCACAATATGCCTGGTTACAGAAATTTGTCGGAGACA
Source organism: Picea sitchensis (assembly GCA_010110895.2). NCBI lineage: Eukaryota > Viridiplantae > Streptophyta > Pinopsida > Pinales > Pinaceae > Picea > Picea sitchensis. The sequence continues at coordinate 108,452 of SNQJ01S0008604.1, read as the reverse complement.
TTTTCTATACAAATAAGATATTGTTCCATGAATTGCTGATAGTTACCAATTATAATTCATAAGTGATAAATATAAAGCACAAGTCATGAATTTATAACAGTTATTACATTGGAATGGAATTTTTTTTAAATGACTGCTTTTATAGCTTGAATCTTTGTAGGTATTCTGAATCTCCCAATAGTCAACTTTCTCAGTGTTTTTTTCATTTGAATTCCTATCCCTTATAAAAAAAATCAGTTTTCTGATATTTTACGTATCTGACACTTGCATCTCCTCAAACATTTGTTTGGCCAACCATGTGATCTCTTTGCCAACTGTAGTTTAAAGGTAATGAATAAAACAATATTTTTGTTGACCTCACCAGTACATAGACAGATAGATAAGAATGTAATGTAATAAGATAAAACTTGTAAGCCCATATTTGTTGTAGACCTTGCTAAACTATTTCGACAGCATAGACTTTGTTCATATACATTGTTGTTGCATATAAGAACACCATTATGACAGTGACAACCAAAGAATTTCATCCCTACCTTCTCAAGCAGTAAAACAATGTTTTCCCGGGCTGTTATAAATGGTGCGTCAACAGCAAGGCTACGACAATAATGATATATTGCACTCAGTGCATCCCCTGTGTATGTCGCCAAAACAGCTAACTGCAGAAATACAACAGTACCAAAGAAATTTATTCAGAATAAATATATCAAGATCTTTTCAGAATCTACCCTTCCTTCTTATAAAGGATGACATGCCTTTGCACATTTGAGTTAAACAAAAAATTTATACTGGAAATAACAATCCATCTAATTTTTAGAAGCAAATATAAAACTGAAACTACCATTTAAATTCAAAACAAGATTATAACGTTTTTGGGAGTTAGTCTAAGTTACATTGTAAATTTGTAACATAATCTATTAGACGATCATATAGAATGTAACAAATTGCCGACTCCTATAAGTGATCAGAGGCATGAATACAACCTAGTTTGTCACAATTGTCAAGACACAAAATCACTGTATAAAGAACCTCAACCCATAATCAATTCCTGACCATGCCATAATTTGTTAGGGATGTGCGAGACCAAGTTATAAGGAAAGTGGAAGGTAAGGCATTTTTTGTGTTGGCCATGCTTCTTCCTGCTAGTTTAGATAGGAAAGGATCCTTTATAACTATCTTCAGGGAAAACCTGAAGGTTAAAGAGCTCACCCTTTGGTTAAGTGGAATATATTGGGTGTAGATAGATCAGAAAGGCCTGGGGCAATGATGCATAGCATATTGTTCTGGCAGCTGAGAGCCCTAGGTTGCAATGTATCTTAGCAGGTTGTGCTTAGATTTAGAGGTCTGTTGAGTCTGGTTGATGTGGTTTGCAATGCTCCAGATTTTGAAATTCAGGGTTCTTTGGTTCTGAATAAATACACCAAAGAAAGTGTACAAGAGATGTAACAAAGCACGGTCCCCAAGATGAATGTGTAACCTGATGGCATAATATGTGGGATGCAGCTAAAGATGAATGGTAGTGCTGGAGGGATATCTGTACGAAATTAGTTCTTTTTAGCTTACTATAGGATCCTTTTAGGGTTTTGACCTACTCAAAGATCATTTAGAATTAGCTCATGAGATCCAATCTATAAAAAAGACATATATGCTCTGGCCTCTATGTATGGCAGTGCTTTATTGAATATCAATAAAAATTATGATTAAGGATTATTGCTACTTTCTTTGCACTATCTCACGTGATGTGTGAAGAGTTCCAATCAAGGCTGTTGGGAGCGGGGAGCGAGAGTGGGAGCGAAAAGCGCAATTTTCAAAAAATTCCAGGAGGGGGAGTGGTTTTTATATAATACATACTTTAATATATTTTGATGCATATATATAAAAAAAAAACATGCAGAATGTCGAATCAATTGCTAAAAACATGAAAACATAGATTTAAGATCATTTAACTATTGGATTGGTGATGATCATTAAAGCATCAGCCATTTAGTATACATATAACATCAATCATATAAAATTTGCCGTCAACAGGATTGTAACAGACAACATCAACCACAAAATGAAATAGACTCTAGAGCATCATATTCATTACCAAAGAGTTGTAAGATTCAGCCAATAGTTCAAACTTCAAAGGTAAATTGTCATATAATGTTCATTGTTTATAAAATAAGCCATAATAAAAACAAAGTACTAAGTTCTAGAGACTACTTCTAATCAGGAAAAAGAAAAAGAGATTTAGTATACAGTAGTAAGTACTATGCACTAAGTTTTCCTCTTGCCACGAGAAACTTCTAGTTTATTTTCCCGTGATCTATGAAGAAGAGGAGTAGGAGTAGGTGGAAGTGTTCATGGAACACGACCAGCAGCTGAATGGCCCCCACGTAACACTGGATGTCGTGAAGATAAAGGCAAAACTGCTGCATCTGGAAACCTGCTAGTGGATGGGGGTGGCATGTCTGCTCCAGGAATATGATCACCATCATGATCAGCCAAAAGTTCAACTTCCAAGTGCTCTAAAACCATGGCTCCATCCTCAAAATTAGTCTCCTGTGGATTGTTGTCCCAAGTCATCTCTTTTATAATTATCATTCTCCATTTCATCACAATAATGGGACAGCAACCTCAAGTTCTAATGCACATAAACCAAGATTTCTACTCGGTCTACATTCAAGTTGTTTCTCTTAACACTGTGCATGAAGCTATAGGTGCTCCGACACCTCTCTGCAGAAGGGGTGTTAACCACCTGAGAAAGAACCTTCACCGCCAATTTATGCAGATATGTGGTAGAGGAGCCACACATGTTCCACCATTTGATAGAACTCAACCTATCTTGATCTTTGGTTGCATGCAAGTTACCAAAGACTCCATCCTCACTAATGGACTTGCTCAATTCACTTCGTACTTGAGCACACTCCTCTTCCTCAGGTACCAACTTGTCTAATGCAAGCATATACCCATTTTGCACCTTTGGATCTGTGTGTGGTTTTCTCCTAACACCATCCCCAGGTGTTGGTTGGCCAACCAAGCTGGACAATAATATTTTGGTGTAAGGACATATGCTAGGGCATGGAGTGGAACATTCAGATTATCCCAACTTTTGACGACATGTTTATAGATATGACCTAGCTCAACAATGTCTTTGATTTGGCCTAGCATGTTGTCCATGTGCTCATACACCTCCCCAATCATCGATTGATCTATATCTGCAAACTGAATTATATTTTAAACGGGTTTGGTGAACTACAAAATATACCTAACCTGTTGCCAAAACTGGCCATCAAAAAGCATGTCCTCCACCTCCTTCAATTCAATTATGTCTCATGCAAATGTAGCCTTCTCTTTCATATACTGCCATGAATCACTGGAGACCATACTAGTTAATGCCTCTCTTACCTTCAAAAGGCACCTAAAGGTGAGATAATAGCTAGCAAATCTGGTCTTTGCAATCTTTAGTAACTCCAACTTGGAGTGATTGCAGAAAATGAACTTGGAGTGATTGCGAAAAATGAAGTGGGCCAAGGTATGATTGGTAATAAATCTTATCATCTTCTTCCCTCTCTTGTACAAAGCACCAATCCATCTATAATCATGGTCCTTCCTTTTAATGATATCATGCAGCAAGAGGTTCATTGTGTGAACCAAACACCCTAACCAAAATATATTGGGGCACCTATCCTCAAAGATTGCTCCTACTAACTTACAATTAGTAGCATTATCAGTGATGACTTGAATGACATTGTAGGGCCCAATCTCTTGAATGCTTTTAATCAAGGCTTATGCAATATTAATACAAGTCTTGTAGCAATTTGAGTAGTCATGGGTTGAAAGGAAGACCGCACCACTAGCAGACACACCAAGAATATTTATTAATGGCCTGCCCTTAACATTTGTCCAACCATCAGATACAATTGATACCCCATGATGATTCCAAACATTTGAAATTTTTCCTAGAGCACCATGGATTTTGGCTCTTTCCCTGTCAAGTACCAAGGTTCTAGCTTTGTCATACCCCAAGCTCTTGTATCCTTTAGGGGCACCATTGATGGCTTGTACCATTCCATGCCAATAGGGTGAGCAAAGAACATTGAATGGTACACCACATGCATAGAGAAACCTGAAAATTTTTGCATCCACATCATCTCTACAACCTTGGTCAAGGAAATCTGATAGTGTTCTATGCCCTGAAGGTGAAGGTGAGAATCCACTAGCATAGGGGGATGGGGATCAACCAGTGAAATTTCTATGTGAACTCTCATGTTAAACCCCTGGTTTTTTGGATTTGTTTTGTGCTGCCTCCTCTTCCCCTTGGTATTTGATTATGTCTTTGGGTGGCACTTCCACATAGGTTTTCACTCCTATGTAATTTTAGCTCTCCAATGGTAGTTGAATATGACTATGGCAGCCTTCAATCTCCCTTCCAAGCTCTGCAAACTCCCTATGGCAGCCTTCAATATCCCTTCCAAGCTCTCCAATCTCCCTTCAATCTCCCTATAGCAGCCTTCAATCTCCCTTCAATCTCCTCAAGAACTAGCAAGAAGCCCACTCAAAACCCTCCTAGCAAAGATGAGTGAAATGAGAAATAGAATGAGAGAAAAATAGAGTGAGTGAGCGTTTTAATCCTAACAAACCCTAGCCGTGCCTTTTGAAGCCATTTGGAACCTTGTCTTGGATACCAAACACACAAAAAA
>SNQJ01S0008604.1:87394-103526 GCA_010110895.2 Picea sitchensis | reverse complement strand
TTGGGAGCAGGAGCAGGGGGGGGGGGGCACTCCCCCGCAGCATAGGTTCCAATTCCTTTTCTGACTGAACTTATCTTGTTATTCTGCTATGATTGCGGTTGAATTATTGCATAAACTGTTTGATTCTGCTAATAACCTGCTCAAAATCTACCTCATCCTTCACTAGGCCTTTGAATGCCAATAGGTCCGCATGGAAGGCACAAAGCAGCTTGATCTAGGAGACAGATTTAAAGCAGCCAAAGTAGACAGGGTATGTGAGTGCAGGTGAGGATACAAGGACACCATATTTGAAATATGAGTTCAGGGGTGTGGGGGAGGATATGTCACCTATCCCCACGCATGCATACATTCATACATAAATACACACATATATCAGAATTGAGATAGGAATAAGAATTCCGACCAAAATCAAACAGCTCTTTGCAAATTTAGAAGGAAAGATTGCCTTGCTTAAATCTATGCCAAAGAATAACTAAAATAATCAAATGAAGAGATGGACAAATTGTGGTAACCCGCTACGCAATCATCATCGGCCAGCCATGCATCTGTCTAGCAGCTGATCACAACTGGATAAAAGCTCTCATGTCAACAAAGGGACAAATCACCTCTCCTTCAAGCTAGAAAATTAGACAACAATGAAAACTGATGAGATAGTGACAGCAAAACTTCCCAACACAAGCAGTACAATTTATTACAATTACTTTCGCATACCAACCAGTGTTGCAGAACCTAGACTCAGCAATGACTTGGCTGGGATTTGGAATCGTTAACTTGGGAAAAGCTCCGCAAAGTCAGCAAAATAATGATGAACATTAAAAAAATGCATTAGATTTTAATTTTTTCAACTAAATCAGTGAATACAAAAGGTATCTTTGCCACTGATTAAACACCACGATTCCCTTCTATTGGCATGCTGACACAAAGTCCACACTCATGGAAACAAAGTCTGCAAGCAAAAATGGCCAGAGCTCAGGATGTGGACCAATTCCTCTCTTTTGTAGAGGAACTAGAGATCTCAGACTACAGAGGAATAGCAAGCTGTTGGAGCTATAGAGCATCATCCCCATGCATACTCCACTAACCAATCAAGTCATCCTGGCCTAATTATCTGCAATCTTCCATCACATCGGGCTTGTTGAAGGGGCCTATTAGACCTGCAATTGATTAAACTGTCTCTAAAGTATTTTTCCCGTCTGAACTGTACATCTTTGTAATGGCAACAAAAAATCCATTATTTGCCTCAGGATCATCAATGGAGGAACACTATTAGGCCTTTCCATTTACCATTTTGGATTGAAACACTATCAGGGCTTTCCATATACCATATTGCATTCAGCGCATATGTTTCAAGCTCCCTCTCTCACAAGAACAGGCATAAGGAAAATGGCTCAACATTCCAAACAGCAAGTAACAACCTGCAGCAACACGAAGACAAGGATACAGGGGGCAACACATCAATTCCACTTCCAACAAGATGGGAAGAGAAAGTCAAATGTTTATTTGGGCATCTTCAAGTCGCTCTAACACAGATTTTGATCACGAGAATTGACCATTTGCAAGATGAAGTTAGTAGCCTCGCTAATCGAGTTCCAGAGGTAGAATCTGAGAACCTTATTCTTAAATAGCAAGTCTTAGATGCCAAAAATTAGGATTCTCTCCAACCACCTAGTGATTCCATGCACGCTGAAATTATAAATCTCAACAATAAACAAGACGAGATTCGATCCCTTTAGGAATCCTTCAAACAGGAAACCGAGTCTCGAATCAAATCCTGGATGCAAGTAGTTTGTCAAAGTGACAAACAAACCCCAATTACTGCAGTAGAGGAGGTGGTGCAAGCCAAACTTAATGAAGAGCGCACAAGGAGAGCTAGAGAACTGAATTCGAAGGTGAGGGATCTCTCTGCCTCCTCAACACCGGATCCAAACCCCATGTAGGCCGACACTTCTTTTCTTCAGGAGACACTAGACCTCCCTGATATCAGCCCAAAGAGAGCTTGGTTTGGGTCGGACTCTACCCTTTTTCTTCAATTTAGATCATCGGGGGACCGTCTATGGACCCTCCAAGCAAAGAAGAGACTTCTCTCCCTTTCGCATAAGATCTTCTTGGATGATGATCTCACATGCTCTTAGGTTGCAGAACTTAAGAATTCCAAGGAACAAGTACCAACAACATGACAGGCAGGGAAGTAGGTGGTCATCCATGATCTCAAGGTTGTCATCCTAGATTCACATCCGCCAGGGTGGACCCATCCTGGATTCTTGAAATGACAGGTCAAGAGGGGGATGTGGGGAATGTCGAGTGTTGGAATTGTAATTCCCTCTAGTCCTCCCCCAATGCAGTTTATGATGCACTCAAACCTTTGGATATTATCTTCTTGACCAAGACCCACGTGAGCCCTGTCAAGACTATCCTAGAATATCCAAGGTATCATTGTTATTTAGCTTGTAAGAAGGAGACCCAAAGCTTGGGGGGTGTACAATGTTCGAGAGATATAGCTTATCTTTATCATGATTCTTTTCAGGGCAAAGTTACAGTGTTTACAAAGGATGAATTTTTCAGATTTATGTGGATCCAGGTTACCAAAGCATCCCCCATCCCTCGAGATCTTTATTTTGCAATCTGCTACTTTCCACCTACCTCCTCAAATTTCACCCTACACAGATATTCTTAAGAGGATTGGTACCAGGACTTGTATGTTGACATCATACAATACTCTAGAGTCTACACTGGGTGAGATCCTCCTTCTAGGGCACTTCAACCCCCACACCAGGACCCAACAAATTCTTCTTTATGACAAGTCAGGGAATGCTTTCTGTGTATAGGAGATTCATCTAGACTCAGTTGGTTTGCACAAGTCATCAGACGATGCCATGGGACCCCTCTAAGCCTATAGGAAACATTTTTGCATCTTGGTGAATCCCCTAACTTGTTGATACTGAATGGTATCCCTTGTTCCCTAACTCCAATGGTTTCACATGTTTCTCTCATGTCGAGGGGGCTAGTGTGGTGGACTATGTCCTTGCCAACCAAGATAAGCTTTAATACATTCACCAGCTCTCTATATTTGGATACCTATCGTTGATCATGCCCTCCTCTCATTTTCCTTTTATGTTGATCCTTCCCCCCCAAGTCCTCGTACCCCCATATTCTTCGATGACAGCGACCAAGATGCCTATATTTCCCAACTTTGAGATCCTTCCCTCACTATCCAGTTTCAAGTGTTTGAAATACTGAGAGGGGGGGTGAATCAATATTACCTTTTTAAACAATTAGTAATTACTTTGTTATTCTATTAATCATCACAATAGATCAACAATGGATTTGTATTTAAAAATCAATTACATAAGTATACTTAACAAGAATTAGAAAGTTTATAAAGAATAATTTGTGATTGTGAAGCACACCAATCCTCTTTAGAGCACCAACTCTTGGAGACACAAATCCCCTTCTTCAGGGCACCAACCCTAGGAAGCACCAACTCCCTTGTTTTCACACTTTACTTAGTAAAGGATATGAATCCTTCCTTGCTCCTCCCTTCAACCCTCACTGCATAAGTATTTTCAGTTTTCCTTGATCTTCTGATCTGGACTGCAGAGACACTTTCTTCTTCACCATTCTTTCTTGTTTATATAGTTTCCCAACTAGTGTGAGCTTTGAAGCATTGTGTCCCTTTGTTTGAACCATTGTACCTCTTCATTTTGTTTATCAACAAACAATGTTTATCTTTTTAACTTATAATTAACATCTTCCTCTATTATTATTCATATATTATCGTGAAAACTCTTCAATTAAATAAGAGGGCTTTTCATAAATCGATCACAAATATGGATTGATTTCTTTTAATTCAATCTCATGCCTCTTTATTCCATTCTCAATTTAAATCATATATGAGCTTTTCGATTATCTCTCTAATGCATTTCCTGTATTGGATCATTTAAGATCAATCAAGACAAATTCCAGTTCTTTATCTGATTCAAAATTCCTTCCTGTCAGTGACAAAACTCATCCTCTCTGTGTTAAATTGTGTACAGAAGCACTTCAGGACCTCTATTCCATATGACCACGGGTGGTGTCTAAGTGCTAACCCAAGCTAGCGCTTAATCGCTTATCAAGATCGACGGTCGTGTTTTATTTGCAAGTTGAGATGGATGGTTCTCGTTTACTCCGGGACTTCATCGTTTCGGAACTCCGGCCTTTGCAGTCTTCCAACTCTCCCGGAGCAAATTCCGTTGGAGTGCATATCAGCACTTCCTTGCTTAATAACTTTCACATGTCCAAGAGCTAGGACCGTAGGCTTAGGCGAAAAGTAGCTCCCGCTTTCTGGGTATTCAGCTATTCGTGACTCCAGAACTCCGGATTACTCGAACTTTGAAGTAGTTCAATCCCTCTGGAGGTTTACCTACCGAATAAGTCATAAAGTTGCGGTGACCGCTTGCTATCAGTTGTTAGTACTCCTTACGCTATCATTCCACTGTACTCGATCGAACGATCGAGACTGCTCTCGAAGAAGATCAATGGTTAACATTAATTTGCGACTTCGCCCTTCGATGCTTTGGGCATTTTTGTTGGTAGGAGAAGCTCGATATCCCCGGAGGTTGTAATCCCGGAGTGACGTGGCACGCTGACGTCACCAATGATGATGTGGACCCGTAGTGTGTGTGCCACGTGTCACCCTAATTTGTGATTTTCACAGACCTTATGTGCCATATGATTTTTTACACTTGTCACCATCTGATTGGGCCACGTGGACCTATTGTTGACGTGGACCTATTGTTGTTACATGTCTTATTTTGATCTTCCTATTAGATCGAACAGCTGGCGGGATTTCACAATTATGGCTTTGCACTTTGTGGCTTCAGGAATTTTGGCACTTTTATATCAACCTTCAATCATCGTCGAAGTGCCAAATATGTTTTGCCACCGTTTGATCTTTCCTTGTCTTGATTAGACGACCTCTGTTTACTCCGGGACTCCGTTCCTTTGGCCTCGCTTATCCTATCCTTCCACTACTTCATCCAATGGTCGAGAATGGTCCTGAAATGGATCAACAGTTAGCATTACATCCGGACTTCAGGATTTCAAAGCTTACCCTATCCTTCCACTTTATGTCGATCAACCGTCAACGGGATTTCCCAGTTCTTCCTTTGATCCGACGGTCGACGGGAGATCGTGACTTCGGGGCTTCGACCTTCGGGTATTCCTACATGATTCAGACTTCCTTTTGCCAGAGTGGTCAGTGTCGGAGTTGACTGCTTGATCCAACAATTGAGAGCTCACCCAAAGATCCTTCCTAATCCGACGGTTGGCGTTCCTTCGCGACTTCGCAATTTTGTGCCTCTGCCTTGTCTCCAATAATCACTGAAGTGGCGAAGTTYCGTAGTCACGAACTTTATGCTATCCTTCCACTTGGCTTTGATCAACAGACATGATCACTTGAAGTCTTTTGCACAGAATTTCTCTACCTGCAGAACTCTATCTAAGATTCACTTGAATGCACTAACTCCTCCTGAGCTTTGTATCGGTGTGCTCGTTTATGCATTGTCTATACACGATCATAATACTCTATTTCTCCTGATCTTTTCCCTCGACCTTAACATTGCGTGCTCTAATTTTGTGTGTGTATTCTTTGTAGAATCTGTCTACTATCTCTCCTAAGCTTTAGGAACATAGGATCATTGTTGATCCTATCATGATCAACAGTGATCGCGAATTGCTTCTACCACAAGGTGATCTTCCTCTGCCCCAAGGTGATCTTCCTTTTTTCTCTGATTATTGTACATGTTTGACTCATGTTGCCATCAATGACAACACACTATATTGATCTTCTTGACATCAATGCCAACACCATAATACCATGTCCAACATTGATCATATTGGTCTTCTTTGACGTCAATGCCAACACCATAACACCATGTCCAACATCAAGTCCCTTGAGCTAGCCTCCTCCAAGTACGACTACCTTTCCTCAACCATTGGGAAAGAAGCCCTAAGATTTTACCCTCACACATCCAGCTCCCCTACTCACTCCTCAAAATCTAATTCTAGTCCCATGAACAAGTGGTACGATGAGGAGTGCAAAAACTTTCATAAGCATCACCATTACACACTCTTCCACAATCCCACTTCCTATAAACTAGTACAAAAATCTATCAATCCTTCCTTTCTTGCAAGAAATGCATCTTCGTTGCACAGAGGAGAAGGGAATTGTGTGATTCTTTTCACCACTCCCCCAAAGATTTTTGGCACACCGTTTCCCCCCGTCGTTCTAGCTTACCCACTAATATTGACCCTCAATCCATGCTCACCCATACTGCTACCCTTCGTTCCTCGTCAACCCTTTGCCCTGGTCACCTCTCCCCCATACTCTTGCCACATGTTCTACTAAGCACATATCAAGGAGGCAAGGATTCCAAGACGATCATGTTGGGACATACATTCTTGAAATGATATGCCACCACCCTTCATTTGCAGTTATCCGAGGAGCTCAAAGAAACCTTTGAGGTAGGGGTCAAGCAAGTTTCAAGCCAAGATATGAGACAATGGATCATATTCTCATTGTGCGTGCCATCATTGAGGAGGCGATACATCACTCTTCGAAAGTCTTCTGCTATTTTGTAGACTTTCAAAAAGATTTTGACTTAGTTCCACAGGAAGCCATGTTTCAAAGGCTTAGAGACATTGGGGTTTCAGAGATTCTTATAGTCGCTATCATGTGACTCCTAGACAATCCTTGGTTGCCTTCACACAACACACCAATTATCTGATTTCATCAAGAGCACCATTGGGGTGAAGCAGGGATGTCCCCTCTCACCCACATTATTCGGGATATACACACACAAGTTTAAGGCTTTTGGGCATGAGAACATTCGACCAGGACATTGGTGTCTCCTCCATCGTGTCCTGATATACATACACCTCTTCGTCAATGAAGTGGTCCTCTTCGCCTTCACTCTTAAGGGCCTGTAGAGACAATTGGATGTTCTTGAGATGTTTTGCAACCTTCGAGAGACGACGGTCAACCTTAGGAAAACCAAGGCAATGATCTTCAACTATTGGAAGAAGTCCCTTTCAAGTTTCCACTTTACTTCAAAGGGGTGGAGGTTGAAGTTACCAGGACATACACATATATGGGGGTTCAATTTTTAGGACCTAAGTTCAAGTTGAGGCAAGTTCTTCAACCCCGAGTGAATAAGGGGTATAGGCCCTCGCTCTTATAGAGAGACATCTCATCCAAACTAGACCTCATTGACTCCATAGGCAAGATATGGGGACTGAGCTTGCTTGAGTCGAAATGGGCCTGTACCAAAAAAGTTCAAAACCTCTTACTCCACCCCATCATCAAATGCAAGAGGACAATCCCTTAGCCCATCATCCAAGCAGAGTTTGCAACACACTCTTTCCAGATCGAGATTGTCTTCAGACTAGTAGAGTTGCCACATTGCCTCCAAAGATTTTTTGACTCAACTGCAAGAAGAAATCGATATCCATATCTTGCCTATCAATCTTCGAAGGCCATCGCTCAGTCTGCCCCCACTTCCGAGAGAGCACGGTGCTAGTATTTAGAGGTTTCTGGTTTCCTTTAATTAGTCGGTATAGTGATAGACCACCTTCCCCCATTCAGGAACTATTTGGATGCACCCAATCACCTCTTGCCTAATAAGCAGGAGATGAATGGGATTATCAAGGACGACATTTACAGGCAATATATTCAGGTCACTTGGATAGTACATCTTGGGGATTTGAGAGCCAAAAAGGCCTTGTATGCAGAGCACTTCCTGGGGCTCAAAGATGACCTCATAAAGTGCCCCCCTTACACACTTTGACATTGGATGCATGGACCTAGGATCCCATTAGGACAATTTCGAGTGGGCTCTCATTAGTTTCTCTATTAAAAGACAAAATTGTCTTTACAAAGGAAGAAATTGGTAGTGTTCCTAGACTGTGATTGTCAATTTCACAACTACAATGGTTGGTGATTATTGTGGAGGATTGTCAATACTTGTACTAGGACGTAGAACTCCTAAGTATAATTGGGAAATGTCTAAAATTGATATGGTATTGGAATTAAACTTGGTAAAATATCTTGACACGATATCATATTGGATGTCCACCCTACTCCAAAAAAACTCCTAATACAAATTGTGAGGCATCAATATAAGCCTTCAAAAGTCGTTGTACTTAAAGAAGTATAAGTACAAGTGTTGAACATAAAGCACCTTTTAGGTGTTGCAATGCTCTATCTAACTTGAGTTCACATTTGAATACATGATTACTTTTAGTGAGTTGATTGAGAAGATGGGCAATAGAGAGAAGTTATGGATGAACTTCCTGTTGTCACAAGATCTAGCACCTTTGTGCAAAGCCTTTCACAAAGGTTTAAAGTTTAAACAAGTGTAACATGGAAGTGTTACCATTGTCACCTTAGCAATCACATCCCTCATTTTAGTGAAGGATGAAATCCAACACAAGGGAGGCTTCCCTAGTAACCTCAAGGAATCCTATAACAAGATGGGATCAAGTCTACGGCCTCCTATATTAGTTACTCAAACACACCACCATTAGATCAAGGTTTTCAAGACAAGCATAAGGTGGTTCAATGAAGCAATTTCCAGATTTGTATGTGTGAGGTATCTAAGACAATTGGTGATATCTAACAAGTCAAAATAGGTCAAGAAGGTACCCCAAACACTACAAATGAAAGAAAAAGCTATGGCTGTTGCAAAACTTGTGTAAAAGATGATAATCTTCAGCAATGTATCAAGTTAAAACAGCAGTAATAAATCAGCCCTTTAAACAAGTGAATATGCAATAAAACTAATGCTAAAAATGCAAATTAAACTAGGGTTTTGCAAACAATTACTTGCTGAAATATAAATGGCACATAACAGCCCTAATTAAAGAAAAAAGTCAAGCCCTAGAGGGCTGAAAACTCAATTAGCAATGTAATAAATGATAACAAGATACACTTTGAGGATAATTTGCCAATTAAACCCTAGACGTCTAGCACAATTATGGCTGAACAGTGAAAATTGAAGAATAATTGCTACAAACCCTAATCTAACCCTAGAACAATAAAAGAAAAGGTAGATTTAGATTTAGGGACTTACTAAAGGGAGTTAAGACTAGTGCTTTTTTATTCTTTTGGGCTTATGGAGTCAAACTATGAAGTTTCTTGAAGACAATGGTGAAACATAGACTTTGCGTAAAACCATAAGGTAGTCCACTAAAAACTTAAAAGGTTATCCTTTAGAAAGACAACTAGGGTAGTCCACTACAAACCCTAGAAAATCATTCTATGTCCTTTAACAAGGGTTTAAGACAATATCAAGGGAAGGTAGTCCACTGCAAACCTTCTTAGGGTTTACAAGATAAGATCTATTCAAGAAAAATACAAGGAAACATGCACTATCACCACTTTGGTAAGCACATTCACACTTCATATATTCATAAATAAATCCACAAAGACTTAGAAAGAACACTTACAAGGTAAAGCAATGCTCATCCATGAAACCCTAACCATGAAATCATCCATCAAGCTTGAGAAAGCAACCATACATCATCTCTCCAAGAAGTCGCATGAGTTATTTATCCATAGGAAAAAGAGAAATAGAGAAGAGACAAGTAGTAGTAATCCTCCACAAGTAGCAATGATGATAAAAATGAGGGAGCACTTCCTCTATTTATATGAGGAAACCAAGTGCTTCACCTCAATGAGCTAATATCCACTAAAAGCCCCTAAAAACATAAGAAATCATAGGTCTAGGCCAACACCCAAAAATGCCTCTAAAACAAAGATACAATGCAAAAAACATGAAAATGTCCTCTAAAAATGCCACACGTGTGAGCATAGAAGGCTCATGAAGGGTGACGTCAACTCCAAATGGGGTGTAAGTGCTCCAAAGGTCATGTCTCTCCCGAAAGGTGCAAAGTATCATCAAAAGTCGTGTCTCCTCATCAAGAAGGTCACATCTCCTCATCAAAAAGGTGCCAACTCATCATATGATGTGCTAGGTTGACTCAAGAAAGTGTCACATCATCATCAAGTACAACGTCACATCACATGTGCAACGTCCTCAAGCTAGGGCATGACGTCATCAAGAGAAAGGGCTCCATGACCTCTCCCAAGAGGTGTACTCATGACATGCCATATCATCAAACCAAGCCTCAACATCCTCAAGGGGGTGCAACGTCCTAGCTCCAAGGTGCAACATCCATGGTCCAGGAGATGATGGAGGGTGTCAAGAGGTATGTCAAGTCATCATATGGTCCAACATTCATCATCAAGGCTCTAATGTCCTCCATATGGTGTCCAACGTCCTCCATGAAGTGGGAGAAGCATCATCAACATCCTCCAAAGGACCATGTCTAAGTGTGCATCATCATCAAGCATGGGCTCAAAGAATCAAGTGAGACCAACCATCATGGACACACGAGTCATCATAACATACAAAGTGAGTCACATTTTAATGTAAAAGCCACGTAAGTAGATCACATCGGGTATCTTCTTCAAACTTCACACTAGCTTATGACTTTATGCAATTTGTGAAGTTTAAGTATGGGAGGACCATCATAGAACCCTATTAGTTGTGTTAGTACCCAAGTAGAGGAGTATTTCCCGAGAAACCCATCAAAGTGTAAGTGTGAGAGAATGGTATGACCTGGGGTTTACTTCATGGTCACGGTGTCATTGACATGCAAGGCCACATGTGATGCTCATCTCCATGAGCGCCTTTGTAGAGGGAGCGCTTAATGCATTGAGTTACCTTTTCCTTGGCATTGTTTCTTTCCACCCCTATCTTGCCTTTTGATATTAATTAATTTGCTTTGCAAGCCCCTTTCTTTAGGTTTATGCATTTTATTGCATTAGGGGTCGGGATATTCAATTAAGTCCTTTCTTTAGATATGCATTCATTGCATTAGGACTTGGGGTAATGGCCACATAACCAGGGGGTAGAGCTCAAGCTTACGTGGGTTTTGATTTACCATTCATGTCCCTTTATTTTTCTTTTGCATTTTGAAATTATAACATGCTCTTTCCCTTCTTTTACAACTGCATCAACCTCGGGCATTCAAACCCCTTCTTCTCATAGGAATGATGAAGTACGGACCTTTTTGGGATACATGTAACAGTTAATCCCAAAATATAGGACAACGAAAGGAAAATAGACGGAAAGCGTCAAGTATGGAAGGGAACGGGTCGTTAACCCTATCAAGGCCTCCCAGTAGTACCTTTTTTCCCCAAGAGTGACAACACTTGACTAGTACATATGATGGCCACCAAGGTGAAGCAAGGCAAAAAGCATAACTTCCAAGCATCATGATTCATTATCTAACTTCAACCCGTGATCCTTACCTAAATGCCCAATACATTAAATGGAAACACTTTGTATGAAACAATGGCTAATGTACCTCATGTATGTTGGACCACCATCATCGATGAGTATATTCACCAAGTGAATGAGCTAAGCAATGATGAGTAAGAGGCATTTGAGGCATTGTTGTCTGTGGAGAATGTTGGTCAACATCTTTGGGAACATTGTCTACAATGTGGATCATGAAGAATGGTCTCGTCTACTTACCCCTAGGTGAGAGGGGGTAACACTTCCTATAGAAGTTCATGCTCCCTCATAATCTTTTTCAACACTAGAACAGTTTTAGGAATGGACCATTCTTTCAGTATTTTAACCATTTTGGATATTAAATGGATATCTTACAAATCTATTACAAGCCTAATATAAGAAATAGATTTCAACCAAAAGGGAACTTTTTTAACCTAGCCTTGAATTGATGTTGGTGAAGGAGGTTCCATGCATTGGTTACATGTTGTGGGTGGTATTCCTAGATCTAATTGAAGTACGGAATATTATCAAGATACACAATAAGAAATTGCCCAAGATAGGGGCAAAAAATGCCATCAATGAATTGTCTAAAGATTGTCAAGGAATCAATAGAACCAAAAAGCATGACTAGCTATTCATAGAGCCTATATTTTGGCTTGAAAGAAATATTCCATGCATCCAAAGGTTCCATGCTACCTTGGTGATATCCTAAGACAAGGTCAATTTCACTAAGTATTTGGCACCTTGTACATGATCCAACAAGTCATAAATTATGAAAAGCGGGTACTAGTTCAAAGAGTACTAGTTTTTATAGTATTTTGTTAAGTTTTGTGCATCATGCAAAAGCACCCTTCATCCTTATTTAATGAAATAAGCAAAGCAACATGCCCACAAGAAAAAGTGTTGGTTTGGAATTTTCCTTGATCAAGTGAGTAGTTTGTCTAATTATATATCATCTATAATGGAAGTATAGTAAATTGCTTCACTAGGAAATTTAGATAAAGGGATAACGTCAATGCAATGCTATATGGTTTTAATTGGAGGAAGCCCCTTAGGTTAATTGAAAAAATTGTTGGAGTCCATGATATCATGTGTTACATGTATATTTTGGTGGTGGAGATAGAAGACCATTTGATTCTTAACTTGTCAAGCCATACAAACAAAAAATTCCTTGGTGGCGTTGGCAAGTTTGACTCTTAAATTGCTCAAAATGTGAGCAATGGAATCAGCAGAATGGAACTAGTAAATCTTGTTATTTTTGTGCAGTTTGCAAGTACTATAGAACCATCTTAGATGGCATAGTGATCATGTTAATATGGTCTTCAAGATAAAATGTCATAGCAATGCATAGGAACCATGTCAAAATTAATATGTTAATGAGAGGTTCAACGGCAAAGGTGACACTGTAGATTCTACCCATTTTAGTTGGTTGGCTAATGGTCTTGACCTAGTTGAGAATGTAAGGTTTTAAATATGACCTGGTAGGTAACTTAAGGGAAGTGATTGGATCTTGAGAAATCAAATTCTTCATAATGTTATTGTAAAAAATGTTATGAGCCAATTGATCCCTTTGACTTTTTTTTAGGTAAATAGAACTTCCTTATATATGAAGGAACACTCTYGTAATACTAATACCATGTTCTCAACCTATGTGTTGCACACAATATGACATGCAAATATTGTGTGTATGTGGATACTTTGCTTGGGTATCAAGCCATGTGGACTTTGTATAAAGAACACCCTATGATTTATAATTGAACGTATGTTGTAAAGGTTCCTAGTGGGAGCCCAAGACCAAGACCCCACTAGGAAGTAATTAGATGCTTAGGTACTTTCATACATCCTACATTTGGATGTAAAATTGACAACAACATCAAGATGTCAACAGGTAAAGTCATAGTAGTATAAATGCGCATACATAATGGATTGCTAAGAGCAAGAGGGGGTTATGACATGGTGGGAGGTTAAAGGGGGAAATCACTTGCCAAGTGTCAACCATCTAACTTCTCCTCGATAATCAAAAGGTGGCTACATAATGCCTAAAGAATATATGACAAGCCATCCTCCCACACACATCTCACCTTATATACCCCAAATTTTCATTTAGAAGTTTCTTCTCTTTAGCAATCTACTCAGGCACTATCTTCTTTCTCTGCCCATCTAACTACCATGGTTTTCTATCACTCATATGCAGAATAGGCGTTGATTTATGTAAATATTATTGGCCACACTGGAGCATAAGACCCTAGTAAGAGTGCTACTATGTCAAGTCTGTAATCCTTGTGCTAAGCTATTGATCCATGTGCGCTAGGATATTCTTCAAACCTGCACCAATAAGCAGTATGGTGTTGTGGTTCATGTTCATTTGTTGTCGTCTAGCTTGTATCCTATGGTACTGTCTAGGGTGTGTTTAGACTCTAGAGAGAGAAAGACAACTTGAAGCCCCTTCCACTCGTCATCTCATAGCCCAGTGCATGGGTAACACTTGCACTGGCTGCCTACGACTAAGTGGTAAATCACTCCTTGGCAAGCATTTTGCTTGTTGAGAGTTATATACAAATAAGTACGTTATGTTGTTGCATGTCCTATTTCACATTATGAAATTTATATGCTTTGAGTCCTAATTTTGATATTTATTTTAGTTGAAAAGAAATGCATATAGAATTAGTGGTCAAAATGCATTCCGTCGGGTAAGTTGTCTTGTATGTTGAATTTCTAGGTCCTGAAAGTGCCTGGAGTATTTGGGAGTTGATTCAAAGTACCCCGTTGTCCATAGAGGTGGTCAGGTACACAATAGAGTTGTATCAAAGCGTCAGTTCAATGTTGACACCTTTGAGGATAATTTGAAGTAGGTCGTAGCTGTTGTTCTGTGCAGATTACATGTTTCAAAGAGGTATCTAAGTAATTGAAAAGGTGAACCAATCACTGTGTTCTGCAAAATAGCCACTAGGTGGAAAAAATTTGTTGTCACAAGTTGACACATCAAATCCAATCAAATTTGGACGTCAAAATTTTGAGGCAATCTGCTAAGGACATTGTGTTTTGGGAATAAATAGAATGATTGAGACCTCATAGAGAAATTCATCAAGTTTATATTTTTTCATTTCATCTTTATAGGTATTGATAAGTGGAATGATCCAGTCCCTTTTCAGAAATTTGGCTAATTTTTACTTTTTTTAATGAAGAAAGCGGACTAGATGACTTGTCAAGTAAGACCAAAATGATTGACATGATAGTTGAATGACAACATGGCATTGGAAGTCAAATCATCAAATTCCAAAAAAAGTTTAAAATCCCATTTTGTTTTGTGAAGGAAGCAGAATTAAGGAAAAAGTAGAGTAACTAAAGAAAGGAAAATGACTTACAGAGGCAAAATGATCGACAACCCAAAAAGACCAAGTGTCATTTCATCAATAGAAGATTATTCCATTTGTAACTAAACGGAATAATAAGGAAGCAAAAAGAGTGTTATTTTATCTACAAGACAGATTTGAACTGTGGAGTTGCTGACTTCATGAAGGCACCACAAAGTGCACTAGTGTTCGTTTTGGAGAAAAATTACAGTCATCAAAAAGCTCTTTTGAGAGAAAAAGAGCAAGTAGAAGATAAAACAAAGAAGAAAGGAGAAGAAAAAAAAGTTTACAAATATTAACTGCATATGAACTCAAATCAACCCCAGATTCAGGGGGAGCATCGCTAATATATTCTCCAAATAAAAGCCTTGACAAGACTTTTGCAAATTCCATGTTGATTTGAGAAAAATTCCCATATTTCACCTTTTACAAGCTTGGAACATGATGTTAGTAACTTGAAACAAGCCAAAAAAATCATCAACTGAAGGTGGGAATGGATTCTAGAATAGAGCATAACCTAGAAATGGCAAACGCAAAAAACAATATTTTGGGGGGAAAATACCTCAGAATAATGGAATGAGAAAAATTGATCTTACTAGGCCAAAGCCTCCACAAGATTCTGAATAACTTTTCGATTTAGAAAAAATTTGGGTTCATTACTATTTGGGGCATACAATAAAGTATCTTTTACCACCTAAAGATGAGTAGAACACAAAAGTAAGAAATTGCCATTTTGCAAGGAGAATAGAAATTGCTAGGACCGTTATAAAAACAGGCAACAGTTAAATCAGTTGACATCTTGGATGTTATTAATTTCCAATTTTTTTGGACATTTCCTGTCAAATTTTAAGCATTCAATGCATTCAATTTCAGACCTGAAAATTACTTCCAAGTGACATCAAACAGTAAACTAGAGTTGTTATCACTGAATAATTTTACACTGAAATTATGACAGAAAAGTATAGCAGAAACACAAAGATCAGAGAGAAATCATCCATGCACAAGAGACAATTTTTTTTTGCAGTTAAATTTTCATATTGAGGATCCCGAGGACAAAAATAGTCCTCTCACAAAAATTATAACTTTAGCAAAATTTTGGAAACCTTCCAACTTACAAATCTGTTGCAAACCCTAGATGACGTGACCTTGTACGGCTGCTGACATCACCCTGAAGTTTGCATGTGCGGCCTGCTGTTGTACGACCTGCACGTGCAGCTCTCCCTGCGATTGTACGATCGCACATGTGGTTGTTTCTGCGGCTATACGGTCCGCACGAATGGTACAGCCTACAATAAATGCATCATACATATCTCACATGTGCGACCTCTTCCTCCTCTCTCTCACACGTGCGGCTCCTCCTTGGCTGGAAAACTAAGAAAGAAAGTTTATAAACCCTAGATCAGATTTGCCCAAGTGAAGAATTTCCTTGTTAAAATT
>SNQJ01S0008604.1:67791-78514 GCA_010110895.2 Picea sitchensis | reverse complement strand
CCCCCCCCCCCCATCGTTAAAGGCGGAAAGTTCGAGGGGGTCCGAAAAGCACTGTCGGTCGTTGATCTGAGCGTTGCTTGATCCGCCGCGGAAAATGTGCGCCCTTTAGTCGCATAATGACAAAAGGTCATATCCACGCTAGAACTTTGGATAAAATCATATTGTGGGTAGCACTAGGCTTAATTTTCTCCTTTTTACACCATAATTTCACATTTTTATGCCAAATTTAACCCAATCTAACCAATTAAGGGGTATTTCGACTGTGCTGACCTTGTTGATGTTTTCTTTCCCCTCCTTCCTTTGGGAAATTATTTGCAGGATGGAATATCATTTACCACATGACATCTCTGAAGGACGAAATCTCAATCACCCTCTGATCCTATGAAATATAGGGTTTATAACAGTGGCTCCACTTGGGGATGGTGCTCTCCTTGTGAGGTGCCAAGAACATCGTAGGCTAAGTAGCCTTGTCCATTAAGCTGATCCAAAAACCTCTAACATGCTTTGACCTGTGAAATTCAAACTGAAAATGAAACTCTGAAAGCGAAACTGAAATGTAATGAAAAAGGTGCTTGCCCAGCAAGCTTATTTGCACACTGAAAATATGACCGCTGAAAAGATGCTTACCTCGTAAGCTTATTTATATACAATCCTAATCTAACCTTTTGAAATTATGCTTAATTAGGTAATGGAAAAATGCCAATGAAGACAATCCAATAGTTGATCCAATAACTCTGCTCTTCCCCTGCTTTTAACCAAACTCAGAACTAGAGTTTGTAAGGGAACTAGAAACTGGTTGTCAATTTGATCTTTACCATAGAGAGCTCTAGAACCATAAAAAACAAAAGAGGTACTGGAAATCAGTTGGAACTCTGAAGTGAAAAACTCCTCCATGTAGATAGCTATGGGATCATGATAAACATGACCTATTTCTTGGTATTCAAAGAATTCATCAAATTCAAGGTCATCATTAGATATTGTACATATGCTATCTACATCATCATACAACTTCTGATTTAAATGCAAATTTTCAAGAGAGATTTGTACTGAAACTCCTGTTGAACAAGACTATGAAACTGATTGCCTAATTATGTCTAGATCATAACTGCTTTTAAACCCGTAACTGGCAAATGAACCATGACTTTGACAACACAAGTCATCCAACACATCAGCCATTGGATCCTGTAGGAATTGAGCTGACTACTGCAATGGTTCTAATGCAAATTCTTGATTTTCTGTGTGCTTATCATCCATGACATGATGAAAATTTTTCTTCAAAAGCTGAAATGAATTGAAGGTTAATGGTATAGAGTTGTAATGCATTAATTCATCTTTAGTTTGAAGATCAATGTAACTCGGGCGCTGTAAATTTGGATCAAGAGCAGCTTCTATGTCATCAATGACATCTCCCACTGATTCATCAGAACATTCTCCATCCCTATTATTGACAATTTGCTTACAGTTTTCTCTCAAAAACTGAAATGAAGAGAAACATAAGGGTAAAGCCTTTCCACTTACTCTGAGATTTTCTGCATTTTGCACATTGCTGTCATAATTGCTATGCACAGGTTGACTGTCATATTTGATCTGTAACTAAGCTTCCTTCTCCCTAAAGCATTCCACTGGTTGCTTTGAACAGTCAGCATCTATTTCAACCACATAATCATCATCAGATTGATCATACTTGGGTAGACTATCCAGGTAAGAAATGTCATCACACATGCACATCATATCAGTTGGTTGTTCCTCTGCAAGTTGAGTTTGAGTCTAATCTTTGACCAGATTGTGAATTGAATACAAAAAGTAATCATTTTTTGGTTTATGATACCAAGGGTGAGCTGCAAAAGTCCTGGGAACAGTGACCCTTTCTTGCTCTGCAACTAACGGAACATGGTGTCTTTGAACAACAAGTTTTTCTCTTATAATAATCCTGTGCAACATTTCTTCCATTGTACTTGCCAGAATGTCTAGCTTCACCTCTGAGGATGTCAGATGCTCCTTTTCTTTGTTCTTTCTGTCTTTTGCATCCAACTTTGACCTTTTGATCAACAAATGGGCTTCCACACTTATTGCACTATCTTGCATTTCTTTGAGTGTTGTGGTGTTTCTTTCCCTCAACTGAAATGCCATTTCTGGATCAAAGGCATCTGGATAGTGTAAGAGAGCTAAATCATGAGGAGGTTTTATATCAACCGGCATTGAATGGTAGACTTGATTGAATCTGGCTGAAAATTGTTGCACTGTTTCTCCTAGTTGTCTTTTCAAGTGATCATATTCTTCCAAAATGAGGAAGGGATTCCTCTTGATCACCCATTGATCCAAGAAAACTTTCACAAACTGATTGAGATCACTGATGCTTGCAGCTGGCAGATCTTTATACCATTTCTCAACTCTACTTTGCAAAGATAAAGCAAAAAGCCTAATACTAACATCACTTTTTTCCACCTCAAAAAGGTCAAGATAATTTTCAAAACCTTGAATGTGTTTCTTAGCAGTGATGTAGCCATATTCTCCGTCAAATCTGGGGAGATATTTGAAGTAATTGGCAGGGAAATTATGGAGTATGGGAGGTAAGACAAGAGTATATATCTCGGATTTTTGCAGGTGTAGGAGTATGTACAGGGATCATAACACTAGGCTTAACCTCTTGAGGCACATCAGGTTGAACATGCTCTTCATAAATTTTGGCAGTATGATCTGGATCAGGATCATGAGAAGGGAAGAAATAATTAAAAATAAAACCTATCATATATTAGATAAACTTCCAGCTTAAATACCTAATCTTTTCGGATGGTCTAGTCATGTTTCAGGTTCTTCCTCCAGTGGAGTCTTTGAATTGGAACTGATCTGGAGTTGATTGGAGTCGCCAGGTGGATGATTCATCCTTCTTGTGTCTGATCACTGTCCACCATCAGTGATCAGATCTGGAACTTGATACACTTTTCTGAGGAACACTCCCCAGTATGGTCGCCACTATGTTAGCACTCTGTAATTTCTCAGGTTGAAGAAGAAATGGGCAGAGGTAACTACAAAACCGCTTTGGAGTCAAGGATCTAGCCCTCCAAGACTCGGAGACGGATCTCTCTGTCTGATTTAGCTTTGTTTAATGGGAATTTTAGGCTAGCTATGATAGTACAGGGTTTGCTTTTTTAAATGGTTTGGTTGAGTCAAAGAAAATAGGCCATTGGGCAATGGAGTCACAAGTTGGGGTTCAATCATAGACAGGTTCTACAGACAACCCTACAGAGCAAGGTAGGCACTCTTGTTGGATTCTTTGAGTTTGATTTTGGATTTGGAGGAGAAGATGAGAGGACCAGGTAATAACAGGGCAATCAAGAATCCTGGATTTAACCATTGAGCAGAAAACATTGATAATTATGTCAAAGCCATAAACAGAGTGTATGTCTCAACAAATTATGTTCTTTAAACCTCTTAGCATAATTCAGAATACGAATAACTTAAGAAATACAATGGAAAAAAATTACAGTGAATAAAAGCACTTCACCACCAAGATTGACACATGAATCCTGTAACTGTTGTGACTATATTATTGGATTGATGAACACAGGAGGCTCTATGAGCTGCTTTACAATCTGGATCCTATTCTACGAACAGGTCTCAACTGATCAACCCCTCATACTTCGAAATGTGAAGTATTTATAAATTTATTTACAAAGATCCTGTCATAAATGAGCAAGATTTATTTTAAGAAAAATCTAAACTAACTATTACAATCATAGAGGTTTGTTGAGATTCATTCAGAGATCTGGTACTATTTTGATGGGATCTGTGGGTGATCTGTGTCTTTGATTTCTTCTCTTTGCCATCTGTCCCTTTGACTCTTTGCCTCCTGAAATTCTGAAAAATAGGGTCCAGTTATCTCTTTGAGTATCTCAACTTGAGATAGTTGTGTAAAATCTAGGGGAGGTTTTTGTAGATCGGCTTGTTCTGAGCGAAACCTCTCTCGGCTTTCTGAAATTCATCTCCATCTGACCGGGATCCGCGTTTGAAAACTATGTGTCAAACAAGAAAATCCGGAATCCCAAAAAATAGGGCTCAAAGATTCTCTCGATTCTCCCAATCCATGGCACCTGTGAAAAATATAAGAGAGGTTATTGTATTTCAGCCCGTTTCGGAGAAAAACCTCTTTCGGTTTTTCAAAATGAGCCCTGGTTTGCCCGGAATCCGTCTCGGAAGATGACTAGTTAAAACTGGTTTCGGGAGGGGGGCAGTGGTTACGTATAGGATGACGTGGGGGCAAGTGTCCAGTGGAGATGGGATGAGTAGATGAAGGAGTGTATGCGATAGGGATAGGCGGAAAATGGCATGTAGAGAATGAGGGGACAGGTGGCGGGTAACGAGAGGAGAATGTGGATGCGAAGGTGATGTGTAGGGGGAGAAGTCAGAGAGGTGATGTGGCAAACTGGAGAGTGGACTGAAGTATGGAGTGGAGGTGACAGGGAGCATGAGTGGAAGGGTGAACGGGAGCATGAGAGGAGGATAGGTGTAAGCAGGGAGAGTGGCAGTATCGGGTGGCGGTTAGGCGGGTTCTTGGAGGGGGGGGGTAGGTGGTAAGTGGAATTGAGCATGGGGGGGTCCGGTAAGATGTGAGGTTGACACGTTGTGCGGGGCCCGCGCTGGGAAAACCGCTTTTCCCGAACCCCCCCCCCCACCATTAAAGGCAGAAAGGTTGGGGGGGTCCGAAAAGCACTGTCGGTCGTTGCTCTGAGCGCTGCTTGATCCGCCGCTGGAAAATGTGCGCCCTTTAGTCGCATAACGACAAAAGGTCATATCCATGCTAGAACTTTGGATAAAATCATATTGTGGGTAGCGCCATGCTTAATTTTCTCCTTTTTACACCATAATTTCACATTTTTATGCCAAATTTAACCCAATCTAACCAATTAAGGGGTATTTCGACTGTGCTAACCCTGCTGATGTTTTCTTTCCCCTCCTTCCTTTGGGAAATTATTTGCAGTATGGAATATCATTTACCACATGACATCTCTGAAGGACGAAATCTCAGCCACCCTCTGATCCTATGAAATATAGGGTTATAACACGCTATACGAACCTGTACAAGACTACATGATGTTAGAAACGTCTCTTTCCTGGCTACTTTCTCTCTCTCCCTCTATGTCGCTCAACCTGCTCCACTGCTTAAGTGTTCAAGTGTCTTTGAACTCTCTATCTTGACTTGTCTTTATAGTTTTAGTTGAGACCAAAACCCTAATCTATTTATGAGATTACTCCTAGTCTAAGTCATGCATGCATGAAATACACTTTTTAGACTCAACTACTAGAAAATAAGACTTTCACTTTTTAACTAAAGTTAATTACAATATAAAATTTACTTTTCAAAAATAGAATTTACTTTTCAAAAATAGAATTACTTTTCAAAAATGGAATTACTTTTCAAAAATATTTTGAACTACTTCTCGTACGTTCACATTGAACCTGTGCAGAAGTTCTTGTCCGAGCTATAATTCTCAACACTCCATCTTAGCGAGAAAGGAATTCTACACCAATCCAAGTTTGTCTCTAAATGCCCCAAACTTCCCTTTTGCCAAGGGCTTGGTCGGAATATCAGCTAGTTGTTGTTCCGTGGGAATATACTAGAGTTTCATTGCTCCCTTCTGAACACTATCTCGTATGAAGTGATATCTGATCTCTATATGCTTGGACTTGTCATGAAACATTGGATTCTCAAAAGGTTTGATACAACTCTGATTATCACAATAAATGACAATGGGATCCAACTCATGATCAAACAATCTTGCAATTAACTTGCGAAAATAGATGGCCTCAAAACTAACCGTACTAGCTGCCACGTATTCTGCCTCTGCTAAGCTAAGTGCCACAGAAATCTGCTTCCTGTTGAACCAGGATATCATCATCGATCCCAAGCTAAAACAACACCCTGAGGTACTCTTCATGTACGTTGCATTGTCTGCCCTCTAAGTCTGTATACCCTTGCAACTTCACTGCACCATCTCCAAGATATCTCAAACCATACTCCACTATGCCCCTCAAATACCTAAGCACATGTTTCGTTGCCACCCAATGCTCCTGCCTTGGCTCCACCATGAACTAACTCAAGGTGTTCACTGCAAAACAAACATGGGACTCCTTCCCACTTAATTCAAAGCCCCGAGGTTGCTCTGTGTACTTGACGACTGGAACAAAAGTCTCCTCATAGTCCACTCCCTCTTTCTGGGAGAACCCTCTCACCACAAACCTCGCTTTAAACTTCTCAATGTTGCTATTTGCATCATGCTTGATCTTGTAGAGCCACCTGGAACTCGCAATTGACTTTCCCTTTGATCTCCACACTATGTCCCAAACATCATTCTTCATGATGGAGGTGTACTCCTCCACCATGGCATCTCACCATACCTACTAAAAACTGGAAGGCTTGGAATCTAGAGTGTTGCTCATAAATGCCATATAGTCTAGAAACTTCTTCAGAGGTCTACTCTCTCTGAATGTGCTCCTAGGAGTCTCAACATGCTCTTGAGCATCCCTCAATGTCTGACTAAACCATCGAGGCTTCTTGACAAAAGTGGAAGGGGCTCTTGTCTCCCCATCTTCTCCTGAAGGCTACTGTACTGCCTTCGAAATCACTGGTGACCCAACTCAACCTTCGAAGCTTCTTGTTCCTCATCCTCTGCCACTAGAGTAGGCTCATGAGACTTCCTATATGCAAAGCCTTCCTCAAAATTTACATCCCTGCTTACTACTATCTTCCTCTACTCTGGATTCTGGAATATAAACCCTGTGAGCCTTTGAAGTCTCACTGTAACCCACAAACAAACTCTTCCTGCTAGAGGGCTCCAACTTGGTCCTCTTCTGTACAGGTACATGGATATAAATTGGACAACCAAAGATGCGAAAATGACCACCTCTGGCTTCACACCAGTGAATGCCTCCTCCCCTAGTGTCTTGTCCTCCAAGATCTTATGAGGACACTGGTTTTGGATGTAGATTGTTGTGTTACATGCCTCTTCCCAAAGAAACATGGACGAGTCCTAGTCATGTATCATGGCTTTATCAACCCCTATAATGGATCGATTCTTCTACTCTGCAAACCCATTCTGTTGTGTGTTGTACAGAACTGTCAACTCCCTCTTGATTCCTGCCTCCTTGCAGAAACCCTCGAACTCCTTGGAGGTATACTCTTCCCCATTGTCCAATCTCAAGACTTTGAAATTCATCCCTGTCTGGTTTTCGACTAGAGCTTTAAACTCCTGAAACTTGCTAAAGACCTCATCCTTGGTCTTTAAGAAGTAGATCCAAGTCTTGCGAGAGAAATCATCAATAAATGAAGCATAACACATGCTTCMTGTTATTGACACTACTGACATTGGTCCACAAACATCTGAATGTACTCAGTCTAAAATCCCTTTAGACCTATGCTCACCGATTGGGAAAGTAGCCTTGACATGCTTGCCAAGCGTGCACCCTCTACATACACCATATTGCTAAATATTGAACTCTGGAAGACCTATGACTATCTCCCTCAGAATATGCAACGCCCTGTGATGCAGGTGCCCCATCCTCTTGTGCCACAACTCACACAAGTTGTCATTGTTATGCACCAAGGCTCGAACAGGTTCACCCTGCAACCCATACAAATTACCTTCTCTAACCCCTATTACTTGAGTTGTATCTAGGCTAGAATCCTTTGGCCTAATGAGGACTTGTTGGTTCTTGAACTCAACTACAAAGCCCTTATCCTCCATGACCAAAACTGAAAGCAAATTCCTTCTCAGACCTAGAACAAACAAGACATCGTCAAAATCTAAAGAATTACTTGACTCAAGCCAGAAGGGAATAGTACCAACTCCTGCTATTAGGTACTTGGCATCATCTCCAAGCTCAACCTGTACTCTTGAGTCTCGCTTCTTCAAATTAGAAAACAACTGTCAAGTTAATATCATGTGTCGGGATGCCCCACTATCCACATTCCACACATTCCTCAGAATCGTGCTGGTAGAAAGGCAAGATACCAACGAGAAATCCTTCTCAAACTGCAAACTCATTCATCTGAGTTTCTGCAAAGGTTGCTACCTACTTTTGTTGTTGCTTGCCTTTACCCTTCTTATCTAGACACTGTTATGCATAATGATCGTGCTTATGACAACTGAAGCACTTGATTTTACTCAAGTCCTTCTTTCTTGGTTGTGAGGTTAACTCCTCACTCTTTCCCTTACCCTTGTTGGGTCCTTTACCTCTACCCTTATTTGACTAACCAAATAGAGCTAAATTCTCTTCACCATCCTTTGACTCCATCCAAGTCTCCTCCTAGATACAGTCACCCAAAGCCTCTCAAAGTCAGGAAGGTTTTATCGCACACAAATACCTCTGACGAATGGTTCTCATGAAGCTGGGAATCCATTCAATGCCATGTTCACTGGCTCTGCATCTTCAACCTTTTTCCCAATTGTTGCAAGTTGATCATAAATTTGTGTGATCTTCATAAGATAACTGGTGATTGTGTCTAATCTGGTCATCATTATGGATCAGAGTTTGTTCTGCAATATCATCTTCTTGTTTATGTTCCGACTCTAGTAGAGACTAACCAGAGCATCGAATATCTCCTTCATTGTCTTCTTCTCAGATACATGAGGGATCAGATGATCCTTTATGGCATCCAAGATCATTTGCTTGACCTTCACTACCCTCCTATGGATCTATATGCGAAGTAACAACGTTCTTGACAATATCCCAAAGATCATTCTCTTCTAGTAAGAGTGTAACCCTAACCTTCCATGATAAGAAATTTGAGGCACCATCCAATCTATCCTCAAACCTGAGGCTAGTTGATGTTATCTCTGAGATCTATTGCACAAACTCCCAAATCTTAAAATAAAACTTTGAAACCCTCTCACTGTTTGTCCTTCTTCCCTCTAATTGATTTACCGAAGGAAATCCTAGAGAATCTCAATCAGAGAAATATGCTTTGATACCATGTCAAAAATTCCCAAGCCCTAGGTGACTAAAGTCCTTATGATCTCAATCAAATAAATATATTGTTGAATTTAATTATTGCGGAAATAAATTTCAGACCATAGCATTAATCACACAACAACTGAAAATCAAATAGGGGAAGCATAAAAATTAATTTCACACAACAAAGGTAATTACTCCTGCTAAACTAGCTTTTCATTCCTTCGAAAAACTTACAAGGAAACCTCCACAAGTAGCACAAAAAACAACACTGCACGGATACCAAAAAACACCTCAAACCGAATGGAACAACCTGTTGGGAGAGTACAGCCTGTTGTACTGCTACACGAGCTGTACAAACGCCTGGATGGTTTTGTCTGTACCAATGTACGGATCCATACAATGTTATCTGTAAAACTATGCAGAACTCTTCCATACGCTGTACAGACCTGTATGGAACTGCGTGTTGCCGAAAAATCTCTTTCCTAGCTGCATGATCTCTCTCCCTCTCTGTAGCTCAACCTACTCAACTGTTCAAGTGTTCAAGTATCTTTGAACTCTCTATCTTGACCTGTCTTTATAATTTTAGTTGAGACCAAAACCCTAATCTATTTCTAAGATTACTCCTAATCTAAGTCATGAATGAATGAAATACACTTTTTAGACTCAACTGCTGAAAAATAAGACTTCCACTTTTTAAGTAAAGTGAATTACGAAATAGAATTTACTTTTTGAATATAGAATTAATTTTTGAAAATATTTCAAACTACTTCTCGCACATTCACACTAAACCTATGCGGAAGTTCTTGTCCAACCTATAATTCTCAACAACGAGACGCATGGGAAGTGTTAAATTTTGAGCTTGATTTCTTAAGCGGATTATTTCTTTGAATTCTTCAACACTTTGATTCCAGCTTAATACATGTCAACAATATAGAATCATAAATGAATAGCAATAATCATGTAGATACGTAAGCATGCACATCAACAACACATATACCCTGGGGAAACCCTGTACAAGGGAGAAAAAACCCAGCAAACGATATTCCTTTATTGCATTAATAATGTAAGATCACTTACAAACATCCACCATGAAAACTCTGCGCTTAAAGAGCTTGCCAAGTTGACTTTGACCTGATAGAGAACTAAGAGACCTTGTTGATATAGAGGTATCCGAGTTGCTTTCAAAGACTGAAATATATCAGCTCTGATATGGGTTGTTGAAACTGCCTCTAATTGACTGATATGCGCCTCTAATATGTTGCCTCTGCAGCACTGTTATGCGCCTTTTATGTTGCCTCTATATGTTGTTATTACAGCACTGTTATGTGCCTTTTATGCTGCCTCTATATGTTGTTATGACAACACTGTTATGCGCCTTTATATGCTGCCTTTGTATGTTGTTATGACAACACTGTTATGTGCCTTTATACTACCTCTATATGTTGTTATGACAACATTGTTATGCGCCTTTATACTACCTCTATATGTTGTTATGACAGCATTGTTATGCGCCTTTATACGCTGCCTCTGTATGTTGATATGTGCCTCTATATGTTGTCTCTACATTCACCCTTACCCTGCATAACCATTGTGTGGAAGAGAGGGGTCAACCTCTGCTTATAAAGGAGTGAAGAGGAGAAGTAGATGGCTCGAATTAGGAACTTGTTTGCATGCTTTAACATAACTCAGCTTCACACTTTAGTTCGAAAATAGAACTAGACTTGAGACTCCAGTTACAACTCACCCTTGACTTGGCATGCATGCGTACTAA
>SNQJ01S0008604.1:38285-65374 GCA_010110895.2 Picea sitchensis | reverse complement strand
AAGACAAAGATGTGGGATGTGTTTTCTGATGATAAGGGTTTGAACAACAGTGTTGAGTTGGCATTAGCCAACTTGGATCTTAATGAACTAGTGCTAGAGCCAATCACTTTTGATGATGGTGATCCTCTTGAGGGGTCATCCTCCAGAGTCCACATCAACAAATGCACGGATTGCATTGGATATAGGGGAGGAGGAGGAGGAGGAGAGAGCAGTGGTAGTGATGCCAATCTTGTTGATTATGACATGGAGGACTACTGACAGTCACGACTCATGAGCTATGAGATTCTTCCATCTACGGTTCTAGTATCTACCCTATGGCTATTTTGTATTTTTTATTGGCATTCCCACCTATAGTATCAGTGACTCTAACTTAGTATGTTATTTGATGTTGTAGAGGCCATTTAGAGCCTCCTTGATTATGTATTTATGTTCCGATCTCTAGATATGTATTGCACTTGGTATCGATTTGATATATTCATGAGCATAGTTTGGATATGCTGTCTCTAATAGTCTCTAGTGCTTTGGAAACATGATTTAAAATCTTAAAAATATTTTTTTTTCGTTAAAATTTAAATATTTTATGTATTTTTTTAAAAACCGGTTCATTACCGATTCCTGTTCAGGTTGGACCCTCTACCTGTTCCGGTGCCGGTTCCGATTTTTAAAACTATGGATACAACACAGCATAAAAGAGGCTATGAAGCATGGCCATTTAGAAACTTTTCATTTGACCATTTCACCTAACCTATGATTTTCACCAATTCACCTCACCTAACATCTCCCTTCTATGGAGTCTCTCTTTGGTGCCATAGTTAGATACTACATAAGTGAGAAAATAGCCCAGAACTTAAAAAGATAAAAGGTAAACCTGGTTATGTGGGTTACCGCTGGAGGGACAAAGCGCTGCAGCCTGCTTGTAATAATTTGCAGCAATGGTCCAGTCACGATTGTTGGGATTTCGCACAGCAAGGAGC
The DNA here is from genome assembly GCA_010110895.2 of Picea sitchensis. Taxonomy (NCBI): domain Eukaryota; kingdom Viridiplantae; phylum Streptophyta; class Pinopsida; order Pinales; family Pinaceae; genus Picea; species Picea sitchensis. The sequence goes on along the minus strand of SNQJ01S0008604.1, from coordinate 64,400 downwards.
TCTTTATATCTTGCCAGATCCCCCAAATATGTGAACAACCGATGGCAGGAAACCGCGCAGTGACTCAAACCATCTGTGAACTTGATGCACCTCGACCCCTCCCCCGGGGAAGGGGCGGGGGGTAGTCCATAATTTGCCCTCAATTTCACGATAAGCCCATGGAAATAACCGCAAGCCTCGTCTAAAAAGCCCTTGAACGAATTCACTACCCGCAACAGACTGTCTTTGTGGAGGTTTCGTCTGTCGGTCCTGTTGTTGTTGTTGGGAGATGCAGAAAGATTGCGGATTTTGGTGCGGAACTCTTCAATGCCTCTGTAATGAAGCCTCCAGAGGGCCTGTTCAACTTCTGCGGCGTAGGCGTGGGCGGAGGGATCTGAGGTGAGCAAGAGGGCCTCGTAGCTATCCCTGAGGCTCACGCGGACGCCTCTAACGGCCGGGTCCAATGACCCTCTGCTCTTTAGCAGTAGGGCGAGCTTCTTCTCCATGTTGACGATCCCCTGCAATTGGGACTGCAATCCCTGTTCGAATCCCGGGAGTGATCGGCATTGCTGAGGATTCCGCTTGGGCGAACGCATTTCTCTCTCTCTATTCAAACGCTGCTGCTCCTGCTACATGCCTCGCCTTGCCTTATATCCATGTTGCCTGTCCGGGCACTCGCCAATATTTCAAACTTTTCGTGCTTTCTCTAAAAGCTCAGGGTTACATTTTATTTATTACATAACTAATAACTATAATAATAAATAATGATAATGGTGTACAAAGGAGTGAGTTGTTTTACAGCTTAAGAAATTGGATATTTTTAGTTAAATTCGAAGTTTACCGAGGTATGGTTGTATTTTAATCAACTACTATTAATAGGGAATTAATCAACTATTATTATTAAGGAATATCTTTTATTATTTCCTTATTGATATAAGAATTATGGTTTATACAAACTTTACATAACTTGTATTAAAAAAATAATTAAAAGTGAAAATCAACCAAATTTAATAATCCATCTTTGGGGGAGTATATGAGTAATGCTACATTTTTCAATATCCATAAATGGAGATCATCCCTTCCATATATTTTTCCCCATTAATTTGTAAAAGAAAATGTTGTGAAACGATGTAAATCGTTATGTCTCGTAGATTAATTGATCTCGTGGATGTTTTAATATAAGGGTAGATTTATTTTAATTTGGAATTTATTAAGTACTAAAAGGGATTAAAAAGAAATTAATATATAAATTTCTAGATGTTTAAAAATCTAGAGTTAAGATAGATATAAGTTGGTTTATATATTTTATTTTTTCGAAGCAGAAAAAATGGTTTGTTAAATCTTTTGCTAGTGGTCATCTCCTAGTTCCTAGCAAAGTAAGCTCCAAGATCATTTGTTGACCCTACTTTAGTCAAAGACACACTTAAGTGTTTAACCTCTATAGAATAACAAACTTAAAACTTGTCCATAATTTGATAACAACATAGTTGTGGACCATACCCGAGCAGGGTTCCACTTCTACAAGATGGCATGATGCCCATGAGTTGTTTCCAATGTGAGCACTAACAACACATGCTACATTGAATTGTAGTTAACTTAGTAGTGCAAGGTTGAAAACCACCCAAGGGATGTTTCCCCACATTTGTGGATGGCATCCCTGGTAAACTTGTTCATGTAGAAAAGTGTGTCTAACTTGGGAGCCAAATGCCCATCGATATTGTCGATAACTAGTTGAGCTAAACCATTAGGCTTATATATGTGTGTGTTGTTGTTGTACTTTTTAATTTTAAATTTTTATCATTACATGTTCTATCCATACTGGTTGTAAAATTCACCTCATTTCTCTCGATGCAAAAAAATATTTTTTATTTTATTTTAAATCAAAGAGTATAAATAGGTTTGGTAAGTTATTAGACATAGTTACAGTTTCTGTGAAGGTTTGGATGTGCAAAAATTATATTTTATTTTATTTGAAATCAAATAGTATAAATAGGCTTTGTGAGCAATTGGACCTAGCTATTGTTCATGTGAAGTTTGGATGTGTGTGTGCATGTGATTTTTTTTTGTCCTCTCACCATTAGTATTTTCATTGCCTTTCTAGTTGGCATTAACTAGCCCATCATTATTGGTGTCATTTATGGCTACCATTGCTTCTTAACTCATATTAGCTTAACTCATGTTAGAGGAATGGATTTGTTCGTTGCTAGAGGTGATGGTGAAACCTTGGCCTCTTGTAATAAAGAGCACAATGATACTACCCAAGTATCCCAGAAAATTCATCATAAAACTTTACTTTGATGTAATAATGAAATCACATGAGAGATTCCCACAAATATTGTTGTTACTCTAAATATATAATGCTAATAATTTGTACAAAGAGCTTTAATTCCTCTACTTTTTTGTTAGTCATGTGCGATTGGAGACCATGATTAGGGCCTAGGTCAAGGAGTTCTAAGAACCTCATTACTAGGATTGTACTAATACTTGCAGCCTAATAAAACGATTAATTTTTTTCTCTTTCCTTGAAAACGAATATGGTGTTTCCCTCATTGTTTGTGGATCCTGGTTTTGTAAAAAATGCATTGCATGTGTTTTCACCTTAGGTGGTGGGTTTCCCTACCACCCAAAATACTCAATTGTCACATCCTATATGGGTCTAGTTCCCTAAACTACTTATGTAGTTTTAGCCTTTCTTGGAGCATATTTCTTTTTTTTGTAAGCACATGGATCAAATTATATTAGTCTTTCACAGTAAAATATATACAAAAAAACTTTGTTGTTGGAATGTTACTTGGGAAACCAGACTAACAGCAAAGAAATAGTCCATCTGTCCATATGATTTGTAGTAGATTCTTAAGTAAAGTTTGTTTAGCTAGAAAAACATTCTAAAGAAATGAATGGAGCTTGGAGGAAGCTCTGTTTTAAGAACTACTTGGGATTATCATTCAAAAATTCAAAAAACCGGTACCTTCATATCACTGAGCAGGTGGGTTGGCAGTCAAGTCTTGAGGCGGCTCAGGAGCTGACTGCGTCGTGTTCTTTGGGGCGGATGTTGTCACGACGGTGTTCGAAGATGGAAGGCAAGATAGAGCTTCCCCGTGAAGCAGATGGAGGCAATCAAGTTGCAATTGAATGGTATTATGAGCATTCTCCCTTGTCTGCAACATCTAGCCCAACAAGGTTTTGATATGCCAGTATAACTCGATCGTCTTCCAATATTTTGTTTCCCTTTCTCTAGTGTTTCCTACGTCTGACACTACGTTGGTGGTGGCCTCATCCACCTCCTGGTCTGTGGTCAAGGTGTGCTCCAGCCGAATTCTGGCTTCCAACTCTTCCAAATGATCCTGGAACCAAGGCGGGGTGGCAGCTCGGAAGCTAACCGTAGAAGCGTACGCATTTCTTTACACCCGAGTTATGGGTGTGTCTCCTTCCACCTAATGATTTGTCGTCTCTGTTGGAGCTCCACCTCTTCTTCTGTATCCTCGCGGGTTTCCACGTCGAGGAGCCATCGCTTACTAGGTTCTTGTCCATGTTTCTTAGCTAGTATTCCGCGTAAAGGAGTGAAATATTTTCCTTCTGACTGGCTCTAGGGTTCTTCACAATCCCTATTCATGGTTTCTTGTTGTTTCCACGGCACTGTGGTATACCACCTATATCGTGGAGATTCTTTATCCCATGAATTTTCCTTTGTGTTCTCATATTGTTGGGGTTAAGCTCGCTAGGAGGGTTGAAGATCGAGGTGAGGTACAAGGTGTTTAATTGCATTAAGTTCAACATTGAATGATGTGAGATGGCCATCGTCTAATACATGCATGAGGACACTTGGAATGTGCATCCCCACCTGCTCATCTACCTCGTTGTCCTCGTGGTTTGGCTCCAACAAGACTCGCTTTCCCAATACCCCATTCAGGGGCCGACAATCCTCTGATGCAAGGTCAAAGCAGGTTGTTGTTAGACTGTCATTCTTAGTGGGGTCCCATCGCATATCCCATGTGTTCCAGTTGCTTTGCATGCCCTCATTTACCAGTTTATCCGCTAGTTTATTAGTTGATCATCTCACGTGAGCTGGGATGAGCATCGGTATTTGGCTAATGAGAATTGAGATGCACTCTAAGGAAAATTATAGGCGCCAGCTGGTAGATATCTTGGAGAGTGGGGAGCCCTGCTTGATATGCTTTACCATATGTATGATGAGTTGGGATTCTCCCGCTGTCACCAGTTTGGTGAAGTGCTCTATTCGAGCAATCTTTCATCCTTCCTCCAAGGCTAGTAGCTCTACGACATTATTGGTATTGATTCCCAACTTCTTTGCATAGGTTCTAAGAATGCGGTCATGTTCATTCCTTAATACCCCCTTGTAACCAACGATGTCTGGCTTGCCTTTGGATGCTCCGTTGAAGTTCAATTTTATGAAGCCAGGAGGAGGGGCGACCAACTTGAAGGCTCCATAAGAGGAGTGAAATTCGAAGTCATAGGGGAGGGCGCATGGCTAAGATCCAAGCTCAAAGCGAGAAGGATGTTATGTTCAAGTTGATTACTCTTCTAATCCTAATCTTTCCAGGGTCAGGTATGGATAGTTTCCTTAATGGCGTTGGTTATGTTGTTCCATATCTCATTTGGGGGAGTGCACTCTGCTTTGAAGATTCATCTATTTCTCTCTTTCCACGTTTCCCATAATGTGAAGCCCAGGAGGAGCTGCCAGGCATGATTGACTATGGGATTCTAGGTAATGGATTGAGTCCAATTTTCAATTGTGTCATGTATGTTCTGCCATTTCTGCCCCAATCCATGGAAGAGTAGTTCACTTCTTTCCTAAAGCTCTGATGTGAAGGAGTAGGAGTTGAATAAATGTTCAATAGAATCATCTTGATTTTGGCAACAAGGGCATCTTGAGGGTCCAGAGAAGCCTTTCTTGAGAAGTTTGTCCCAAGTTAGCGTTTTTTATGTGCTAGCATCCAAAGAAAGGTGGAGACTTTCGGCCATAGATTTTGCTTCCAAACGCGTTCCCAAATTTCTATCTTGGGATTATTTTGGTGTCTCGCGAATATATAATAGGCCTCTTTGATTGTGAAGGAGCCTTTTATGGAGCTACCCCATCGGAGTCTATCATGTTGTCTGCATATATTTTTTTTCCCGGTGCTCAACTCCTTCCAAAAGTTTTCTAAGGCATCTTGTTATGGCATGCATGTCCATTGTTCTTTGGGTAACTAGTAGCGCCATTAGTGGTGTTCCTCACGCAAGAGCTGGCAATGTGCTACAACCGATCTGTTTTGGTTGGTTATGGAAGTTTTTGTGTTAAGCAGGTGCTCTTGGTCTGTCCATTTGGGTTTTTTCTACCATGCATCTTCCCAAACAAGGGCTTCGTGTCCATTGCATATCTCCCAAAAGCAGTTTTGTTGAACTGGGGTTATATTCTGCCCGACTATATTTGAGATGTTGGAGCTAATGGGTGTGTTATGCATTCAAATCAATTGGTTTTCTGGATCATCTCTGGTATATTTTTGTTTCTAAAGGCATGTCTAAAGAGATTGTGGGTTTTTAACCATCACCACCATAGTTTGGTCGTCATAACATTTCCAAGAACCTCTAGATCGTGTAGCCCTAAATCTCTTGCCATATTTGACAAATAGACAATGTCCCATGATACTAAGGCACATTTCTTCCATTCTTTGGTCCCTCCCCGGAGGAATGTTCTATGCATGTTCCTGATAGATTTCAAGATGTACTTGGGTGTTTCTAAGACAGAAAAGGGGTACATAGGCATTGCTTGCAAGACATATTTGACAAGGACTAGTCTACCATCCAAGTTGAGAGTATGAAAGGACCAGTTGTCCATCTTTTTGGCCATTCGAAAGAGGAGATCCTCCCAAGACATTTTCTTTAAATAGTTCTCCACCAGAGAAACACCTAGGTATTTGGATGGGAGCGAGCTTTTTTGGTAGCCTAAGATTCTTGTAATGTGAGCTTGAATAACAGGAGGGATGTTGAAAAGGAAGAGTTGAGATTTACCTTGGTTTATCGATGTTCCTGAAGCTTCCATGGAGTTGTTCAGGACTTGCTTGATGTGTTGAGCATCTCGAACTGTGGGAGTTTCCATGAGCATAATGTCATCAACGAACTATTAGTGGGTTGTTGGTTTCTCTTCTCCATGAAGTTTGAGTCATTTCCAATGGCCTTGGTCTGTTGTTGCCTTAATTGAGCATCACATCCCCTCTACAATTAAGATAAAGATAAAAGGGGACAGGGGGTCGCCTTGTCTGATTCTTCTTGAAGGGGAGAAGGTTGGAGAGGTGGAACCATTGACCAGGATAGAGAATTTTTTTGAAGAGATCAGGGACATAATCCATTGGGTCCGGGCTTTGGAGAATCTGAAGGCTAGGAGGGTACTTTGACTGTAATCCCAATTGAGGCTATAAAAGGATTTTGACATATCGAGTTTGATTAACATACCTAGTTTTTCGGTTGTATTCGGGGAGTTAATAATCTCCTGGGCTAGGATGACGCTATCAAGAATTTGTCTACCTTCCAAATAACTGGATTTCTCCTAAAATATGAGGGTAGGGAGGAGGGGCGTAAGGTGGTTTGCAATAATTTTAGTGATGACTTTATAGATAACATTACAGAGGGATATAGGCCTAAATTTGTTAAGGTCTTCTACCTTATCCTCTTTGGGTATGAGGGTGAGAAAATTTGAGTTGAAAGTCGAGAGGACCTCGAGGAATTTTATTGAGTCTTCCACCACTTCAAGAACATCTTGTTTGGCCAGTGACCAACATGCATGAAAAAATCAGTAGTAAAACCATATGGGCCACGAGATTTACCTTTGGGCGTTTCCAAGACGACTTCTTCTACTTCCTCGAGAGAGATTTCTCTCATCGACACTTCATTGTGCTCTTTAGTCACCAACCTCAATATGTGTTGTGTTATTTTCTAAATGGATTCTTGTCGATCATGTTGTGGTTCTTTCATTAGAGAGCTATAGTATTGAAGTAATTTGGTTTCTACATCGTCATGTTTGCATAATTCATTTCCCTTGTTGTCTTTAAGCGATGTGATTCTATTGTGGTGTATGTGTTGAAGCATTGATCTCTGGAAGAATTTGTTGTTCTATTCTCCTGCCTGTAGACATTGAACTTGGGATTTTTGTCACCATAATTGCTCCTCCTGCTTCTCCCATGTGGCTATCTAAGTGTTGAGATGGGATTCCTCTATCGTGAGGTCCTCAATTTGACCATGGGTTATCATTATTTGCCGAAGTTGCTTCATGGTGTCAATTAGTTGTTGTTTGGCTTGAAATATGTCTCCAAATTCAACTTTATTCCATATTTTCAGCTTCCCATCTAGGTTTTTTAGGCGTTGTTGAAATCTGTACATTGGGGATCTAGAGGGAATTGTTACTTCCTTCCACTAGAGAGCAATATTGGTTTTGACAAGGGATGTTCTAACAAGAATTGTTCAAATCTAATGGCATATTGATTGGGCTAGCTTTGATGTCCAGTTATAGATAGATCAACCAATTGAACAAGGTGGATATCAGTGGCCACCCATCTATTCCACTGGCTCAAAGCACAATTTTCCATTTTGGCAGCTTTTGTACACTTTTTCAGGTCCTAAACTTCTGAGGCCATTCGAGGCCTTAAATAACGTTTTTTGGGCACGATAGCACCCAGTCCATCTTGGTAGTTTTACTACACTTTTTCAAGTCCTGAACTTCTAGGGCCATTTTGTTGATTTTTCAAAAAACTAGGTTAAGCATGAAGTTCATTCCATTTTAGCATTTTTCTTAACCATAAACAATAATGTTGCGGCAACCAAGATCACAAGAAGAAACACCATGCACAAGAACACAAGAAGTATCCTGGAAAACCCTTCTCAACAAGGGAAGAAAACCCAGCCAAATCCTTTGCTATATTCTTCAAGAGAAAGACCTTCACCACCAATAAGACCTAGCACACAAGAGGGTGCTCAAACCCTAGAAGACTAGTGCCCAAGAGAGGTGCGCACTTACCACACTTCTTCTTCTTCAAGTCCCCGAACTTCTAGTGGCCATTTTGTTGATTTTTCTAAAAACTAGGTTAAGCATGAAGTTCATTCCATTTTAGCATTTTTCTTAACCATAAACAATAATGCTATGTCCAAGATCACAAGCAAAACAATTCTACCAAGAAATTGGTCAAGAAGTATCCCTGAAAACCCTTCTCAACAAGTGGGAAGTGTCCCAACCAAATCATTTGCTATATTCTTTCAAGAGAAAGACCTTCACCACCAATAAGACCTAGCACAAGAGGGTGCTCAAACCCCAAAAAACTAGAGCCCAAGAGAGGTGCAAACTTTTCCCAAGAAGATGTAATTCTTGGCCGGAATTTCCAAACTCACATGAAAGACACGGACTCCTCACCGGGGAAATTCTACCTTTATTTATACTAGACCGTTGCCAACATAAGTGTTCCCAATGGGTACAACAGAATAACCTCACTAGATCACAATATAATTCACATTAACCAGATTAATTATCTTTTACATTTCATTAATTAACCTACATTATAGCCCACCGCACTTTTGCATTACAATGTGGTTGCATGCATGCTCCACTCTCAACAATATAGCAGGATCTTATACACCCAGTCAATGCTCATCCATTGTGGGCACATCCATGTGTATGTCCATATCCTTTCTCACTGCATTACAAAGAAGAAATACTTCTTCACTAGTGTTCATCCTCTAGGATCACGTTCACATGTGCCCGTCCATAGGCGTGTCCACTCAACATATATTCTTCCCAATGCATTACATGGGAGGTCATCTGGAGTTTCCTCGTCAACTCTTCTTCTCGTAGGAGGCTAATACATCATCTTCATTTATGTTTTCGTGACGATGCACCCAACACTTCTGGATTCTACTAATGCTCACCTTGCGTGTTTAGCCACGTGCACGCCCGAATCCCTCGACAGTTCTTCACCGTAAGGTCACACAGAGAATCACATTTGAGTTCCTTCTAAACTCCCCATAAGGAGGGAGACATCTCTATATCTTCATGCTCTATATCCTATAGAAACCACAATAACACCCCTCCTCGTGGGCTTTCTCTTAGGTTTGTAAGTCGGAGAATGTCTCAAGTAGATGCAATCTTCAACACTCCCTCGCTAGGGAGGTATTTCCACTGTGCCAAGTCTCCCGCGAAAAAATAATTCTCGGCCCCTTGGTTCTCGCAAGTGGAGCCTGCGGTGAAGATATTTGCGATATGTTCATGAGTAGGAAGATACTACATGTGTATTGTCTTCCTCTGCACAATGTCTCTGATATAGTGATACTTATTTCAATGTGTTTTGATCTGTCATGAAACATCGGGTTCTCATAGAGATTTACACAGCTCTGGTTATCACAATGAATCGTAGTAGGATCCATCTCATGATCAAACAAGTCAGTCAAAAGTTTGTGAAGCCACATTGCTTCACGAACTGCTACACTGAATGCAATGTACTCTACCTCTACGGTGCTTAATGCCACAGAGATTTGTTTTCTGCTACACCAGGAAACCATGGCATAACCTAAAGTGAAGCAATAATCAAAGGTGTTTTTCCTGTCTACTGCGCTTCATGCCCAATCTACATCGGCATATCCTTGCAGGCTTAAGTCCACACTAGAGGCATATCTTAGGCCATAACCAATTGTGGCTCGTAAGTATCTCAATACATGTTTTGCAGCTATCCAATGTGTTTGTCTCGGTTGGCTCATAAGTTGGTTAAGCACATTTACTGCATAGAAAATGTTCGGTCTAGTGTTAACCAGATACATCATAGATCCAATCATAGACGATGTCCAGACTATGCCTTTGAACAACATTTTCTAGGCACGACAATACCCAGACTGTGAAAAAAAGGCATAGGTTGGGTGCTATCATGCACATAAAATGTTGTTTAAGGCCTCAAAATGGCCTCGAAAGTTCAAGACTCGAAAAAGTGTAGAAAAATTGCATTGTCGTGCCCAGAAAACGTTGTTTAAGGCCTCAAAATGGCCCTAGAAGTTTCGTACCTGAAAAAGTGTAGAAAAGTTGCCAAAATGGAAAATTGTGCTTTGAGCCAGTAGAATAGGTGGGTGCCCACTGATATCCACTTGGATCGTGCCAAAAAAACATTGTTTAAGGCCCCAAAATGGCCCTGAAAGTTCTGGACCCGAAAAAGTGTAGGAAAACTACCAAAATGGAAAATTGTGCTTTAAGCCAGTGGAATAGGTCAGTGGCCACTGATATCCACCTGGATCACCAATGACCAGAGCCATGATAGGTCAGGATAGAGGCTTAGGGATAAGGAATCGATATAGACGAGAGGCAATCTGGTGTGTCCCCTGGCGGTGGTTGTTCCAGGGGAAAATGACATTCCCGGTTTCCCAATCTACCAACTTAAGATTGTGGATAGCCTCTTTGAAGCGGTCAGAATATTGCTCTAGTCTATTTAAGCCACCTCTCTTTTTAAAAAGGGAGGTAATGAGATTAAAGTCCCTTCCCATGACCCAGGGTGCTTTGTTGATTATTGGATTTATCTGGAGCAGGGAGTTGAGAAAGGTGAGTTTGTCTAGGATTGCTTAAGGGACATAGACATTGGTGATAAATCCACATTGATTTGAGCCTGTCAATTGGAATTTAGCTGGTAATAATCTTCGAGTAGTAAGTGGGTGAGGATACTTTTGGAAGGGTTCCACAGAAACACGAGCCCCCCTGAGCCTCTATCTGTGTCAATGGAAATATATTGACAACCATGCCAATCTTTGGTGGTTATCCTTTGAATGAATTTGGACTGGCATTTTGTTTTCTGAAACATCATAATGGATGGATTTTCTTCTATAATTATGACCTTCAAGGCTCTTTGTTTGCTCGGGCCATTAAGCCGCAAATATTCTAGAAGGTTATTTTTATTGAGATGGGTGGGGATTAGGAGAGAATTTTTTCGTCATGAGCTTGATCTGGCCGAATTGATTAGGAATTCCCTTAATTTCTGTGGAAATAGCTTATTGAATTGACACCCTCTTTTCTTTTCTTCTTTTTTGGATTTGGAGGCCTCTTTTGTAGTGGAGTTCTTGATACCTAAGGAAGATGTGGTGGAGTGCTTACCTCTTTGTGATGTAGCTACTTTGTCCTTAGATTTGAATTTGAGGAGGGCGCCTTTTAATAGATGGATCTGCTTCTCCAGGATAGAATTGGATTCTTGTCGCTCACATGCAACTTCTATGCTTTGTAGATATAATTCTCCCAGTTCCATTTCATCCATGTCTTCCACATCGTCCTTGTCCTCCTTAGTTGCGACCATCTCTTCATATTCATCTATGTTCATTCGATCTTTCTTGGTGGAATCATTTGCCTTGTTCTATGGGAATTTTTCGAAGCCTTCTTCATCTCTAGTTGGTTGCATTCTTACTTGTTCATGTGCTTTTTTTAGAGGGAAATCCCGAAATAGATGGTTGTGTGCATGGCATTTGCGGCATCGAAATGGGATGTGCTCGTGGCCTATCATTGGAGCCATTTTGTATCACAATATCTTAGGCAAATTGATGTCGGTAAGGCCTTCAATACATTGAGGTAAACGCGGATCTGTGTGTACGAGGTATAGTAGCCTTGTTGAGTTGCGTCATCTATCCGAACAAAGATTCCCAACATGTTACCAATGCCTTCCAGAATCTTTGGATCCCAATATTCCTAAGGGAGAGAGTAGAAGCAAATCCAAATTGGGGAAGTAGAGAAGTATTGCTTAGTAGGGCTGAAATTTTCCATCGATAGGCATAGGTACTTGCTAGCGGAATTGAAGAAGTAGGGGCCATTCTGGAAGATCCTCTCCCGATCTTCTACCTGGTTAAAGATTATTGTGAAGAAATCTTTCGATCCCAATTTTAACTCCACGTCTCCTTTGGGTTTCCATTGGGTTTTTATCCACCAAAGCATAACTCTTTCTGATGGTCAGAGGCCCATGAATTTCCAAATGAGTGTGTGATCTTGCATGTATTGGATTGTTTTGAAGATCTTGTTGGATTGTATCTCATACTACAGAATTTTGTTTGTTTGAGGAATTCAATTTGTGGATCGACATGTTTAAGGGACGGTAGTGGTAGGTTGGTTATGTGGTCGTGAATTCACCAAGGGGGGTTCGTCTACTGGATTTTCTTCTTCCATTGGGCAAGGGACTTTAGAGGATTTTGGAGTCTGAGAATGCTTCGGGTGGTGGGGAGTGTGACTGCTCCCAGCAACGATGTTGCGATAGGAGGGGGTGACGCCTCCTCCTGCAATGGCCGCCATGGATGAGTTTAGGGTTGAGTTCTTGGGTGCAGAGCTAAGCCTAGCAAGCGATCTTTTAACATTGCTTTTCTTGGAGCATATTTCAAAGTTAACTAGAGGTTTTATTTATGACAAGGCTTCTTGCTTCTTCAACTTGTTATGTTTATTACAATGGTAGATAATAGAGCACATAAAAGGCAAGATAACTTTTAACAATAACCCTCAATTAGCTATGGCATGCACATAGTGAGTGAGTTATCATCTTTTACTCATCTTTAACTTAACCAACAACCTAACATACATTTAGATATAGTGGATTAATTAGTGAAGCGCTAAGCATTTCTAGTTAGCAAGATAAACCCAAATGGATGTGCATGAACATATGTGTGTAGTTGTAAGGAAACTAATAAATATCGATGTTGCGATGTAAACAAGGAATAGATATTAAATTCTCACCTATTTGTAATCTACTTGTACAATTGGAGATCTATCTAGGCCACACATTGCATTCTTTGGGTCTACAAGTAGGCCCCTAAGTAAACGTATTTCTAATTATTTTACATTATTTCAATGCATGTCATTGTTTGATAATATGATACAGTGAAACCAACTAGTGTGTTCAATATAATATAGTCAAATATAATTCACAAAACAAGAGTGCACAAGGCTCATTGCCAAAAGGGCTTAATTTGGGCTTTGTGGTATCTGACCCTATACATTTGATTTATATATAACCATGATGGGATCAACACTATTTGGCTCCGGTGTAAGAAATTTTTAGAGAGTGGCAAAGAATCGATGTTGTAAAGTTGAGTTGTTACTGCACTAAGAGTTGAAGCATTGAAGTTGCATCGATTGAGAATTGTACTAAGAAAAGGGAATTATACAATTGTCCTTGAAGTTGAATACAACTACATTGAATTGATCTCATTTTAGTTTGATTCACCACTACATTGAATTATTCTCCAAAAATCTTAGTTCGAATGGACAAGGACTAGGATGTAGGGAAGCACACAACTCATTTGTAGCATGCAAAAAAAATTGAACAAGTGTGTGATGGCATTTGGAAATATTGATTATAGTGAAATACACCTTCAAATTATGTGTATGAGCCACCAAGTTATCTCCCACAAGGGATGAACTCTACAAGGTTGGGGTAGAAGCATGTTTCTTCAAAAGTAATCACCCGAGACAAAAATTTTGATCAATTTCAAAGCCTTCTATGTAAATTTAATCTTTGAGTTAGTTGTCGCGAGAGATGAACTATGTAATGTTAGGTTGGAACTCCTTCTCTTCATAAGTCCTTAACTCGCAAAGCTTGTGATCAACGTCTGAATCTTCTCTAAAATGAATTGTTGAGTTCGAAAGTGGAATTATTTGTTGCATTTAGTCATTGGGAGTGTTGGAAGGATGTTATTGCCATAGTGTTAATTGTTCATGCAATCACTGTAAATCACTACACAGAGGAAGACAATGGTGTTCCAATAGGAGTGTAATCACTTTCCACTTTTATTGGAGCACTAAAGTGCTTGGCATTTATTGTTGAAGTAAGTTGTTGCGCGACTAAAGTTAAGGCAGAGAGGTATTAGCTTAGGTTCATTGGTTGTTGGACTTGATGGAGTTCGATGGCTTATTTAACACAAAACAAATCCATTTGGAATATCAATTCACTATCAAAGGCTAGTGAGATAGGGAAGTGGAATGGTTGTTTGCTAGTCTTGAGGTCAGTCAAATCCATGTTGCTTAAGTAATCCATTTGCCTTGTTCTCACATTGTGTGCAATGGTTAGCCTCATGTGCTTTGCCATGACGAGCATGTTCTCTAGAGAGGACTTAATCTATTGTTCCAACAGATCTAATTTATCTTGTGTCTATTGACATTGGTTCTACAAAAAGGTGGCAAAGTCCACCAAAGAGGTGCAATCCTCATTCACTATTGCGATCTTCTAACATATTTATTCAAGACTACTTGTGTAGGTGTTGAGTGTGTGATCAATCAATATTTTGAATTGATCAATACCCTAAATATGTGTGCCTTGCGTGGAGATGAATCTTGTATTTGTTTTTAAGCATTCTATTTAAGCTTCCAAATCCTAAATATGTGTGCCCAATCATTGCCTTGAGATTGCATTATAGCATCGTTTGTTTACTAGTTCATGTATCTTTGCATTTAAGTTGCACTCCAAATTTTGAGCATTCCTAACAAAACCGCTATCTTCCGTTAATTCTAATTGAATTTTGATGAGTATTGATCGAGTCAAAGTGAGAAGGTTACTATAAGGCCCCAGACTTGAGTGGATTTAAGCAACCTCCACTACACGATCACTTTAGTGGTCATTGATTGACATAGATGAACACAACAATGGCTAGATGCTTGTATGACTTGGTTTGGGTTCCCTTGCACAATGGCAAGGCATGTCGTAGACTTACTGGGTGATTTTCCATGAAGGCAAGGTGTACCGCAAAAATGAGCAAGCTTTGATTGATTATGACAACTAGTTGAAAGGTTGGACAAGCATGCCTTGGGTAATCTTGCACAATGGCAGGGCATGCCTTAGGAAACCTTTCATAAAGGAAAGGCATGCCTAAGTGCCAGGTGGATTAGAAAAGCAACCTGGCTAGCTTTACAAACTTAGAGGCATTGTGTAGCATGTAGACCCAAGGGAGATGGGAACTACATTACTTGCGGGTTGTGATGGATGGCAAGAGTGCCTTTGGGCACAAGTAACCATTGGGCAGAACTATTAGATACAAAATTATTGGGTGCATGGAAAAAGTCAACGAATGGCATACAATTTTCATTGGGTGCAAACAATTGATGAACAAGTAGCCTTTGGGCACATGCAACTAGAGTTGGTGGATGAGTTGCATATTAGGTCCACTTTGGAAAGGAGTGGGTTGCAAGGCACCTTAAAAGGAGAAAACAACTAAGGCATGAATCATATATAAAGAGGATGCCTCAAAGTGAAAAGTCATTCGTGGAAGTTTGGTTATTCATACAAGGGTGTTCAAGGGCTCTACAATTGTTCTAAGTTTTAGGGTTGGCACAATAGAGACTTGAACACTAATAGAAGTAAAATAAGGAAGAGTCGAGATCTGTAGGAGGTAGGTTGCAAATGCTTTAGAGGTTGGATCATGCAAGTTTGTTGGGTAGTAGGTAGTAGGTATCGTTGCCTTATATTTGTTGTACATCTATAATAGAATTATAGGCAAGAGGTTGCACTCCCTTGTTGTATCTTGTAACATTCTTCATATAAATAAAGTCAAGGCATCCACCTTGGTTCCACCTATACATGTGTGGCATGGTCTCTTTACCTGAATGGATGTTATTATACTTGCAATGAACTGTATTGACCAAGTGTTGTTGAAATATTTCCCAAGTATAAAAGTATTGTTGGGATGCTTTAAGGCCATGGTTTGACATATGCCCAGTGTTGGTTGAACTTGGTTGCAATCTAATATATTATAGCTTAAGGAGTAGTTATGGGGAGACCTTAAGTGAAGAGGCATAGTCTGGTAATAATAGGCACAAATTGGCTAAGCCCCTACGAGGAGGCAAGGCAATGCCGCACAACCCTAGGTGCCAAAAGCCAAGAAAAAATTAGGTAGGACTATAGGTCTGTGACAATTACCCTTGTGTTCCACTAAGATTGTTGTCTCTACACGGAAATAAGCTTGGTCCATGATCGATTATTCTTCCAACTAGTCATATCTCTATGAATTTCCATCATGTTGAGCCCCATAATCTACCATTCTCTACTCCCAAAAACCACAAAGCTTAAAAAGAGTCATCAATAACTATGTCTTCCATTTTCTATATGTCATATTGTTCTCCAACAACTTTGAATCTCAATTATGCACTATCTAATGTGGGTCATCCTAGTGAGCATGAATCAATAAGAGGAACCTTATCATTCACGCATGAATGAGAGGGCCTGCGATTTGATATAAACTCATGTATTGTTTTTTATTCTTATTGTGGTGAAGTGTAACTAGGCACTTAACATGTCTCTATCAATGCTCAATGAGTCTGTTGGATCATAGCACTTTAAGTTGTTTCACCTATTTCTTGGTTAACTAATGCTAGTACAAACCAATAAGCATGGCTTCATTGTCGTGACAAGGTACTTGTTCAAGAGTGGGAAAAGGCACGAGGACAACAACAACTCTCAATGGAGAAGGGGACAAGTCAACATTGATAGATTGTGCTTGGATAGAGGCAAGAACAAAAGTGGGAAAGTTTGTGGGGAGACATGTCCTATACTTAAGAGTTGGTATGGTGTGTCAAGGAAGGGGAGTCAAGAATTTTTATGACAATTGAGGTGGGGATGATATAAGTTTCTTCTACAATGGTGTGGAAGGTGGCAATTTGTTGGTGTTCTAAGAGGAGGTGATCTTGATTAACATTCACACTAGATTTTATCCTTAACGAACTACATTAGGAGGGATCAATGGAGGAAGTATGGCACATAGGAAATTTCATGGTTTTTGATGGGTTATCCATGGGGTTGTTCTATGGAGGACCGGTGGAGTGAGTGAAGTCTTTAGTAACCAACACAAGGGAGGGATTGTCATCATTGGTGACATTGGTTGGTGTCGACTAAGGTAATGAGATAGTGGAAAAGGTCAAGAAGTGGTAGTTGATATCACTCTGAGATCATGGAGAGGTGGACTATTGGGGGATGGTTGGCACATGCTTCTCCTTTTCTTCAAAGAGGAAGAGGTGGATTTAAGGCATGTGAGATTGATGAAGTTGATGGGCTTGACATAAATGTGATACTTGCTAGGGAAGGGAATGTAAGGACACATGATGTACCCAAGTCTCTTAGTGTTATCATTGTTGATAATATTGTCCATGATCATCGACTATAGTTTTTGGAGGTCATGAGGAGAATCTAGGTGTAGTGCTAGTGTGTTGTTGGTTGTGTGCCTAACATGGTCAAGGCATATGAACATCGTTGCCATATTTTTTCCTTCACTTCATTGTTGTGCCTTATTTGTTATATTTTTTTGATCCCTATAACTTCAAGTGCTACTTGAGTGGTAGTCAAGACATGTAGGAAAGATTGATGAATAGGTTGTTAGCAATGTTGAAAACCCAAGCTATTATTTTTTCTTACATAAGTGTACTTTGAGGTTTTATGCAATCTTGTTGGTGAAAATGGGGTGGGCCACATTTGCATCATTGAAACATCATTTTGATCCATCCATTGGTTTGAGGTGGGGGCAAAAATGACGTTTCTTTTATCAAGTTTCTCATTTAACTAAAATTCGCTTGGTGATTATACAACGGGGAACTATGCTCCTTTTTGACATTGTGGGTGTAGAGTTTAGTATCTGTATACTATCTCACCAATTCATACAAGGATTTCTAAATCAAATTTTATTATTATTATTTTGTATATGGTTTGAGTGAACCGTGTATCACTGTTATAAAATGATGTTCTCTTTGAAACCATTTGACATCATTTTGTCTATGTTGGAAGACATATGTGAGGTGTCTTATATAGGGGATAAACATAGTGTAGTTGAAGCATGGTCATTGGTGTTATGAGCAACCTTTTCTATTTCTAACTCTTTGATACCGTCATTATCATGGAGGGTGTGAATTGAGAAAATAGTTGCAGTGATGGTGCTAGGGTCCAAATGGGTGCATAGATAATGAGACATGTCCAAATAAGTAATGTCAAATAAAAGCATCATTAATAACAATCCCATCTAAAGTGGGTGTCCATAATGTATTGAGTCATAAGCTAAGTGGGTTGAATAATCTAAAAAAACCTTAGCCAACTTGATCGAATCGTAAGGTGTAGTGGTTTGAGCACATCAATATAGAGATAACTTTTGAAAGCATGTGCACACATATAGATAAGTGCAACAAATAAAAGGTTTCCTAGACTACCATTCATTGTGTAAGGAGAGAGTGAGCATCCAAATTATAGATTGTCACCATTAAACATAACAGTTTCTTGGAGTGTCACACACTCATTCTTGGAGGTTGTTTACATCAACAAGGATTTCAAAATCTATAATGACAACGTGGAATCTAGTGTTTGGAAGATAAATACTCTTTCAATGTGTCTAGGAGTGATGTAGACATAGTATTTCATGAGATGTTAGATGTTGTGTAGGAATAATCTAATAACATTGTGATGAAAAGTTCCATCTAAATAAAATTATGGCAATTCCAAGGCTCCAAGGACACCATTGCAATGTGCCACTAGATATAAAGGTAGAGTTAGTAGTTAGGCTTTGGTACTTTATAGGTTCTTGTTCCATTCATGAAAAATATCTTCATCTTTGTGTGTGGTTTCGATATTGAAGCTAACATTGCCAGTAGGGTGGAAATATTCTTTAGGTATGGTGTGACAAATGGGAGCAAGAGTGTTAACACTTTACATCTCGTTATTATAGAGCGAAAGAGAGAGTGGGGGAAAAACCATGCAAGGAAGGAGAAATTTAGAAATCTTTGAGAGAGAGTAAGAGAATAAGCAAGTGAGAAATTTGAGTGAGGGGAAACAAAGAGTCGAGGTGTGATTTTATATCCATTGGAGTAGCGTCTAAATGTAATTGTTGCAAATCTTCTCTCCATACATAACAATTAGCTATATTGACAATGTTAACTAAGAAATTTCAAGAAGTCTGTGAGTAGGGGATGATAACTATTAGTGGTTATGACTTAGCTAAGTCAATAGAGTAGAAACAACATGGCACAAAAGCATGCAATTTCATGGCCTATTTTGAGAATGCATCTCAATCATGATTAGTCAATAGTTGTATCATGTCATATCACGTAACTATAAAGTTGTGGGAGGAGATTTCAATGGGTTTCTTCCACCATCCAACCCTAATTCTGCATTCATCAAAGGAATAAACAATGATGACAGGACTTAACTCTCCAAGAGTTGGTGTTTGATTTTTATTTGGTCCATATAGAATGGCTATAAGATAACATCATTTTAATTGTATGAGGATGAACATTATGTTGCAACTTTCATTATTGTTATGTTGTTGCATCATATCACAAACAAGTTAGCACAAGATGGTCATGGATTCCATGGGTGGTATGACTTGGATGATCTAACTAGAGCATGTGATAATCATGTTTGTTGTGCTAAAAGGGATGATGGATGAAATAGTGCATATTAGGTGTCTAACATTGGGACAAGGCAATGAGTAGATGTTGGTCATGGAATTTGACTTGTAATGCTCCATAGTCATGTCAAGGGTTGTCACAAGATTATTCGTGAACTAGACAACACACATGTGTGTGTGAAGTTGAGGTGGAGGAGGGCCTAATATGTGAGCATTGGGACTAGTGAAGTGGAGTGATGGAACCCAAAACATAGAATGATGTGGTGTGAAAGGACCAAAGGACAACGAGGATGAATACACAGGCCTCTAGAAACTAAAGTGATTGTAGGTGATGTAGTGGGTGTGCAACCTGATGTGATTAACTACTTATGAAGTTGGATGAATCAAGCAAGAATGTCCTAGAACATATTTTCCACATAGCAGACCTATTTTTGTAGGATCTAGAATTGTTGTGTGATGTCCATGGTCCAATCCCAGAGTGTTACGAGGGGACTATATATCTCATCGTGTAAATCATCTTGCGAGTTAGGAAGATATATAGATTTAATGTTGTTTCAAGGGAGGGTGCATGAAAACCTTTTCATTGCACAAATCATCCAAGAATTCTTCCAAAAAACTATCCTTCATCTCTTTGAATGTGGTGGGGTAGGGGCTTAATTGTTCCCACCACTTTAGAGCATCTTTGTAGTTACTTTCAAAGTAGTATATTTTGAAAGTGTTTTCTTATTGCATTGGGAACACTGGGTTAAGGGAAATCCCAATCAAGTCCAATTGTAAGCGTTCATACATCAAAACATCGTAAATGGGAACTTAAGAAAGTATGCTAGTTGTAGGTTGTCCCATGACTAGATGCATGTTAGGTATTGATGCTAATGGTAGGAGGCTGCGCAAATAGTTGTATAGGTACTAAGAAACGTTCTTCTCTTCTTCAACAAGTTGTGAGAAGGCCACAAAGGTTTCTATGAAAAGACGAGAGAGTAGAGTATCTAATCCCATGAAGTATTGTCTTTGGGAACATGGTTTATCAAACTGCCAATTAACTTCTTAACAATACATCCAATTCCACTTATACATATGATGCATCCATGGGATAAGATCACACAAAATCCAAGTCACCATGGAAAAACAATTCTGAAATTGGTCACTTTCGTAGAGAGTGTGTTCCAATTCAAGATAAACTCATTGAAGACACATGAGGCATTGTGCGGCTTCATCCTATTGTTTATGTCACTCTGCCCTATATTTTGGACTAGAGGGAGAAGTTACAAATGTAAGAGGATGGTGTGTTACTGCTTTACCATTGTGAGGTGACTTGTAAACCCAAATGATATTGTATACAACATGCTTTTGACAACATAAATTGTTCTTAGCATTATGGTGTTAGATATCAAAGCACATGAGAGACAAGTGCACCTAGTTATAGTAAGAATCCTAACTGGCTATGGTGCATGCACACTCAACAAACTATAATATTTTGCAATTTTGTATGCAATTTTGTTGGTTAAATTTATTATTAGTAATTGTATCATTTATCTCCTATATGTACCAAGGGGATCTAGTCTCATAGATCACCAATAATTATTTGTAAGCATAAGGTGTAAATGAGGTTGCTCCCTAGAAGTGGCATTTCTATTCATTCATGTCTTATCATTCTCAAGGCATGGAATTACTTATTCTTTATGCTTTTATGCTATTTAGGGTAATTGGTCCATAACATTTGGTACCATAGTAGAGAATCCTATATTTGAGCTCCTTCAAATGAGGCATCTTACCATTTTCACTATAAAAAAAAATTGGGTTATTTTCAGAGAGTGAAATTTTTAGGTAAGGTAGAGAAAATAGTGAAGTACATTGGGTAAAAATTTCAAAATTTGGTTCACTAAATTTTTAGAGTTACAATCTATGCAAGTTCGGGTTTTTTGTTTAGTCCTCAAAAGCCGAAACATGTGGTTTTGCGAAAAAAAATCATATCTAAAGATTGTGAAGATAGATAGATGAGGGTGTTCCAAATCCAAATTTTAGACCTGAGAGTAAATTATTAGTGGTGTGGTAGGTTGTACAAGTTTGCTTCCTAAAATAGAGAAAAAATAACAGGTTACAGTGATTCCATCATAAATTTCTCTTAGGAATTCCAAATTGCATGGGATATGTGGCATATCCAAGCATAAATCTCAAAGTGTGAAAATTTTAGCATTGTAAAATTAGAATTGGAGAAATTATAAAAGGTCAAATTTTGGTTAGTAGAACAATATCCAAAACCTTATGCCCATCATGTCTAAATGTAATAATGTTAATCGCTGAGAATTCACAGGTCATGTTTGTGAGAGTGGAATTTGGAGTTTGCACTTCAATAAAATTCATTTGATTTGTCAACGTTTCATGCCCACTATTGTGGCTCTTCATCAGGACAAAAGATGAATTGTCAGGCTAAGGAGTAGAGAAGTGTATTCATAAATATTGTTGTAACTTGTGTTTTGTAGCAACCAACCTTCATTTTTACATATCCTTCATATTGTGGAATGACTAGAACAAAAATAGAGTGAAAATGAGGGGCACACAAGTCAAGAATTATAAAAGCTAGGAAGCCAAGTTCTACTCAATATCAAACCATCATCCCTATTTAGGCAGTTTGGGTTTTTGGAGATTTCAATGGCCTCCCTTGTTCGTCTATTAGACTAGCGATCCACTCTTGCAAGAACCTTATCATATTCGATCATGATGCGATTTTTGGTTTTATGAGCGTGTTCTACAAGAGTTGATTTCTTAACCCTGCTATGAGTGATGTCTGCCTTATGTTCCTTGATTCGTGTGTTAATTGTTCTTCATGTCTCCCCAATGTAGGTCTTCCCACATGTGCACAAAATTTGGTACACGCCTTTGTGCGACCTGGGATTAATTGGGTCCTTGACCGCGCTAAGGAGTTTCGTGAGATTGTTTGGAGGGGAAAAGATTGTTCTTATGCTCTTCTTCTTCAGAAGATGGGCTATCCTATCTGTCATGCCTTGAACATAAGGTAGGAAGACTTTATGATTTTATTCATTGTTTCCTTCTTTGGTGTGGGAAATCTTTTCATGTCTCTCTTCAACTTTTCTAAAGGCTCTGTCTATTTTTGAATCTGAGTAGCCATTCCTCTAAAAACCGTCCAAAGATGTTCTTTCTCTTGCTGAATATGATCCTTGTCTGATATCCTCATTACTCTTGTGATGAGAGTGTTGAGGACCCCTCTTTTCTGGCCGGGGTGATGATGAGATGTTGTGTGGAGGTATTGGTCAGTATGTGTTTTCTTTCTATAGACACCATGTGCAATAGAACCATCCTCTTTTCGTATCATCATGACATTGAGAAACGATAAGGAGTGATATTTCTCCAATTCTAGTGTGAATTTGATGTGGTTTGACTGGTTATTTAAATGCTCTATGAATTTCATTAACTCCTCTTCTCTGTGTTACCATATGACGTTTGTGTCATCAACATATCTCACCCACCAGTTAGGTTGTTTTGGGGCTGATCTTAGAGATTTTTGTTTAAAATTCTCAATAAACAGATTAGCCACGTTTGGTGAAAGGGGGGAGCCTATTGCCACACCGCATGTTTTTTCATATAGTTCACCTTGGAAGCTGAAAAATGTAGACCTAAGGCATATCTCTACTAGACTAGTTGTCTTCGGATCTGTCAGGTTCTTTATCACTTCAATCGCTTCATCTATGGGGATCATTGTGTAAAGGGATACAACATCAAAGATTAGAATCATATCATGCTCATTGATCTTCAGGTTTTTGATCTTATCTACAAAGAAGGAGGAGTCTTTTATAAAGGAGCATGTGTTTCCCTCCAACGATTTGAGCATGTGACTCCCGGAAAGGCCTCTGGAGGCTCATCCTTAACAAAAGAAGAGAATGAAGATGTGGAATTTAACATTTCCAATATCAAAGAGAAAATGAAAAGCATGGAAGATACAATGGTAAAGAGGGTTGACATCATAACTATGGTAAATAAAAAGAGTTTGAAGATTTTAAAAATGATCTCAAAGAAATGACAAAAAGGGGCCTCAAAGAAATGACAAAAAGGGGCCTCAAAGAGATGGCCAACAAGGATGATCTCAAAGATGTGAAGGGGGACCTTTTGGATGAGTCAATATTATTGCATGCCCTAAATTCACCTCCTTAAGAATAGGATACATATAACAAGAGGGTTGAGTCCCAGTCACATATAGAGAAAATTGCAACACAAATTTGTAGAACAAAAGGTTTGAGTCCTTAACACATGATCATTCATCACTCCAAAATTCACATCATCATGGGCTCAACTCGAGGGAAAGAAAATACTTCATTCCCAAGATCAATATGAGGAAATTTTATGAATCCCACAACATGGATATTCCAAATGGATAAATTCTTTGATCTACACCACGTGCCAACTTTACAAAAACTAACTATTGCATCCTTGCATTTAGAACTTGATCAATTTGTTTGGTACTAAAGGATTTGTGATCAAAAGAAGGATTGTATTATCTCTTGGCCCATATTTTTGGATGAACTGATAGTGCATTGTTGGAATATTAAGAGCAACACTTCTTAATCCAATTGATAAATCCTAGACAAAGAGGTCCAATTACAAAGCACATTCAACAATTTCAAAGTTAGTGAATAATATTCCAAAGGACAATTTGTTGGATCTCTTCATGTGCATTTGAAAGGAGAGAATTTAACATGAGGTGTGTCTCTTAGAGCCTAAATCCTTGAATAATTCTTTTAGTGTGGCAAGGAAATTTGAAAGTAAAAATATGGTTGCTAGAAGGGTTGCCACTGACACCTATAGATAACACAATGTTCCCACTCCTAACCTCACTCAACCTACAAGCTTGAAACCTCACCAACTAGATGAAATAAGAGAAAAAGGAATATGTTTCAACTATGATAGTGAATATAGTAAGGGACATAAGCATAGTGAGAAGAAATTATTCTACATAGATTGTGAAGAGGAAGAAGAAAAAAAATGGAACCTTCTTAAGATCTAGAAACATAAGAGACTACTCCAACCATATTGTTGGTCCTAAGGTCCGCACCTGACTGCTAAAGGGCAAAGCCAGACCACCTCAAGTTTGTAATGATTGGATTTTTATAAGTAGGTTTTGTTGGTAAGTTTAAGGACAAATTTTCAAAGATGGTGCCCTGGTAGGACAGGCCACATAGTATAAAAGTGGGTTCTCCTTTGCTAATGGTATGGGTATTAAATGACAATTGAGGGTATGAAAAGACAAACACAGATAACAACAACAAGCAATGCAATGAATCACTTGTTGTGTGGAAACTAAGACCTAAAATAATATCTCAAGACTTATACAAACATCTAGATGCAAATCATTCAATAGGTTGCAAAATAGTGGATCTATCGTTGAACAATAGTTGTATAACATGTTGCATAATCAACAAAAGATAAACTAAAACAATATCTGAAAGAATAAGGAAATGTACGTTGCACACATCACAAAATCTGCATTCAAGATAAGAATCAACACATAGAGATTTGAGTAAGAATACAAAATTGTCATCAACATATATTCACCAGGTAGAAAAATTTACAATTAACTAAGCAGGTCCAATTCTTCTGCTGCTTCTACTTTCCTTCCAAAAACCCCCCAACCCTCAAAACATACAAAGATTGCATATTTAACAGAGTTGCATAGGTTCTTGCACGTATGGGATTGAGACCTAACTCTAGATAACTGTTTGTAGAACAAACTATTATTTTAACTAAAGCATTGCATGGAGTACAACATGTATACTTCCCACTGGACTTAATCAACAGAGTGGTTCTTATCACACACAAAAGACCACTTATTATTTAATCTACAACGATTCTGGAATTGATTAACTAAAAACTGCTATTGTCTCTGTAACTGAACTGATGCATGCGCTGGATGAACTGTAATTGGCAGAAAAACTAGGAGTGACAGAACAAAGTTTTGTATCAAGTACTGGCATGCTTGCGAGTTGTTTGATGCTTTTGGAGGGTAACTAGCTGCATGGGAAGATCTCCACTTGATCTGCCTCTTCACTGAATTTCTGGAGTGATCTGTAACTGAGATCGAGATATAACCATTTATCTGTGTCTGAGCTCTCGACCGTTAAGTGCACTTCATTTCGACTTGTCAGCTGCCATCTGTACTTTCAAAAATATTTGTTGGAAAGGTTGTGGAAGGAGACGTGGAGTCAAGCGTCCAATAGGGGATGATATGAGCGGATGTGAATTACGTGGAGGTGATAGGTGATATGGAGAGTAGTCGGCAGAACAGGTGGCGAGATTTAAGCGGTAGCAGGAGTGTGAGTGGAGGTGAGTGGGGGTGACATGGTGACCTGACGTCATATAAGCATGTGATTTCGGAAGTTGTTGAGGGTGGTTTGGATCCACACCGCTTTTGGACTCAAAACTCACTACCTTCCACCGCGTAGCTCCCCTGCGATACCATGGTTTAGATTTCAGACTGCTCAAGGATTTTAACGCCCGAGCATGTTGCGGCACTTAAATGAACTGTGGCCATTGATATGGTCGCGATCTGCAATCTAGGCGGGAGGTTGATAGGTGGCATGTGGTGAGAGGTGGGTTAGATGCCGAGAAGTGGACAATATCGGGTGATGGAAGACAAGTGTAATGTAGTGAGAGGTGGGAGAGATACGCGGGGGCGATGGGGGTGTGAGTGGAGGACAAATGACGCGCGGTGAGAGGGAAGGTATCGACATGTAATCTGATAGGATTCCAGAGGGGGGGGGTAGGTAGTAA
>SNQJ01S0008603.1:59833-123061 GCA_010110895.2 Picea sitchensis | reverse complement strand
ATGGAAACATTATTTGTTGGGGAAAGAAACCATTGTCCACACAGATCATCAACCACTGCAATACTTACAATCACAAACAAAGCTACAACAAGCTAGGCACTTCAGATGGATGGGTTTTCTACAACAGTTCCACTTGGTCATCATGTATAAGAAGGGAATTTATAACAAAGTTGCTGATATGCTTTCAAGGCCTATTATTAGTGCTTCAATTATTCTTAAGCATAGTCCTATCATGCATGAGAGTTATGTTGAGCAATATGCTTTAGATACTGATTTTAAAGAAGTATATGAGACTTTGTGTCATTCTAACTATGTTGAGGAACTGAATTACCATGTGCATGATAATATTTTGTATCATCTTTGCAAGTTATGTATTCCATAGGGTGAAAGAATCAACATAATAAGAGAAGCCCATTCTTCTCTTATTGTTGGTCACTTTGGTGTAGGCAAGACAGTGGCTAATTTGCAAAGATACTGCTATTGGCCTAAAATGAATGAAAGTGTTTTGAGATATGTTTGAGGATGTTCGTTATGTGCCACAAGCAAACCTAGCAATCGAAAGTTGAGTTTGTATACTCCACTTCTGGTTCCTTCTCGTCCTTGGGAAAGTATTTCTATGGACTTTGTAGGAGGTCTACCTATGTCTAAACGAAATCATGATTATCTGTATGTTGTGGTTGATCGATTTGGCAAGATGTGTATTTTGATGCCTTGTAAGAAGCAGGTTACAGCTAAGCAAATGGCACAAATGTTCTTTCAAAATGTTTGGGTACATTTTGGATTGCCTAAATCCATTATTTCTGATCGGGATTCTCGATTTATTGGAAGTTTTTTGTCGAGTTTATGGGCACTCATGGACACCAAATTGAAAAAGAGCACAACTTTTCATCTGTAAACCGATGGTCAGACAGAAGTGGTAAATAGAACAGTGGTGCATCTTCTTTGTGGTTATTGCAGCAAGCATCCTAAAATTTGGGATGAGCATTTACACTACATTCAGCATGCTTACAATCGAGTTAAGCACTCTTCAACTCAAATGTCGCCATTTGAAGCATGTTTTGTCTATTTGCCCAAATATCCTTTAGATTTTATCTTTGGGAAGGATATTTCTATTGATGGTCAATATGACATTGATAGGGAAGAAAATTTCATTGAACAAATTCAGTCGATACATCAAATGGTGCAAGAGCAGTTGAAAAAGAGTTAAGCCAAGTACACGACAAGACATGACAAGCATCGTGTTGATCATAGTTTCCAAGTTGGAGATGAAGTTTGGATTTACATTAGTAAGGAGAGACTTAAAGGAGAAGGTAAAAAATTGAAACCAATTCGATATGGTCCTTTCAAGATTCTTGACAAGATTGGTAAAAATGCCTTCCGTTTACATTTGCCTCCTTATATGCAAATGTATGCAGTTGTTAATGTTGAGAATTTGAAATTGTATGAGCCTCCTTTGATTGATGATCAAGGAGAACATGTTCAGATTCCTTCTATAGATGATTTTTCCCTAGAATATCTTACAGAACTGCATGAAGACACAATCCTTGACAGGAGAATGCGAACTTCAAAATGAGGAAATGTGGAGTATCTTCGAGTTGGTCTTAAAGGTACAAATCCAAGCAAAGCCAAGTGGATTGAGGTTGGAAAGGTGAGGGAGATATACCCTCATCTTCAAATAGACTGAAAATAGTCTTTTGGAGGTCCAAAAGCTTTCCAATGGGGAGGTGTGATCCTGGGGATCAAATTTTGCTCAAAAATTCAAAGTGCTCAGAATCACTTCAAATCGAACGGGAGCGTAGGCCTCATCGTCATGAACCCAACGCAATTCATTTGGGTTCAAACAGACGTAGAGAGAGAGAGATATCGCGTTCTGTTCAAAATGACAAACAGACAAAAAAAAGGGATGTTGACTGTACAGTCCATACGGATGCTGACGTGGTAGTCCGTACGACACGTGGCAGGACCGTACGACATGTGGTAGAGCTGAGTGGCATATAGTTGGCATTTAGGTGGACGAATAGTCTGCTAACACGTGGCATTTTCTGTCCAATGGTTTGGTGCCACGTGGCCCAGTCGTGGGCTACCACGTGGCACCTTGTTATTGGTTGATGGTTTAAAATTTATGGAGTTCATGGGGATCGAACCCCGGACCTCCCCACCGGTCCAAACCTTTGCAAAGTCCGCGCTGCCAACATACCACACTGTATTGCTTGTTATATGAATGGTTTCATATAAATTTAAATTCGAGTTATTTAATAGTTGGCGCAGGGGTCCGGGCTGGGGCTTAGCCCCAACCCCCGGTCGCTATAACATTAACATATGACCCGTGGTCACACCGTATGCACACATGTTTTGTATTGTGGTTCAAATGGTTATACAACCAATGACCCGCCATTTTTCCATTATCCATTTTCTTTTGGAAACAGAGCCCATTTTTGGACTTGCACGCGGTCACATGGGTCACATGACCGCAGCCTTGGCGGTTAGGGGCTAGGCGTGCCCATAACCGTCCTACAGTTCGTACCAGTTCTGCGGGTGTGCCCAGTGCTGGGTTTTTCCACATAAATGCACGTGGGGGCTAGGTTGAGGCAACAAGGGTGCATTTTGGCGATCCAGAGACAACAAGTTTGAAGGGGAACTTCCAGGAAGCCTATCTTCTTCAATGTTTGGCCAAACGAGGTGCCGAAAAAGCCCAGCTAGGGGTTTTTGGACGTTATGAAGCCATTGGAGCCATCTATTTGGAATTTTGAGCATTGTAAAGCACATTTTTTTAGCACTTTGAGAAAATAATACAAAAGATCCATTGGAAGCTAGACCAGGAGATGTAGCCCAAGAGAGGGGTGAACTCCTTTATCATTTGCTGTGTTATGTGTTTTCTATTCACTGTTATTGTTGCTGTTTATATGCATCTTGAATGAGTAATTTCCATAAAAGTTGTGTTGCAAATTGATCCATTTTCATTTTAACACATAAAATAAAACTTGCAAATATTTTCAAGAATACAAGTCTTCTTCATTTTTAGATTAGATAGATAGTCGTCTGAAGGCTCGTCAGGCACAAGGAGTGTGCAGAGGTGAGAACTTGTCTCAAAGTTCTTAAGATCAGGAAGGATCACACTGTTGTGTGCAAGAATCCTGCAAGGAGTGTAGAGGTCAAGAAGATTGTGAGGTTTCAGAGTGAAGCAAGCTTATGAGTGACAATGTTCCTAGAATGCAGGTGAGTTCATTAAAGTTAGATCGAGCTCAAAGAGGAAGCAAAGGCCGAGGCCTTTGAAATTTTGGAAATCTTCCAAGGGAAAGGAAGAAGGGCATGCTCAAGGTAGAGCACAACTGCCGTTAGATCATCTGGAGAGGCGATATCTGTGTCGTTGAAATCTACGTCCAAACGCACTTAGGAAAGTGCACAAGGAGGAGAATAGATCTGGGCCATCAGATCTAGCACCAAGGACCGATAGTCGTCCGATCCGGGAGAAGGTGCGAGGGTTTTAATCCCTGGGAAGCCACACAGAAGGGTAGAATGGACGGTGAGAGGCCTTTGTGAAGGAAGTGGCGAAGTTCCGAGAGTCGTTGGATATTGTAGAGTTACAAGGTGGTTAGAGGCCAAAGAATCCCATCACCCAGGATTCGAGGATCAACGACAGTCGTTGATCTCATACAAGAAATCATGAATTCAAGATTCGTGAGTTTGGAGGGCAGACCCAAATTCTTGGTTTCGTGAAGTCCCGATTTGTGAGGAGCATGGAAGGAGATACAAACCATTGGATCCAAACCACGGGAGAACCATTGGATCAGAACCTCCGCGTGGTATCGTGTATCGGGGGTTCGGGGGTTGAAAGAATTTATTTTTCACTACGAAGACACGAAGTGCCAAGCATTGAGGGCTCATGCGAATACATGGCACATTCGTTAGGTGGGGCCACGGGGTTGACAGGTGTCGTAACAACAAGCGCCCAGATAAAATTGGAAGCGGGTGACCGGTGGAGGACACACGTCACCTGGGAAGGAGTCAACCCATTGTTGACTTATCGCGTCTCAGGGATTCACAAAGGAGGAGCACGAGGGTTCAACACTCCAACTCGCGAAGTCACGAGTTGTGAGTAGTGCTGAAGGAGTCAACCCATTGCTGACTTATCGTGCTTCAGAATCTCTCAAAGGAGGAGCACGAGGGTTCAACACTCCAACTCGCGAAGTCGCAAGTTGTGAGTAGTTCTAGCACTTAGCCCCAGCTGGTGGTTATGTGCGGAAGGCACTAACAAGGAGGAGCCATACCCATATCACATATCGGGTATCGGTGGAAGGAGAAAGAAGAGTCGAGGGTCTTCAACTCACGAACTCACGAGTTGTGGAAGGTACTTGTGCTAAGGTCGGGTTGTGGTTGTGTGGAGGTGAAGACTCACACATGGTGCATGTTGTGCAGGTGGAGTTTTCATAAAGGACCTATGGATCGGATTCGTTGAAGGTTCTGACAGGGAACCAAAGGAGCCACTTCGACTCAAGGAAAATTTAGAATGATCATGTGCGGATCTCGGCCTGAGGGTCGGGGGTCTGCATCATACAGTTTCCTTCGTACATGTTTCGATCAGTTCTACCTCAACCCATTTTTTTAAATACTCGACTGCAATGATGATATGTTTTTCTCTTGTNTCAACTCACGAACTCACGAGTTGTGGAAGGTACTTGTGCTAAGGTCGGGTTGTGGTTGTGTGGAGGTGAAGACTCACACATGGTGCATGTTGTGCAGGTGGAGTTTTCATAAAGGACCTATGGATCGGATTCGTTGAAGGTTCCGACAGGGAACCAAAGGAGCCACTTCGACTCAAGGAGAATTTAGAATGATCATGTGCGGATCTCGGCCTGAGGGTCGGGGGTCTGCATCATACAGTTTCCTTCGTACATGTTTCGATCAGTTCTACCTCAACCCATTTTTTTAAATACTCGACTGCAATGATGATATGTTTTTCTCTTGTTCTTTTATCTCTCTTTGGAAATGGGTCGACAAAGTTGATTTCCAAAATTTCAAACAATATATTAGGGTTTATCGAGTTTAAAGGAATCTTGTTTTTTCACAGGGATTGACCCATCCGCTGACAAACATCGCATTGTTTTATTTTTGTTCAACAATCCTTATGTAAAGTCAGCCACCAAAGGCCTACCCAAAGCATCTTCTGTCTTGTTGTGTCAACTTGATAATGGCTTCCTACGGGGCCAGTGTGAGATTCATCCATTATTCCTTCTCTTTTATTTTCTAGAGCACATCTCCTTAATATATCACAAGGTCCTAGTTTATAAATGTATCCATTCATGAGAGTAAATGGTAGTGCTTTTAACACTAGAAGCTTCATCTTACTTTCAAGGAGATATTATGGATCTCTCCCCTCCTCCAAAAATTATACTATTTCTTCCAAAACCTTAGGGGTGGCCTTGACCCATAATATATGAGCACCAGGTAGGTCGTCGTCTATCTCGAACAGTCATAATAAGAGTTGGTGTGTGATTTATATTTTTTTATAGACAATACATATTGATTTGATAGAGAAGAATGATCACAGTCCTTTTATTGGTATTTCTTCTATTGAACAACACTCTTTTGCATTCGACTTGTAGTTTTTCCTTTTCCAATTATACAATTTCATGTCTGAGTTTTTCCCAATGGACAATGGGGAACTGAACAAGATTTCGCCTTTTTCATTTGGTTAGAGATTGTGTTTTTCGTTATTCGTGACCTGGTATAATCACCGAGCCTCCTGATCTTCATCCCATGTTTCAACCCATGGTTTTCCTTCTTTTGGGTCGAGAGGAATTATGATATTCCTACCACTTCCTTTAATCTTGATCCTATCTCTTTCAATAGAGATAGTAGATTTCATGTTTATATCTTATTAACACTCTATAAATTTGTTGGGCTCATAAAAAAAATGACCGAGGTAACCTACAAACCAACTTTAGAGCTGCATACTAGCCTACTCAGCTTAGAGAGGGCTCTCTCCTGTCACTTGGTATTCGACAAATGAATTTTATTTAACAATCAATGGCTAGGTTTTGTTGCTTTGAAAGGAGTTTTTATAATTTTGCTGGCAAGGAAGGGTAGGGTCACTTAGGGCTATGGAGTCAAACTTCTAAAATGAATGGAAGCATTGAGTGGTCGGTAGAACTCTCCAGAGGATAAAGGATAACTGAGGTGATAAATATAAGTTTTAAATTGTAAATTTGCAGAGTGTAAGAAGAAAGGAAAAACATATAACTGTATCAGAGCATTAAATAAATGAATTCTGACATTAGTTAGGAAGAACTTATCATAGTTTAAATTGCTTAAGACAAGAGCATAAAAAGATGAATTCTGGGCATTTAACTTTCCAATTTAAACAGAAGACAATGTAAATGAAATAAAAAATACAAGAAATGCATACAAAGAGAGGACACAAAACTCATATCACCACCATTAGAATTTTTTCATGGAAACTTCAAGACTTTTGCATGTGTATTCTATTCGGTTTCAAAAAATTACATTCAAGTTATGAATAGCTAAAATCGTGCCCTTGCACTTCTGTCAACCTCTAATACATTTGGAAATCCTAATATTTATACAAGTTGAGTTCCTTAGGTTTGAAACCGATTATAATGATTAAAATGAAACATTTTGGTTTTGAAACCGATTACAATAATTAGCAAGAAAATGTTCCATGATCCGGATTTTGTCTTTTATGGAATTTTTGTTTCTTTCTTTTCCACCTGTTCTGATCTGGTCTTCCACGTGATATTCCATCTTTAGTGACATCTGGACATCATCTTCTAGACCCTGGAAAAATGCATTTTGTCTTACCCATCTGCACTATCTCCTTCCATTACAAGTCAGAAGGGATATCATAATCTATCATTTCCTTTATCAAAATCTCCAGGTCAATGCAATAAGCATATGACATGACTGGTAGTCCAAGTTTGACTATTTTGAATTGATTCAGAAGCTCAAATTCTATAATCAGATGCTCAACTAATGTAGCTCCTTTCATATTTTCCTCCGAGGTTTCGAACTTGGATTGATTCATTCTACACTAAGTGAGGCGAGCATTCTATTCTTCCTGATCATAAAATTTTCCTTTGCCATCCCAAAATGGTGGAAGGCCTTTGATAAAAAATTCTTCAAACAAATCCTTGAACTCTTGCACACTTTTGTCCATCTGTGTTTCCTTGGTTTGGATTGATTTCAACAGGTTATGTTTAGCAATAACCCTCCTGGCCCAGATAATCAATGTAGTCTTGTCTTTAATTCCAATAGTCTGAAGGTATATAGTAGGAATGGAGTTGAGTAGATTTATGGTGTTTTGGGCCCATTCTAATGGTTTATTTGCTAAAGTTTCATTCACAACAGTGCACCTGCTTATGGCTGTGATGGCTACGTTGTCCTTATCATTAATGAAATTCAAATATACTTTGAACTTGGCAACTTCAATATATACAAAGTCCTAGATGATATGCTTTCCCCCCTGCAATAGTCCTTTGCCTCTTAATCTCATCTTCAATTTATTTATCCTTTCCTGCAAGACTTCATTCTCCTTTTGAAATTGAGCCATTATTTCATCTTTTGTCTGCATCTCCTACTTCAATTTCTCTATGCTTCCTTTTATCCCTTTGATTTATCCTTCT
Source organism: Picea sitchensis (assembly GCA_010110895.2). Lineage (NCBI taxonomy): Eukaryota > Viridiplantae > Streptophyta > Pinopsida > Pinales > Pinaceae > Picea > Picea sitchensis. Next base: position 115,421 of record SNQJ01S0008603.1, on the reverse strand, counting down.
TTCAGGATAACTTGTGACATATCCTGGACAAGTCCTTCAGTGTTTGGCCCAGCTTCTGTAGCAGGAGGTACAACTACAACCCTGTTTAGAAATTATTTCTGCTCTTGTGACCACTTCACCTTTTCTCATTCTAGCTGCAATGCCCTAGCCTTGTAGTCTAATGCCTCTTGACGAAGTGTTTCATTTTTCTATTCTAGAGAAACTAATTTTGTTGTTTGTGGATTCTCTATAGAAGAAATTTTCAATTTCTTCTTCAAAATTTGAATTAATTTATCTTTCTCATCCAATGATGATTTCAACCCTCGGGGGCGTTCAAATTCCAGCCTCTTGACCTGAGTCTGCTAAGCTCTGCTAGATTCTTTTTCTTGCCTTAACTTCCCTTCCAATTTCATTTCATAAGATGATGGCTTTGAATTCTTCAAGCTTAAACTTAGGTAATCAGAATACAACATATCACTGGTATTCTTATGGAATTTGACCTTGTATGGATCACTGATGTTGTCATACCTTATCTTTATCTCAGATACTTTTTCTTCATCTACAAATGCAATGTTAAAGGTCCTCTTTTAAACATCCCTTACTGTGAACATAGAATATTTATGTTGAGAAACTTTTTCCACTTCAGGGACTAAATCCCTCATCTCACCCAGAGCTATGTTTCCCTTCTCAGCATAATGTTTTTCCAAATCTTCTTTAGATTGATAAGTTGCCTCAGATGTTTTATCAAAGATGTGTTTCTTGCTGCTAAATTTTCTTGAGCCACCTTCACTTTTGATTTTTCTTTTATTTTCAACCTCTACAGTGCTAGTGACACTTTCCATCATATCCAGATTTACTTGTTCTCTAGGATCTTCCTCCTCTAAATCCAATATCTATGGAGATTGTGTAATATTCATCTTTTTAGGAGAAGTCTATTGATCACTGGTTCCCATGGCCTCTGAACTGCTTCTCTTGTTGTAAACACTCATCCTATGAACTTTGACTATCAATCTCTGAGAAGATTGTTGTGTTTGACTTTGTTGCAGGGTTTCCTCCACTTGTTGTGTTTGACTTTGTTGCAAGGTTTCCTCCACTTGTTGTGTTTGAATTTGTTGCAGGGTTGCCTCCACTTGTTGTGTTTGATTTGGTTGCAAGATTGCTTCCATATCAACATAGAATTCTAGATTTTCCATCTTATCAAAACCCTCAACCTGTTCATGCTCATAAGGGGTTTGTTTGTTCATGTCTTCTCTTGGATATAATTTGGTGTGGATCATATATTCTTCCCTGTAGTTGTGCAAAAAAAAACTCTTTGAGATTTGCTTGAATTTGAGATAAGCATGATCTAGTTTTGGCAATGAAGGGGCTAATGATAAAAGGGAACTTGAGGTTGGAGGCTTTGCGCAACTTTAGGAAATTCTCTGTCTCAAATATAATTCTTTGCCTGATGAATTCAAGGGAAAATATTCTAGGGGTCATAACAATAGGGAATAGATAGGGGGATTCATGACAACCATAAACCCAGATTATTGTTGAGTGCATGAATAGTACCCAATTCCCCACTTTGTTCTCTGGATTTGATTGTAGATAGCTCCTCATGTCATACAAAACTCTAGGTAGGATGGTGTTGAAAATCAAACTGTAAACTCTGGACATGACTTTGTTTATGAAGATAAGAAATGTAATCCTTTTACATTCAATTGATACAAATGCTGCTTCAGGAAATTCTCTCTTATTGGTTTCCAAGAAAATCTTCAGTAGATAGGTGTAGTATCTGAAATGCCTTAGAGAGCGAAAATTCACTAGTTGTTTATGGATATTATCATCTATGAATTGATCAAAACTAATGCAGACTGACAAAACAGACTTTGACTTAAAAAAGGTCAAAAGGAAATCGAGCATGACTTCAACCACATGTTTTTCATTGTCTAGACCTAAAACTTGACTCAAAAGGGAACACACCCATTGGACTTCAATAACCATTATACTCACATTCATTGGAAAAGATAGGCCCTCTAAAAAATGTTTTGGTTTGACAATTGTTTGTAAAAATAGATCTCGGACCTCTGATGGGCATTCTATGTATACCCTAATTAGATTTTCTTCATTGAAACGTTCATAATTTGCGGAAAAAGACTTGGGTATACCGAGGGACTCTCAAATTGATAGACTCTCTACCCTACACATGACCTCATACCCTCGTTTATAATGTTCTTTCTTCATGTGAATATTGTTCGACGCACCAACCTATAAATTTGGGAAAAGGGAAAGCGATTTCAACAACATAAGGGACTATGGTGGCCTAGATTGCTTCAAGGAATGATATACACCTTCCTACTTTATCGGACAGGTTTCTTCTGGACACATAGATGGGTAAAATGGTGATTTCGGTATCAAAAACGTTTGAATCTCGGTCAATTAGGGTTTCTTCGTTCGCCAAAGGATCTTGTTTAGTTACTGAGGTTATGATAGGATCCATGGTTGTGATGAAAATTACCTGGAAACGAGTGGAAATGGCGTGCAATTGATGTACTGTTGAGCTGCAATTGAAAGAAGGTGACCGTGCCAAGGTTCAAACGGTCCAGTGTTTGAAATAATAATAAAATAAATAACAAATTCCCTTTTGTACCTTTCCAAATTTCAGGGGCGTGAGGAAGTGGTTTGGGGCAACCCACTTTTCACCCTGAAATGCACTTGGTGGCACCATGTATACCTGAATGAAAACCACAGTTTAAATTTTGGCCCGCTCTCCAAAATTAACCTTCGCATAGTTTCTCCTCCCGAAATCATCCTCGACCGTCGATCTGTGACACGTTGGGCCCCATCAACTTAGCACTCCTTCCAGATTCAGCTATTTCCTGCCATATTTAACCACTTCCTTGGTTTATCAGGCTTCCAAACCAGTTTAGCGTCTCACTAGATCCTGAAATCTTGATTTCACATAAAAAAATTAATGGTGACTAACGTATCCCAAGATCAAAGATTATTAATGTGGGGTACACAGGGATACCTTCGACCAACTCGATCACTTCAAAGTTGATTGCCATCCAAATTCCCATTATGTGTGTTTTCACATTTTTAAGTGTTCCAATCAGTTCTATGAATATTTGATCCGCCAACTTCAAGTAATTCATTATGGGTTCCAGTGTAGGTCTTCCAAGTTATTTCCATGGATTGCAGAGAAGATATTAACTTGTGAACACAAATAGATGACGACTTATCAAACCATATAACCTTTGATTTCAAGGCCGACTTGGGGGTTGTAGTCGTCGATATGTTTTTCTTGTGATAACTGTCGAAGGATTTTGTATGGTTGGTGATCTTCCTTATATTCCCTTAGAACGTTGACCAAGTCGATAAGTCATCCAACCAACTGCTTCTCTTTTAAAAATTGTAGGAACTCATATAGGATATTATATTTAGTAGTTGTTGTATTCTATTGTCTTCCCTTACTTCCACTCACTTTATCTTGATCAATATTCTTGAAAAAATTCAGTGCTTTCTGCAATAGTTTATCTTCTCGATCCAGGTTTGGGTAGGTACTTTGATTCCCCAATTTTCAAACTGGTGATTCTTTGTTCATGTAGTTATCTCGACCTTCTCTTGATATTATGGAGATGTGAATATTCTTTGAGTCGAGAACTTATTGTTTTGGCATAGTGTATAGAATATTTACATTCCTTTTATTCATTACTTTTTCTAAAACTATTGGACAATCTTCAAGCGAGTGATCACCCACTCCACATATATTACAAAATTTTAGGTCAGTTTTGTCTTTAATGGGATAGTCGGGGATAATATGGTATTCTTTCCAAAAGTTGAAGCAATAAAATAAACTTTGACCATGTCCTTGACCTCCTTGACTACGTTTTCCTCTAAAACCTCCTCTGCCTTGATAACCACCTCTACCACGACCTTGGTATCCATTTCCATCTCCCTAGTCATCATTTTTTTTAGTTGCCTATGTGTGATATATTGTATGAATATTCATCTTATTCCACCCATTCAATTGGCATTCTTGCATTGAGTGGCTATTTTCTTCACATATAAGGCACCACTTCGGTCTGGTGTTTTTCAAGTTGCGCGAACATTCTCCGGTTTTGTGATTTGTCATAAATTGAAAAATGTCGCAACATATTTCAATTTTGACTCAACAAATGTTGGTATCTCTTTCTAGTGCATCACTAAATTTATAGTAGTATTTTGTGTTCCCTTCATTTGAACAAAGGGTGCACTAGAGTTCATTTCACCTCGTGGTCACGCTCTTTAAAGATTGTTGTAAAATTTCCCTCTTTTCTTCTAATCTTGTTTCAAGTGACAAGGAAGTCAATAGTTCATCATTGTCTGTTTCTATATGTTGATTCTTTTTCAAGTCTTCTTCGCATGTTTGGATGCCATTCTTTCTTAGTGGTGCTAAAATTTTCTATAGTAATCCTGCGACATACCACTGAACTAGGAGATTTCCATCAATAACATACAATATTTGACTGAGCAGATCTTTAAATATTTTGTCATACTCACGTAATGTTTCTCCTAGGATTTGTTTGATTTATTTGAGCTTCTGTGCTTCCAGGTGTCTGATGCCCTAAGCCTTGAAGAACGTAAGTTTTTCTTAATTTTTTCTTTTGACTGTATTTTATTTTACGTGAAATTCATGAACCAAGTGAGTTCTCTGGCTCGTAGTTTTGAACTAAACTGTGCCATTTTTTTTTATCTTTGTCTGTAACGTCGACAACATCCCAAAATTTCTCACAAACAAACTAGTGCCATTTGGGATCCCTATCTCCCTCATAAAAAGGTATGTGATTTAGACCCATCTTGGTTTTATTCAGAGGCTTTGAACTTGGAACAATAGGAAGAGTGTGTGTTTATTGATTTATCAGAGAAGTCGAATAGGAGGTCAGTCTTACTTCGACTTGGGGAGTCAATTGCTAAGTGATTGAATTGATTGGCACAATCAGTTGTTGAAATTTAGTCAGTTTGTGCTCAGTTAGTATTTCAACTTCTTCATTTGTTGGGGTTATTGAATCCATCTAGAAACTCTTGTCTATATATTCGACGGACCGTCTTTCAAAAGGAGAGGTCAGTTAATCTCGTTTGTCTGTTGATTTAGATTCTTCTTCTTATATGAGTAGATTAGACAAGGGGGGTGATTATGTGAGATATTTACTATGGAGGAGTACATCCTCTTCGTGAATTTGATTTATTTATGGAATTTCAATCAAAATTCTACCATGCATGTTGTCGTTCTAATTTATTTTGTACCACACCTTGGAAGATTAAGGATCTATATGAAGCCTCTTATGGAGGAAGTATATTATATGCAAGCTAAGATATTTAATGGGGTATTGATGTATCGTGGGTCCCAAGTCATCAACATCCATACTTTTGAATGTGTCTATTAGTTGAAGGGCGTCATTTCTTTCCTCTACAATTATAGACTTTTTCTCCTCTCGGGAATTGTCGGGGATGCCTCTATTGCCAAATATGTTTGAACAATTACAAACTCAGACTGCTCACGTGCTCCAATGATCTACCATTCCTATAATTTATTTCTATTTTAACTCTGGGGATCCCTTGCATTACACATTTCATCTCTCCTCTTTTTCATTTTGTCTCGCTCCAATTTTGGAATGTCGGGTGAGGGTTTATGAATCTACATTTAATGACGTGCAGTCTTCCTCTTTGATTATAGCATATGTCTTCTTTTAGTTATATTCCTCCTTACTTCTGACATTATTCTCTTCGGTGTGTTCAGTTTAGAATATGGCATCTCATGGAACATAGACCCCCACATCGTTGACTCGACTTACTCAAATTCAATGATTTTAGCCAAAGTTTCCATGCTCATTTTTGTAGGAAACTATTATATCTTTGTAGTCGAATTCTAGAAAATATTCCCAGTCTCTTGGTTTCCTCTCCTAGTTGGAATTTAGTTGTGGTGTGCTGAGAAGAGGTCGGTATTCCAAAATATTCCCAACTCCCTTATCTAACAATAACTTATGCAACAGAGAAGGTACAATACAAAGGAAACTATCGTGAAGATAAATGCATAATTTATATTTAACCGTGTCGAATTATTTTTTGTCTTCAATTGCTTGTTCCTTCAATATAATCTTGAGCAATTCTCTCAACCCACTCATGTAGGTTTTTTCAACTTTCATTGGTTATTTTCAACATCAATTGTTCATCCAGAGTAAGTTTACGCATTAGAAGGTTGGTTGATGTACTTGAATAATGCTTCTTGAATAGCTTCAAAGAATTTCTCATGAATTTCTATGAAGAATTATGCTTGTGCCTCAAACAGAGTCAGTCCTTGCATAATTTTTGATATAATTGTTAATCTCATTCTCCCACCGCTCATGTATGTCTTCCAATCTCAACATCTATGTGTGCATTATTTTACATGCTCAAGTTCATAAGTATTGAAAATAGAACCAACGTTGTAATATAGGGGAATGTATGGATATATTATTAGTAGTGCTTCACATAGAGAAATATACACAATGCATTAATATACAAGAACACACATAGACATACATAAAAGAATAGAAGAAGTAGTACAGAGACCAACAATATGCACATGATATTATGATAAAACAACCTTCTTTTCTCTATTACATAAACACATATTTATTATTGTAAATTTAGTTACAAGGCAGTTGGAACTATCTAACTGCCTCGGTCGGTCGACCCGACTGGGTGATCGACCGAATTACATACATGACTAGATAGTTGACTAACTTACATGTTTGACTTGGTTGACTGTCATGTCTAGTTGACAGAGTTCACTAACCCCTACAATAGGGAGCACTAGTTCTCTTTGTGAAGAAGACAGATGGGACCTTGAGGATGTGCATTGACTTTGGTCAACTAAATAAAGTTACAATGAAGAACAAGTACCCTCTTCCTAGAATTGATGATCTCTTTGATCAACTAAAAGGAGAAAATGTATTTTCCAAGATAGACCCGTGATCAAGATACCATCAAGTGAGAATCAAAGATGAAGTTATAAGTAAGACAACTTTTAGAACCATGTATGGGCACTATGAGTTTGTAGTGGTTCCATTTGGATTAAAAAATACACAAGCTATATTTATGTTCCCGATGAATGACATATTCATAAATTACTTGGATAAGTTTGTCATAGTCTTCTTGGATGACAAACTTATCTATTCTAATTTAGAGGAAGAGCATGAGAAACACTTGAGGATGGTGTTACAAGTGTTAAGAGAGAATCACCTATATTCCAAGCTGAGCAAATGTTCATTCTACCGAAGTTAGATCCATTATTTGGGCCATATCATTTCTGAGGAAGGCGTAACAGTGGATCTAGAAAATATTAAAGCAACCAAAGAATGGGAAACACCGAGGAATGTAACATAAGTTAGGTATTTCACGGGACTTGCAGGTTATTACAAGATATTTATTGGAGGATTTTCCAAGATTTCTCACCCAATAACTTCTTCACAAAAGAAGAGGATACAATTTGAATGGAACTGTTAGTGTGAAAAGAATTTTCAGATTTTGAAGGAATTAATTACAAGTGCACCAATTTTAAACATTGTTGATCCGAATGCGAATTTTGATGTGTGCACATATGCATGCAGGGAAGGGCATAGTGGATTCCTTACCCAAAATGGGCATGTAGTATGTTATGAATCAAGGAAATTGAAAGAGCATGAGAGTAACTATTCCACACATGACTTAGAGTTGTCATCCATAATTCATACTTTAAAAATGTGTAGGAATTATCTCATGGGAAAGAAGTTTGAGTTGAGGATGGACCATAGTGGTCTGGAATATTTTTTTGAATAGTCAACATTAAATGCTATACAAGCTAGATGGATAGAATTGATCAATGAATATGATTTTGATATAAAACATATCAAATTTAAGGAGAAAGTGGTAGATGCACTCAGTAGGAGGGTGCATGAAATGCATGCTACAACCATAAGAATGTACAAGATAGATTTGAAAATCAGAATTCTAGAGGCTATAAAATCATACCATCTTTATTTACAAAATAAGGAAAGCATACAACAAGGTAAATTGCAATAGAAATATAAATACTATCAACTAGAATAGGATGGGGTTTTATTGCATAGTAACAAATTTTATGTTCCTAATTTTAAAAAATAAAAAAATTTGATGTTAGAAGAAATGCGTAATGTTCCTTATGTTGGACACCCACGATATCATTATAAAATTGCATCCATAAGAAGCCAATATTTTTGGCCTGATATGAAGAGATATGTGGCTAAATATATATCCAGATACATGGAGTGTCGAAAGGTAAAGGTTGAGCATAACATCCAATTGGATTTCTATTGACATTGCCCATTCTTGAGTGGAAGTGTGAAGTTGTTTCCATCATGGTAGTGGTGGATAAACTCACAAAGGAAGCCTATTTTATTCCAATGAAGTTAACTCACAAGGAAACCAACATTGTTGATATTTAGATAAAGGAAATTTGCAGTCTACATGGTGTGCCTAAGGCAATTGTTTCAGACATAGATTCCAAGTTCACATCAAATTTATGGAAGGGATTATTTAAATGTTTTGGAACAAATTTAAATTTTAATACATCATATCATGCAGACTCAGATGAGAAGACAAATAGGGTCAACCAATTAATTGAAGACATGTTGAGAATGTATATGGACAAACCATCTAAATGGGAACATTATCTTTATTTAGGAGAATTTGCATACAACAATGGGTATCATGCATCATTGAAAATGAGTCCATTTGAAGTATTGTATGGTAGAAAGTGCAACACTCTAGTGAGTTGGGATAATCCAGTAGAAAGAGTAGTTCTTGGGCCTGAAATGCTCAAGGATATGAAAGAGAAAATGATTAAAATTAAAGAGAACTTGAAGGAAACCTAGGATAGAGAGAAAATCTATGCAGACAAGGGCAAAATAGTTAGAGAGTTCCAAGTGGGAGAACCTTTTTTCCTGAAAGTTAAACAAAAGAAAAGTTATCTAAAGTTGGGAAGTTGTCCCAAGTTGGCAACAAGATATTGTGGTCCATTCGAGATATGGATAGGATAGGACTAATTGCTTATGTGCTTGCATTACCTGCATCCATGCATGTACATAATGTATCTTTATTGAAAAAGTATGTGCATGATCCTAACCATGTCATTGAGTGGACTATGATTCATGTGGAGCTAGAAGGGAAATTTCATCTAGAGCCAATGCGTATCCTAGAATGGAAATTCAAGTTTCTCTAGAACAATCCATCAAGTAGGTAAAGGTCTAGTGGACCTACTACGACCCTAAAGACATGACTTGGGAGCTAGAATATGCAATGCAAGAAGCATACCCACATCTATTTTGAATTTTTGATGTAAAAATTGTATATATATGAACATATGTAAGGTGATGTGCACTAAGGACAGTGAAAAAATAAGGCGGAGGGGAATGTAACACCTCAATTTTGATCCCCACAATGTAATGTAATGTAAATATGTGAAATAGGATGTGAGACAAATAGCATGGCTGAGGGCCAAGGAATGTAAATGATGTAAATTAAATTTATAAATACATAAAAATACATCATTGGTCACGAGACAAGGGGGACTAAAACAATGGAGGGATATGACTCCACAAGAGAGGAACTAGAGGGGGCTAATGGGTCCAAAGGGGCTAAAGTCAAGAGTAATATAAAATTTTATTATAACCCAAAGTCCTTACCTTATCTTATGTACAAATCATATCAAGCTTGAGATACATGAATAAGTAGTTCGAGATGACTTATTTGAGTGTCAAGTCGGAAGTTAGATACATGCATACATAATCCTTTATTTTGTAGAGTTTCCCATCTTTCTACCATCATTCTATCCATTATTCCATCCATCTCTCTACCTTCATGCCACTGGTACGAATTGCAAGAGAATGGGAGCCAAGCTTGTAAGGGGGATGAATTGTATGACTATTGTGAAAATTTATACTAAGCATCTATGTAGATCCCAACATTGAGATTTTCCTAGTCGTTCTGTGCTGGAGCCCAGGAAAAGGGGTGTGACAACCTGAGAGAATGCATTTCAAAGAAGGGGAGTTCTCTGGGTTGTACAGACTGAAGGGGGAAAAAATAGCTACTGATTGGAATGGTTGCATCAGTAAATAGGTTGAGAAATTAGTGGGAATTGGGTTGAGAAAGTCTTGCTCGTCCTTGTGGACTCATTTCCCCAACATGTGGGTGCCCTCTATAGAAATAATTGGTGTAATAGTGCCTACGACTAGAAGAAACATCCCACGTCAGCATCTAGTTGGTGTATTTTATTATTAAAGATAAGGGTTCTATTATTGGTGATTCTATATTGTTCAGTATGTATGAAAATGGGTTAAATTGTTGTTTTCTTAAATAATAGCTCAATGTATTATATTTATGTATGTTTATATGAATTGCATGAGTATGAATATAATTTTGCATATATACTTTCATTATATGGCATAGAAGAATAAATATATGGTATTGTAGTTTAATAGTATGACGAATTTTGTGGAAACTGGGGAAAATTTCCGAGTACCCCACTATCCCAGTGGGTACCGAGGCGACTAGGTACGTTATAGGAACCAATCAAGATTCTGTTACAACAAGTATTATTGATTTGGTATTTTACCAATTGTGGCTCGGTCCACTATTTAGAGTTTTTTGAGATGCAATAAATGAAATGCAACCACATTAATGTGAAAAATGCAGAATGATACTTGGGACAACCTAATAAAACCAAATATATGAACATAGGACCAGATATATCATTTCTTTTACCCTTAAAAAGAAGTTACCGCGTAAACAAGAACATAAATATAAGTAACCATATGCATTCTACAAAAGTTTGAAAATGAACAACTGATTATAATACTATCCTTAATACTATAAACAAATAGTTATAGAAATAAACAAGATCAAGATACATTACTTATATAGGAGAATAGTCTACACTATAAAATAACATCCTTACAAAAATTCCAAAACTTAGCAAAGTAGTAGAAGAAGTTCTACACCTCAAGGATCCATAATCAAAATTTGTCTAAAAACAACTCGGTCACCAATGACTTCTCCTCAGTAGAATTTTACAAAGAAATTTACCAAAATTTTACAAGAAGACCCCCTCCCTAACAAGGGTATAAAGAAATTTTAAAAGAAATATTTTGGACCTTGTAGCTTTCTTTCTCTTTGGCCTTTTTGAATTAAATCTCTTCCTTTCTATAATTTCATCATTTTCTAACCAAGAATTTTAAATAAATTTTATATTGCATCACCTTTGTCTTTTGTAAAAAATCCCCTTCATTTTTATCTTCTGTTTCATAACTTTGCAAAAGAACTCAAGATTATTACATTTTACTTACACCCAAAAAGTGCAAATTTACAATAAAAAGGTGAATTAGTCTTGGGCTCGAAATCCTTGGCTTTGATGATATGCTAATGAGCCCTTTTTTGGCATAATTTCTCTTGCTACACTTTTCGAGCTCCATGCATACACAAACTTTGGCACATGGGATTGTAAAATTTAAAATTCTTGAACTTAGATGGTCCTCTTCCTCTTATTATTAGTCACTGCTCTTTGGGCCAGGGACTATTAATAATCGTTTTTTAGGTCTATGCATGTTAACCAAKGTAAATGAAACAATTTAATCAAAGTCTTTCAACACTGCACTTTTTCTCTACCAATCAAACGTTTACAATAATTTTTACGTCGAAAGGCGTACACCTATTGACAATGGGCAGATTTAATAGGGGTTTAGTGCTTAATAAGTTTTTTATGGACAGGATTAAATATGGCTGGAATATTCTTAGTAGTCACACAAAATAAATGGTTGTGATTTCAATCATTAACTTCCTAGCTATTATAAAGACATCAGTTTATGTGTTTACTTTTTTACATTTACCTAATCATATTTAAAAATTACTTTGATAGCTAACTGATTGCCACATAAGTGATTAACAGAAATTAAAATATTAACACCGGATAAATGAAGCCCAACAGTTTATTTGTTAATAGATAATAAAATTTAATATATTCTTTTAAAGATTTATTTCATCTTCTCAGCCTTTCGGCGTTCACCAGCAGCTATTTTGCTGCTATGCTAGTTTATTTTCAATAGGAAAATTTGAGGCCTTATTTGACCTCATTTTGATGCATATAGTCACATTGTCCCGGAAAACTTTGATTAAAACACACCATGGCTCACTAAATTTTTGAGAAGTGAAGTAATGCTAGACATAGGTCTAGCATTAAATTTTATATTGTTATGATATGTGTTCTAATTCCATATAAGCTCGTAATCATTATAGTGTGAAGCTGGAGTAAGCTCGATCATTATGCTAGCACTCATAGGTTCGTGGCTGTCCGTCTTGTTGCAATATGGTTGTAGGTATTATCGACATGAGGATAACATGCAATCCTCTCTCTTCTCCACTATGAAGACTATCCCGTTGTGTTTGCCCCTCCTTGTCTCTGTAAGAGCCTTTCAGTTGTCTTTGTCGTTGTGTTTTCCCGCCGTTGTGCTTGCACTCATCTAGACAGACTCCTCATCCATCCCAACACTGCTACTTCCCTGGAGTAAAGAGCGTATTTTCACTTGGGTCCGCCCAAAGCTACGTCCTCAACACCAAGGCCATCGCTCCGGAGAATGTGAAGGCCTACTCCTTCGTTACCGACATGCATGGCGTCAAGAGCTCCCACATTAAGGTCGGTTTCTGTCTTTTCTTTCTTTTTTGTCTATTGACATTTTCATCCAACCGTGAATCGAATCTAAAGGCTTGCTTGAATTCTTGTGTGTATCTGTTTTGCAGGTTCAGCTTGAGGATGAGAATGTGCTGACGACCATCAGGGGGAAGCGAAAGCGCAAGGAAAATGACGAGGATACCAAATACATTCGCATGGAGAGAAAGCCCTCCAAGTATTTTAGAAAAATTGTGCTTCTCAGTGATGCCAATTTGGATGCGATTTCTGCCAGTTGTGAGGACGGGGTTCTGACTGTTACCGTGCCCAAGGAATCACCCATAGAAACGATAGCCCGCTCGCTTCCAGACCCAGTGCAGAGCTAACCTGCAAAACCAGCAAAACCAAGCAAAACCAGTAGGTTACCTGGTCAGTTGCATCATTCTTTCTTTGGGTTGTGGGTAGCCTTCCGCAATTGTTAGATAGTTGTAGCCCCTTTGATTCTGTGCTCCTGTCCTTTCTCTTGTAGTTATTGTTTCATAGCCTGTAAATGCAGTTCCAAATCCAATTGTTCTGTAATCCATGCCTTCACTGCTTATACCTTGACTGCTTGCTTTGCTTCGTAATATGCTTGTGATTATGAAGAATGCAGAGCGAGTCTTTGAGCACATCAAGGACATTGCAGAAAAATCACGGGCTTCCAAATAGATGGTCACTCTTGAAAATAATAGTGAAAAATAATCAGTAAATGGTGGGTAGCCTGAGCGTAATGTTTTTTGGTAATGTTCCTAAAATATTCAAGACACCTATTTTCACATTTTCTCTCTTTGAACTAGAATAAAGTTTAATGTTGAATTACATTCAATCAATGACATGCATTACTACTTGATGGAATTTGAACTTATATTGATGAAAGCAATAACATATGCACCACAAAGAATAAACCCTTCTGAATTCATAGCATTTGAGAAAACCCTTCCGGGTTAAAAAAAAAACTAAGATTACATTAATGGAGAGTGGTATAATGCAGATTTAGGTAATAGAGAAATACAACCTTCTCGCGCCCTAATGTCAAGCTTTTCTCTATGTAGAGGCTACTCTGCGTGGCCCATATTTCCCAAGCCAGAGAAAAAAGTTGTTGAATGTGCTATGCGGTTGCCTTACCTCCTGCCATGCTATCTCACCATAAATGCTATGTGGTTTCCTTACCTCCTGCCATGCTATCTCACCATACATGATATCCTTACATCCTAGTTACCCCTATACAACATACCCATGTTGAGAATTACAAAGGAAGGATTGAACCCAAACGAAGATTGAACCCAGGTGGGTGTGATGCATACAAACCAAGTGGAGTAGAGGCACTTGCAGCATGCATGCAAACCAAGTGGAAGTGATGCATGGCTACTACATTCCATGTAATACACCAACATTGCTTTGGAGCAACACCTGGGCTTGGAGCAAAACTTGGTAGAGCACGTGGGAAATCACGGAGAGCCAACACCAGTGATTGTCTAGAAAATCATGTATTACCTTGTTTTTTTATAAAAAAATATAACTACCTCGTAAAGCGTTTCTCTACAAAAATCCATGCAATTATATGACATGTAAACATGTTGTAGTCGTTGATTGTGTTAGAGGACCATTGCATTGATATGAATCGTCAATTTCTGGTCTATAACCTTTTATAAAATTTAATCAACGACCATAGGAAGATGCACACCATCGATTTTGAAACCCAATTCCCCTCGACCTTTGTTGTGGACGCCTATTCGTTGTGTTTTGTGATGCGATGTGGAGTCTAGACATGACCAGGTAGCATTTTTATTAATAAACATTGGCGTTAAGATTAATAATAGTGTGTTAGTAACAATATTTGAAAATCTTAAATCAACTAACGTTTATTCGGGATCAGTTTATGAACATAAATCAATCAATTTTTTTTCAGATTCTAATTATATTTTACAGAAACAAGAACCATAATTTCATCACTCGAAGTTGCAGAAGTCTATTTCTATCTGTATATATACTAGCACAGCTGCGAGTTAGCGGTTGATGAATGCCGCAAAACAGGTAGAGAATGAGAAATGAAAGAATTCCAAAAGTTAATCATTTAAATGTGACAATCATATGATGTTACAGTAATTTTTTAATATGATTAGGGAAATGTTAAAAAGTAAACAGTTTAACGGATACATTTATAAACCCAAAAAAGTTATCAACAATTAGTTGTACCCATCTCCAATAGGTATACACTTTTCGACGTAAATATCACATTTTAATATTCTCTGTCATACTCCATCCAACATAAACATATATAAGCCAATCCTAAATTACAACACAATTTAATTCGCAATTTAATTCGGCTGTGCAATACATGCCAAGGGAATTTCTGCCATTGTCATTCACCACTGGAACAGTGCTATAGAAACTTGCTCTTGATAAGAAGGTATAGCTCTCAGCCCCACGCACCCGTTGTTCACGGCACATAGAACCCATTCAAATAAAAAAACCAAACGTTTATTCACTACACGAATGCATTAACAAAGATCACTACCACCTAGTAGCTTCCGTGTCATTTTTACTTGCTGCATGAAACCGTTAGCTAGCCGTTGTTAACTGAGCTGCTGATGGCTAATCAATGAATGGGAGAGAGCCGTAAGGGAATTTGAAACAGCATTGCACCGGTGGGGTTCAAAAACTTGATTAACTAATCATA
This sequence comes from Picea sitchensis, assembly GCA_010110895.2. NCBI lineage: Eukaryota > Viridiplantae > Streptophyta > Pinopsida > Pinales > Pinaceae > Picea > Picea sitchensis. The sequence continues at coordinate 100,047 of SNQJ01S0008603.1, read as the reverse complement.
CTTGGTACCGAAACTGAGCCTTATCTTTGCAATAATGAATATTTTAACCCCTATTTCATTTATTGACCCCTATCTGCTCGGTATGTTACTTTATGGATGGTTAGCATTTTCCAACTATGAAGCAATAATTCGAATTATAGAAGATCAATATAAACTTGTAGTGTGTCAAAGCCAAAATATATCTCCTCACCGTTCGGTCACTTTCGGTAATGAGTAACTTTTGGTTATCCTTTCGGTCACTTTCGTTTTCAACTTGTATTCTTTCCTTAAAAAGTCAAGGTGTATCTTCTCTATAAAAAAAAATAGACAATGCTTATGAAATAACGTAAATAATACAACATCACTTCCCCTTGCTATAATGAAACTGAAACTTATCTTTCATGTTACTTCCCCTTAAAGAAATAATTACCTCCTGTATGAAGTATCTCGTCTCCAAGGCCAGTAGAGACAAATCGCGAGGCTACTCTAGTTTGCATTGCGTTCCCTTTTTTCAAGACTTGTCTATGAATATGAGAGTAGCAACTCCCTGACTTTAGGGAAGCGGTATATCTGCCTTTTTAGCAGAGACTTGTTGCTCTGCAACTACCCTTGTTTTCGTTGAAGTCATTATATACGAAAAATGCTCCTTCAATTATAAGTACATGAGCATAATCATTATATCCTTCAATTATAAGTACATGAGCATAATCATTATAAAAGAACGTAAATCACAAATATATATGATTCAATGTATATTCCAAAAATTGAAAAAACACAAAGAACTTAATTTAACTGCGTAATAATATGTTGGAGTCTACTTCCCCGAATCTGATGCCATTACCTTTTTTGAAGATATAAATTTACCAATTATTTCACATCATTGATGTCTAAGCCAAAAATTGGGGCCTTGTGCATATATGTTTTGATTACTTTTACTAGACTAAATCCTCTATCTCAAATTATCCAATATAATTTGAATTGTAAGTGATCACCGAAAACATTTAGCCATTCCAGTGGCTTTGGAAGACCCAATCCTGGTGTCCATGATGCCTTAGGTGTCTCTACAACAGATTCATCAGGTGTCTCTACAACATATTCATCATGAACATTCAATGTGTTCCAGAGTTGGATAAAAATGAATTAGGAATAGAGTTTAGAACTAGACAACTGCCAAATCCCAAAATATTAACAAAATTTGTGGTTTAAAATGGGTCTTATAAGAAAAATTCACGTTGATGAGTTGGAATTCAAAAACCAATAGAGTTTCAAGAAATTGAGTGAGCAATAATTGTTGAGCTGGATCTATAGAAGTCAAAGATAATTATGTGTCATATTTTTATTTGGCAATATTTTCCTTAGGAGGCCTATTTTAGACACCAAATCTACTCTAATGAGACATTCATCTTGGTTGACTTGTGTCAAATTTCTATGTTCCTTAATGGCTATGTTGCATTACAATGTTCATTCAGGGTTATGCCACATTATGACATTCTTGAAGGGCTATGTTGGATTGTGACATTCATCTTGGTTGACTTATGTCACATTGCAACATTCCTTAAGAGCTATGATGGATTGCAACGTTCATCGATGTTTTTGTCACATGTGACATCCTTCAAGGGTTATGTTGGACTGTGATGTTCCTCAATGGCTTTGTCTCATTGCAATGTTCATCTTGGTCGACTTATGTCAAATTGATACATTTTTGATGGTTTTGTTACTATGTGACATTCATAATAGGTATGTCATATTATAATGTTCATCAAGGGTTATGTCAAATTGCAATGCCCCTCAATGGTTATGTCGTATTATGATGTTCATCAAGGGATGTGCCACATTGTGGCATTCCTCTAGGGTGATGTTGGATTGGCATGTTCCTCAATGGTTATGTTTCTTTGGGATGTTATTTCTTGTTAATATATGTCGAATTGTTATGTTTATCTTGGTTGACTTATGTCGAATGGACATATGTTGACATTCATCTTAGTTGACTTATGTTGAATTGACATATGTCGACATTCATCTTGGTTAACATATGTCAAATTAAGATTTTCATCTTGGTTGCATTGCAACGTTCCTTAAGGGCTATGTTGGATTGTAATGTTCATCAATGGTTTTGCCACATTGTGACATTCTTAAAGGGTTATGTTGGATTGTGATGTTCCTCAATGGTTATGCCTCATTGTGACCATGCTTGAATATTGTTGACTATGGCTGACCACGTTTGACTATGGTTGATCATGGTTGAATTTGAGTGGCCATGGTTGAATGTGATAGACTTTGGTTGGCCATGTTTGATTACAGTTGACTATGGTTGGCTATTTTTGGAAATAGTTGATCATGTTTCATCATGATTGTCTGATTGGTTTGATGATTGTTGACCATGTTTGACCATGGTGGACTATGGTTGATCATGTTTAATTATGCTTTCCCATGTTTGACTATTGTTGATTATTCTTAACTATGGTTTGACAACAATTAGCTATATTTTTCTATGGTTGACCATGTTTCACTGTGGTTAACTATCATTGACCATGTTTTACTATGATTAGCTATGGTTGAACATGTTTCACCATGGTTGACTTTCATTGATCATGTTTGATTATGGTTTTCTTTGGTTGACTACATTTGACTTTGGATGACCATGGTTGACTTTAGTTGGCCATGTTTAACTATGGTTGACCATATGTAACCATGTTTGATTATGGTTGACCATCATGACTATTATTGACTAAGATCAATTATGGTTGGCCATGCACACTATGACTGGACATGCTTGAGTATGGTTTTCTATTGTTGACTATGGTCGATAATGGTTAAATATTTAAATTAACTATAGTAGACCATGTTGATATGGTCAACCATTATTGACTATGGTTGACTATAATTGATCTTGTTTGATTACAATGGATTGTTTTTTACTATGGTTGACTTCGGCTGATTATAATTCTTCATGCTTAACTATGGTTGATTGTAAATCGAGTATGGTTATCTTTGTTGGATTATTTTGTACTATGTTTGATTGTGGTTGATAGATTTTGAATGATAGTTAACTATGTTTGAGTTTGAATTCAATATTATGTCACATTGTAACATTAAGAGTTTGACTTGAAATTTATGTCAAATTATATTAGCATTAAGAGGTTGAATTCAAACTGATGTCACATTACTACATTAAGAGGTTGAATTGAACATTAAGAGGTCCACTTGGAACACATTGACATGGCCTCTTAGCGCACTCAGACATGGCCACTTGGTGCACATAGACATGGCCACTTGGAACACATTTACAGGGCCACTTGGTGTGCGTTGACAAGGCCACTTAGTGTAGATGACAGGGTCACTTGGTGCACATTGACAGGGCCAATTGGTGCATATTGATATAGCCACTTGGAGCATAGAGATAGGGCCACTGGGTGCACAGAGGCATGGCCACTTGGCGTACCCAAACAATTTCACTTGGCACAAATAGATATGGCCACTTGGCGCACTCAACAAAGATATGTGGTGCACATAGACATGGCCACTTGGCGTATGTAGAGAGGCCCACTTGGTGCACATTGATAGGCCCACCTAGCACACAAAGAGAAGGCCACTTGGTGCATAAGGACAAGGGAACTTGGCATAGTAAAAGAGGTCCACTTGGCGTATGTTTATAGGGCCACTTGGTGCAAATTGACAGGGCCACTTGGCATAGTAACATAGGGCTACTTGGCCCATGTTGATAGGGCCGCTTGGATAGGTAAGAGAGGTCCACTTGGCACACAAAGACAGGGCCACTTGGCATAGTAATATATGTTCACTTGATGCAGTAACATAGGTCCACTTGGCACACAAATATAGGGCCACTTGGCACAGTAATAGAGGTCCACTTGGAAAAGTAATATAGGTCCACTTGGTGCATAGAGACAGGGCCACTTGGTGCACAAATATAGGGCCACTTGGTGTAGTAAGACAGGTCCACTTGGCGTCGTAAGAGAGGTCAAAGTGGTGCACAAAGGTAAGGCCACTTGGCACACAAAGACAAGACCATTTGGCACAAAAAGACAAGGCCACTTGGCGCAATAAGAGAGGTCCACTTGGTGCACAAATACATGGCCACTTGATGCAATAAGAGAGGTACACCTGGTGGACAAATACAGGGCCACTTTGCACACAAATACATGTCCACTTGGTGAACAAAGACAGGGCCACTTGGCACATAGAAAAGGTCGCCTAGTAGACAAAGTTAGGGTCGCTTCGCACACATAGACAGGGCCACTTGGTGCAGTAAGAGAGGTTCACTTGGTGCACAAACACAGGCCCAATTGACACACAAAGACAAGGGAACTTGGCATAGTAAGAGGGGTCCACTTGGTGCACAAACACAAGGGTTCTTGGTTCACATAGACAGGGCTGCTTGGTGCAGTAAGAGAGGTTTGCTTGGTGTAGTAAGAGAGGTTCACTTGGTGCACAAAGAGAGGGTTGTTTGGTGTTGTAAGAGAGGTCCACTTGGCACATGTTGAGAAGGACACTTGGCGCAGATAGACATGGTCACTTGGCGCATATAGAGATGGCCACTTGGTGTAGTAAGAGGCCACTTGGTGCATGTTGAGAATTCCACTTGGTGTAGATAGAGAGGGTCAATTGGTGTAGATAAAGTGGCATCTTGGCGCATTACAAGAGTTCCACATGGCATTGTAAGAGGTGTCCAATTGGCACAGTGAGAGTTTGTCCACTTAGCATAGTGAGAGGGACACTTGGCATAGTAGAGAGGTCAACCTGGCGCACAAAGAGGGCCATCTGACACACATAAAGAGGTCCACTTGTGGCTCTGTGAGAGGACCACTTGTTGCAGTAGGAGATGCGTACATAAAGAGGTCTACTTGTAGCACTATGAGAGGGCCACTTTTTGCAGTGGGAGATTTCCACTTGGCGATGCACAAATGAAGGGCCACTTGTAAAAAAGTGAGAGGGCCACTTGTCACATTAAAAGATTGCCACTTGTCATAGTAGGAAATTTTCGTGAGGGGAACTTGTCACGGTAGGAATCAAACCACTTATCATAGTTGGAGGTTTCCACTTGTCGCAATAGGAGATTGTCGTGAGAGGGCCACTTGTCTCAGTAGGAATCATACCACTTCTCATAGTTGGAGATTTCCACTTGTCACAGAAGGTGATAATTGCAAGAGTGCCACTTTTCACAATAAGAATCAAGCCACTTGTCACAGTTGGATATTCCACTTGTTACAGTAGGTGATTTCCACAAGAGAGCCACTTGTTGTAGTAGGAGATTTCCATGAGAGGGCCATTTCTCACAGTAGGAATTGGGCCACTTGTCTCAGTTGGAGATTGCCACTTGTCGTAGTAGGATATTTTCACTTGGCACATGCACAAATGAAGGGCCAAGGGGCACATTGAACAATATGACCACTTGTCGTATTAGGAGATGAATGGATTCTGCCACTTGTCACATTACGAGAGACGACCACTTGTCACATTACGAGATTTCCACTTGGCATAGACACAAATGAAGGGCCAAGTGGCACATCGAACCTAACCACTTGTAACAGTAGGAGAATTCCACTTGGAACGTGCACAAATGAAGGGCCAAGTGGCACATCGAACAAGTTGACCACTTCTCGCATTAGGAGATGAATGGAGATGAGCACTTGACACATTAGGAGATTGCCACTTGGAACAAGCCGAACACTTGTCGCATTAGGAGATGAATGGAGTCGACCACTTGTCACATTAGGAGATTTGACCACTTGTTACATTATAAGATTTCCACTTGGAACGAGCCGACCACTTGTCGCATTAGGAGATGAATGGAGCCGACCACTTGTCACATTAGGAGAGTTTCCCACTTGTTACATTAGGAGATTGCCACTTGGAATGAGGCGACCACTTGTCGCATTAGGATATTAATGGTGTCAACCACTTGTCACATTAGTAAATCCAACCACTTGTCACATTAGGATATTACCACTTAAAGTGGTGCTCCGTAACTTCGCATTAGGAGATTGCCACTTGTCGCACTAGGAGGATGAAGATCTAAGCAACAACATCGAACCGAGCCAAGTGGTGCTCTGTAACTTCGAAAAGAAGCACCCTATTTCCAGGAACCCTGAGTTATGTTTTATCGTGATCAATATCCTCACCACACAATTTTACTCGGTATTTGATTTATGCACACTTTCTACACTGCTCTCATTGGTTCACAAGTTAAATTCACTCCGTTGTAATACTGAATCAATTCCAATCAGAATTGAATGGTCATTATGACCTCCACTCCTTACCAAGATGTATCCTTAAGGATATTTTTGATTCGTGCTTCGGTAGGAGAGAACTGGACCATCATTCTAGTGAGTTTTTTTTCTACAATGTTTATCTATTTTATCATTAATAGAAGTTGAGTTTCATTGTATTTCTATGCTCTTTGTTGTATTTTTGTGCATATCTAATTTCTTTCTCAACATAATCTGGATCAGTGGTATCAGAGCAGTTAACTCCTTGTTATTTCTCGGTGCATGTCCCTAATGAGGTCAGGGTATAGAGAGTTGGGTCTCAAGATAGTTTTGCTTGGGGATGACCGATCTCGTTAGCCCAAGTGATCTCCCATGGTAGAAGAAAAGAGAGATGATAGAGCAGGAGATCCTTTCAAGAAGTTTCTCAAAGAATCCCTCTCATGACAAAGGAACGAGATGATGTACAACTTCACTTAGATCCTTGGATGACTACCAACAACGACCAAATTATCTTGGAAAAACAACCATTTTGGAGGTGTGATGCCCTTCAAGGTACACGTTAATTTCGATATCCCCTTATTTGAAGTCCATATAGATGTAGATGTTTTATAGAAATGGTCGAATCTACTAGAAGGTTATTATTCTATCCAAAACAATTTCGATGGAAAAACAATCATCTTCACACTCCTTAAATACCTTCCCCATGTCAAAGCTTGGTGAAAATTTTACGGGGAGAGGCACACCACAATTGAATCTATGTCATTCAGGAGAGAACCCACCTAGACGACCTTTGTGGATGCCCTCAAAGAGGAGTTCTACCATGTTGGAATTTATGATGACTAGTATATGAGATGGATGACTTTAAGTTAGGAGAGAGACTAGATGATGCTAGAGTATACCAACATCTTCCATACCCTGTGCTCAAATATGGGTATTCAAGATTCTAAGAGACACTTAGTTATGAAGTACCTCAGTGGCCTACACATGTACATCCAAACATAGCTGGATATTTTTGAAATCTCCTCATTGGGAGTTGCTTATCAATATGCTTTCTAAATTGAAAAAAAAAATTAAGAAGCGAAATAGGCAAGAGTTCAAGTCTACAAATCTACAACAATATAAGAATGGAAAAGGTGTCCCCAACTCATAGAACAAGGGACAGAGAAAGGAAGGCCAACCTCAAGACAATCAGTCCAAGTCACAACAAAATAAGGGTGACAGGAAGATGAAGGACACTAGAAAGTGGTGTGATTTCCACAAAATCCCCTAGCACAACATTGATGAATTTCGCTCAAAACAATCATTGTTGGATGAGATTAAGAAAACGAGTCGAACCCTAACTCATAATCTGATTCAGAACGAATAAAAAATACCATTGATGCAAAACCTAGTGCTACCATCGCAACCACAAAGATCCTACTAGATGAGTCAGAGAAGCTTGAGGGGGGGGGGGATTTTCCATTCATAGGTGCAGGTGAAAGAGACCCCACTACATTTCATTCTTGAAATCATGAGCCAAAAGAACCTGGTCTCAGCTAAGGTCATCAAGATATTGAAGTTGTTGATGATGAAAAACCCCTAACCATACATCGTTGATTGGTTGATCCAGGGACGAGACGTTCACATCAACCAATAGTGTCACCTATCATATGACATCAATCCCTTCATGTTGGGTTGTTATTTTATTTGCAATGAAATTGACGCAACACCCCTAAATCAACAGGTTCTGCTCAACCTCTCGGTCTAAGGATCATTCTTAATCTCCCCTTGAGCCGAAATGGATCTTTGATTCCCAACTGGAATCTTCCACACTTGTAACCACATGTCCTTCTTAGGAGCTATGCCTGTGAAAACAAGCACTAGGCATGAACTCTTACCCGGGTGACCAACCAATGTGACCACAACCTTTATCCAAAAAGGTATTTCGCGAATCGCGATTTTGGGGGTATTGGCATGATACAACCCCAACACTCCACATCCACGAAACCCCAAAACCCGATGTGAGACCTCTCCCCAGGACCATATCTGATGGTCCTGTGCCTTCTCCTTGATCGATGACCATGATCGCGTCACGACTTCACATTTTGCGATATCAGGACTATTTGTGCAACACAAGCCCAATGCTCCAACTCCCGACTCCCGAAATGTCGAGATCTGAAATCAAGAAATCAACGACTCTCGTTGATCCAGATCTAATAGATATTATTCCTTCTCGTCTTGTGTATGTTGAAAGGTTATCAAGCTTATCCTTCCCGCTGATCTACTAGATCCAATGGCTCACAGAATTTTGGCATTCCTCCCTCTGAGAAATTCCACCATCCGTTCAGATTTTCAATGGCTCCAAGCCGAAGGACTTGGCATCAATGCTTCTGGGGTCAACCTCTGTGAGGCGACTTCAAACTTCTGCCCTTATTTGAATCCCTCAAATTCTCTATCCCTTTTGAACTTCTCTTCTATGGAAAACTCAATAATTTCAAGGGTTCTTTGCGCTCACTCCTTGTGGCACTCACGATAACCTCTAGTTATCTGACTTCTTCCTCTTCTGTGCACTCCTTGCAACATAAATCCTTCAACCGCTCACCTGGGTTGGAAAAGTTTAAGACTTCAACCTGCTTGCACACTCCTTGCATGGCTCTATGCTATACTCGCACTTCTACTGGTATGAGAACAACGGTATCTCTCCTGAGCGTTTCTGAGGTAAAACTCATAACCTTTCAACGCACACTCTGCGAACTTTCACTGAACTTCTTGCATGAATTATTGGGACAAGAAACAATTGGAACTCATTCTCTCCCTCTCAATCATGAAATCATACTTACACACAACATTGAAACAAAATGCATAACAAAGACTGAAATTAACTGTAAACATACCATTCAATAGATTTAAACAGAATTCATAACACCATGAAATTTGGATCAAATCTTACTTATATTAATCCACGTGAATCTGTACATGGGTTCTATAGCATCATCTATTTGCTTATACACTCTTCTACAATATTTGTTCTTCTATTCTCTGGCTTTACAACTATCTTCTCTTACAATGAGAATAATGATAATGATATAATACAATACATGTGAGAGAGCTTTCTAGAGTTTTCCCTCCTACACTCTAAGCTATCAAATCGAAATAAATGCTACAACTACTCTACATTTAATACAATAAATGCCTCCAACAAACAAATGAGAGAAACTGTTCAAGATCTGTGTTACAACTCAAAACATAAATGTGAATGCATCCTTTCAAGATATTACATTAATGTATTATCCCTTTCAAATTCAAAATTCCTTCAAAATGTGCGTTGGTGCATATCCAGTTGTCCTCTACTTTTGTGCTTGCTTTGCTGGCTTGCTTATGATGCTCCTACATCATACTCCTCTGGCTGAAAAATTCATGAAATTCTATTCATTAGCTTCTGCACCATCTGTCCATGTTTTTGGATCTCCACTTCACTTTCCCAATTGGCATCCTCAATCGAGTGTCCCTTCCATTTGACCAAATACTCAAAATATTTCTTCCTTCAAGTATTTTTACTAACTCTTTGATCAATGACCTTTTCCATCTTCGGCTTTTCAGCTACAAGCATCTATTTGACCCATTGGAATTTTTTTTTATCTTCTTCTCCTCTGGATTCATCTATTCTGTAAGGATATAGATCTACTACATTGAATATGGGTGATATGCCCACATCATCTAGCAACTCTATCTCATAAGCATTTGCTTCGAATTTTCTTATGATTTTACATGGCCTTATCTTTTTCATCTTCATTTTATTATACGTTTCCCTTGGGAATATTTCTTTTCTTAGGTGTGCTAAGACCAAATCTCCCACTTCAAACTGAAGTTCTCTCCTATGTTGATCTGCTCTGCGCTTATATTCCTAGTTGTAATTTCGCAACCACTCTTTGATCTTATGGTGGAGCTCTTGCATCTCTGCTGCAAATTCTTCTGCTCCAACACTTCTGAATTCGCTCTGCTCTAAGTCTCTCAACTCAGATACTCCTCTCAGCTGCATTCCATACATTATCTGGAATGGGCTCTGTCCGGTGCTCCTATTAGGTGAATTGTTATATGCAAATTTTTCTTGTGGCAGAATCTGGTCCCACTAACTGTGATGTTCAGCTACTAAAGTCCTCAAAAATTCCCCTAAACTTCGATTTACTACCTCAGTCTTTCCATCCATCTGAGGGTGATGTGTTGAGATAAAAGATAAATTAGTCCCCATCTTTTTCCATAATGTCTTCCAGAAATGACCAATGAATATTTTATCCTTGTCTGAAAAAAATCTCTTAGGTAAGCCATGAAGTCGAACAACTTCTTTGAAAAGCATATTTGCAATGTGTGTTACATCATTGGTTTTCTGACATGGAATTAAATGTGCCATTTTCGAGAATTTTTCAACTACCATGAATATGGAATGACAACCTCTCTATGTCCTTGGCAGTCCTAACACAAAATCCATGCTTACCGTGTTCCACAACCTCTCTGGTACCGGAAATGGTTGATATAATCGTGTATTCTGTCTCTTCCCCTTTGCGTTCTGGAAAATTCTACATTTGTTGACAAATTTCCTGACATCTTTCCTCATCCCTGGACAATAATATACATTGTTCAGTTGCAAAAATGTTTTGTCGTGACCGAAATGTCCATCCAATCCTCCACTATGTTTTTCCTTCAGAATATTCTCTCTCATAGAACTCTTCGGGATACACAACTGATTTACTTTGAGTAATAATCCATCCTAGATTAAGTATTCAATCCATTGGTTTATGTCTCTTAGAATAGGATTTTCACATGCTTCATAAGCATCCCTGAAATCCGAATCATCCTTGTACATATCCTTAAGGTTATCAAAACCTAAGGTCTTCACATGAAACTCCTGCAAAGTCAAACATTTCCTACTCAATGCATCAACAACCTTGTTAGCAATTCCAGAAATGTGCTTTATAACAAAACTAATGTTTTGCATAAATTCAACCCATTTCGCATGTTTATGGTTCATTTTTTCCTGTTTGGTTATGAATTGTAAAGCGTTATTGTCGCTATACAAAAAAAACTCTTTCGGAACCAAGTACTGCCTCCATTTCTTCAACGCCTATATGAATGCATAAAACTCTTTATCATACGTGGAATATTTCATCTTGGCATCATTCATCTTCTCACTGAAGTATGCAATCAGTGTATTGTCTTGGCTTAAGACTGCTCCAACCACAAACCCACTTGTGTCACATCTCACTTGAAATGTCTTACCAAAGTCTAGAAAAACCATAAATGGTTGTTCAATTAGTTTCTCTTTCAACAACTTGAAAATTTTCTCTGATTCCTTTGTCCATTGAAAAGATTTAAGTCTTTTCTTGATTGTGTCCATCATTGGTGCAAAAATTCCACTAAAATGTTTGATGAACTTCTTGTAAAAATTGGCTAGTCCATGGAAGCTTATGACTTCAAATATATTCCTTGGCGATGGCCATTCTTTGATCGCTTTCACCTTCTCCGGATCTATCTTCAACTCATTCGAAGAGATCACAAAACCAAAATAAATGAGCTCTTTCTTCATGAAAGATGACTTCTTTAGATTTATCAACAACTTCTCTTGCTACAAGCTCCTCATCACTAGAGTTAGGTGTTTCAGATGTTCTTCTTCAGTCTTACTAAATATCAATATATCATCAAGGTACACAATTACAAACTTTCCAATGAAATATTTCAGGACTTCGTTCATTAACCTCATGAAAGTACTTGGCACATTCATCAAACCAAACGACATGACAAGCCATTCATATAATCCTTCATTCGTCTTGAATGTTGTCTTCCATTCATCACCTTCCCTCATTCTAATTTGATGATATCCACTTTTCAAATCAATCTTTGAAAAAACCATTCCTCCACTCAAGAAATCCATTAAGTCATCCATCATCGATAAAGGAAATCTGTACCTGATGGTGATTTTTTTTATAGCCCTCGAGTCGGTACACATTCTCCATCCATCATCCTTCTTTGTACTTAACACTGTTGGTACACCGCATGGACTCAAGATTTCTCTCATCAACCCCTTGTCCATCAAATTCTGGACTTGCTTCTTGACTTCTTCATTCTCTTGTGGCATCAATCTATACACTGCTTTGTTCGGTAAACTTGCTCCTAGTATAAGGTCAATACGATGGCTTATAATTTTGATGGGTGGCAATGAACAAGGTAAATCATCCACCACTATATCAGCGAAATTCTCCAGCATCTCCTGAATTTCCTTTGGTAGATCCTCTATCAAAGTACTGGTTAAAATGACTCTAGGTTTCCTTACCACAACAAACTACATGTCTTATTCTTTCTTGACTTCCTCCAGAAGTTCCTTCCCACTCATGAGAAGTATAGTGTTGCTTGCTTCTGTTTTCACCTTCTTGTCTTCAATTGGCAACAACATATGTGTCCTACCATTCTTCTCTAAGGTGTATGTGTTCTTTATCCCATCATGAACAACATTTCTTTCATATTTCCATGGTCTTCCCAACAAAATATGACAAACATTCATGGGAATAACATCACACAAAATCTCATCCCTATATCCCCCTATCTTAAATTCAACTAAAAAAAATTTAGTGATTGTTACCTGATGTCATTTTTGCAACCACGAGACTTTATATGGGCTCGAATGTGCAACTATCTCCAATTATAGCTTCTCCACCATTTCTGTGGATAGTGGATTATCTGTGCTTCCACTGTCCACTATCACCTTGCATACCCTATCCCTGGTATTGCAAGCAGTTCTGAACAAACTGTTTCTCTGGACTAGATTCTTTGCCTCTTTCTCTGGCTTCAAGAGAACATCATTAAAGATCTTCTGCCTTTAGCATCTTCTGCCTCAACATTTCGCCTCTGAAATGTGAGCTTCACCTCCTCCATCTCTTTTTCTATCAGGACATTCAAAAGATTTGTGTTCTATCTTTCCACAAACAAAACACTTTATCTCGCCTCCTTTGCCTCTACCTCTTCCTCTTGCTCATGGTAAAGTGTTCTTATTGGAAACGGTCCTCTCTGTGAGATTCCTCCTCTTTCTGGGTGGCTATGAGGTTTCTTCTCTTCATCTTTGGTCTTCTGCACTCTGTCTTGGGAAATTTCTTTGCCTTTTCTATGACTTCTACCTCTGCCCCTTTGACCTTACTTTTGGGCCAATTTTTCTTTTTCCTTCAGAGGAATATGATAAGCATCTTCCACATTTTTTATTATCACCATGCTCATCTCATCCTGGATGTCATATCTCATACCATTTATGTATCTAGAGACCTTTTCATCATCACTCTCACGATGACCTGCTCTAGTGTCCAGTCGATAAAACTGTTCAGTGTATTCCTTCACTGTCATTCCCTTCTGCATTCTTCGAAACAGATTAATTTGATAGTCTCTAGGTATAAACTTGGCTTTCATATTTTCTACCATCCTATCCCAGCTTTTGATTCTTTGTTTTCCTTTACAACGCCTGTCAGCTTGCAGTTCATCCCACCATAGTGTTTCATTCCCTTTCAATCTAGTGACAACATGTTTAACTTTCTTATCTTCATAATCGAAGTATTTATCTAGAGCTCTAAACCAATCTAGCAACTCCTCGATGTCTATGTTTCCTTCATACATCGAGATCTCCATTTTTGCTCAGTCCCCTATTCTTGCAATAGCTCTGAATAGACGTTCTTCTACAGCATCTTCAGATACAACTTCTTCTTTAGCTCTAGCCTCATTTTCACTTTTGGCTTCACTAATATCTCCTGTATGAGTATCTCATCTCTGTGCTATATCCATGGCATCTAATCGAGCATGAAGTTCTCTCATATTCCTTTCCACGGTTGGATCAGTCATTGGTCTATCTTGATGTCTTCTGGGCGACATTGTTGTAATCGTTTCTTTACTATAGAGGTTCAAAATCTATGCTCTGATACCACCTGATGCAACACACCTACCTCAGTAGGTTCTACTCGACCTCCCAGTCTAAGGAACATTCTTAATATCCCCTTGAGTCGAAATGTCTCTTCGATTCCCATCTGGAATCTTCCACACTTGTAACCACAGGTCCTTCGTAGGAGCTACACTTGTGAAAACAAGCACTAGGCGTGAACTCTTACCCACGTGACCAACCAATGTGACCACAACCTTTATCCGAAAAGGCATTTTGTGAATCATGATTTCAGGGGTATTGGCATGATACAACCCCAACACTCCACATCCATGAAACCCTGAAACTTGATGTGGGACCTCTCCCCAGGACGAGATCTGATGGTCCTGTGCCTTCTCCTCGATCGACAACCACGATCGTGTCACAACTTCTCATTTCGCGATATCGGGACTATCTGTGTAATGCAAGCCCAATGCTCCAACTCCCGACTCCTGAAATGTCGAGATCTGAAATTCAGAAATCAACGACTCCCGTTGATCCAGATCCAATGGATACTATTCCTTCTCGGCTTGTGTACGCTGAAAGGTTATCAACCTTCTCCTTCCCACTGATCTACTAGATCCTATAGCTCACAGAATTTTGGTATTCTTCCCTCTGAGAAATTCCACCATCTGTTCAGATTTTCAATGGCTCCAAGCCAAAGGACTTGGCATCAATGATTCTGGGGTCAACCTCTATGAGGTGACTTCAACCTTCTTCTTTTCTTTGAATCCCTCGAAGTATCTATCCCTTCTGAACTTCTCTTCTATGTAAAAATCAAGAATTTCAAGGGTTCTTTGTGCTCACTCCTTGTGGCACTCACAATAACCTCTAGTTATATGATGTCTTCCTCTTCTATGCACTCCTTGCACCAAAAATCCTTCAACTGCTCACTCGGGTTGGAAAATTTTAAGACTTCAACCTGCCTACGCACTCCTTGCATGGCTCTGTGCTATACTTGCACTTCTGTTGGTATGAGAACAACGATATCTCTCCTGAACGTTTCTGAGGTAAAAATCAGAACCTGTCAACGCACACTCTACGGACTTTCACTGCACTCCTTACAGGAATTATCAGGACGAGAAACAATTGGAACTCATTCTCTCCCTCTCAAAGACTTCATACATTCAATCATGAAATCATACTTACACACAACATTGAAACAAAATGCATAACAGAGACTGGAATTAACTGTAAACATACCATTCAATAGATGTAAACAGAATTCATAACACCATGAAATTTGGATCAAAGATTCCTTATATTAATCCAAGTGCATCTGTACATGAGTTCTGTAGCATCAACTATCTGATTATACACTATTCTATAATCTATGTTCTTTTATTCTCTGGCTCTACAACTCTCTTCTCTTACAATGAGAATAATGATAATGATACAATACAATACATGTGAGGGAGCTTTCTAGAGTTTTCCCTCCTACATTCTAAGCTATCAAATCGAAATAAAAGCTACAACTACTTTACATTTAATACAATAAATGCCTCCAACAAATAGATGAGAGAAACCGCTCAAGATATGTGTTACAACTCAAAACATAAATGTGAATGATCCTTTCAAGATATTACATTAATGTTTTATCCCTTTCAAATTCAAAATGCCTTCAAAATGTGCACTGGTGCATATCCATCTTTCCTCTGCTTTTGTGCTTGCTTTGTTGGCTTGCTTATGATGCTCCTGCATAAAAAATTCTAGTCGATGTGGATCGAATGATAGTCAAAGGTCGAGGTGGTTTGACTAGGTAAATTCAAAGTCGAAGACATCAAAAACAATTCAAAGTTCAAGGTGGTTCAATCGGGTAAATTCGAAGTCGAAGATATTGAAAACAACTTGAAGGTCGAGGTGGTTCGACCAGGTAAAGTTGAATTTGAAGAGATCGACTGACAAGAGGTCGACAGGAGAGCTCATGGAAATAGACTGAAGACCGAATGAAGGTCGACTGGTAGTTTCCTGGTAATCTGACTTGGTAGTCGACTCTAACAGAATCTCGAGATTCGTGGGATTTGTAGCCAATGATATGCATGGATTTGTAACCTTCTTTGAGCACCTTTTCTTTAGGGTTTTTCCTACTGTAAATCCTACAAATAAGGTGTGTTGCAATGTTGTAAAAGCTAATTTCTAATCAATAATCATAGAGGTTGTTGGTCATGCATATGTAATATGAATTGGCTACAGGGTTGTTCTTGTGTAAAACAATAAGGTACTATATCGATTGTGTTTTAGGTGTAGACCAAGGTTAGGCATGTAACCTTTTATTTTGAATGAATAAGACAACATGAGACCATAACGTTCAAGGAATGTTGGTTTTCCCGTTTGGGTTTCCAGGGTAAAATCTCTTTGTACCGCGTGATTGATTTGTCATTTAATTTCTTTTTTAAATATTTCTTCCTCTCTTCTGCTACATTTAGTGTGGAAGTGTTCCTCATTTCCTAACACTTCAAATATGAGGTACTTTTGATGTTTCCCACTTGAAGTTTGTTATGTTCTTTTAGGACAACCATATATGTGGAAACATCACATTGCTTATGAGTCTCGACCCATAGTGTCATTGTTACTCTAGAGGGTCATCTCTATAGGATACCAGAGGTAGTTATGACTACTTCCATTTCATTGATCTCAGAAAAATAGTGTCACAAAGTAATCTCTCATACCACATTGTTTTCCCTCTTCATGATCCAGCCAAAAGGTGAACAAAAGGTCACTACGACCACCACAACCATGACCCAAGACCTTTCTATACAACAAAATTAGGCTGACAAGATTATAGAGGATCACAAAGATATGTTTTTACCTACTAGGGTAACTTTGCACTTCCAAGTCAACAATTCCATTGACTTGGTTTTCGGTGCTCCCTTACCCAATGGTCCAATATATAGATGCTCCTTTCCAGAGAATTATAGTCTTCCATATGTTCAATGTAGCTATAATAGAGCCCTTCATAGTTCTATTGGCCACGACCCTTTTTAGGTGTGATTGGGGTTTCAACCATTATCCCCCATTGATATAGCTCTTCTTGCTGCATCTTCACTTATAGAGTCCTTCCACACTCAGATGAAGGAAAAACATGCAACCATATTTGTTGAATGGATCCAACACCTGCAACAACGGGTTCATGACATCCTTCAATAGGCTAATTCCAAGTACAAGTATGAGATCTACTTCAACAAGGAAAACGAATTACCAAGGTTCAGATTCAACAAAGTTTCCCCATATCCCAAGGGAACTTGTCACAATGGGGACCATTACTTCCTAAGGGGGGAGGACTGATCCAGGTGGATCTGGGTGGCCATCCACCTTTTCCATTGACTCAACATTTTCAAGCCTATGGTTTTGATAAACCATGATATTCACCCTTTTGATGAGGAATGTAATGTAATGTCATCTCCATTCGTTAATTAAAATCATCATGTAATGATGCCTAAAACATTAATGCATTATATCCCATTTGAACTCCATAGTTAAGTGTGCTTGGGATAGAGTAGTACTAGGATGGGTGACCTCCCGGGAAGTCCTAGTGTTTTACATGTATATGGAATTTTGTAAATTTATATCAATTTATCCAACATGCATCATGGGAATTATTCTCCTCCCACTCTCTCAAATATAATCGACATAAAGGAATTCCTTTGAGCATGCAATGGAGTGTGATGTAATTATTATTGTGAATTAACATAGCTAGCATCTCTTTCTCTTTAGAGATAATATACCACCATTCTAGCCAATTTGTGTTCTATAGTGTTCGACTATTTTAGTCATTAATATAAGTTGGGTTTCACTGTATTTTTGTGCATATCTCATTTTGTTCTCAACATAATACGGATAAATTATGGGGTTTAAAAATATTTTTATATTGTTTTTATCTATGATCATAGAAATATTATTAGTAATGTCATGGATACAAGGAAGAGAGATAAGAGCTATAGGTGGGGAAGAGGGAGGGGATTTTTTGGGTTTAGAATGGGGCGTTGAGTGGAAATATTTATTGATTTGAGTGGATGAGTAACCATTGGAAACAAGGGCATTAGTAAGGTGGGATTTTTATTTTTCAAGGATATGAGGAGCAATGATTTGAATGGATCGAGTTACAAGGGTTTTAAAAATGACATATTTTTGGGCTAGGTGATGGTGAGACTGAGCATGAAGGTATCTATCGGTGTGAGTCTTTTTTATATAGACTTAGTGGGTAAGGATGTCATCAGGTTGTCAGGAGATGAGAACATCCAGAAAGGGAAGAGCGTCTTCATTTTTTATTTCCATAGTAAATCTAATGTGCGGGGAAGTGTTGTTAAGATGGTTAAAAAAGAGTTCAATGAGGGAAGGTCATGAGACTAAATGACAAAGGTATCATAAAAAAGATGAAACCAACATTTGGGCTTTAAATGAAAGTTGTTTAAGGATAAAAAATCAAAATGTTCCATAAAGAAATTGGAAACCACTAGGGATAAGGATGACCCCATGGTTGTACCTTTTGTTGCTCATAACATATTCCTTTAAAGGTGAAGAAAGTTAAGAATAAAATGTTGGATACCCCTGGAATAGACTCTCTAGTTAAGAAGAAACTACTTTCTCTTTCTCACAAGTTTGGTAAAATAATAACATGAATGAGAAGTGATTCATTCCAACTCTGTTTCCTATATCCAAGTGGTTTATTCCAAGAATTTTCCCTCCTTAGGTGTGCTTATACAATGTCTCCTTCCTCAAATTTCTTTACTTACCCTTTTACATCAACAATTTTCTTAAAACCTTGGCTACTCCACTGTAACTACTATTGCACTTTCTCATGCACTTCATTTACTTGGAAAATGAATCCACATCTATGATCCTCTTGCTCCACTTCCCTCAATGTACACATCATTGAAGCACTCATGGTTCTACACTTTTCCTTTGGATATTTCCCCATGGCTCGTAGAACCTTTCACTATACTAAGATTCCTCATGGAGGAAAAAAAATTCATATCCAACTCAACACAATCCCTTATGCCTAATATATTTCCACTTGCCATTGAAAGTGAAATTTCCTTTTTTTCTTGAACCCCTAACACAATAAGAACCATTTCCTCTTGATATTTCATGGTCATAATAATCTTCCTTATGTTGTTCTCTTCATCTCCCTCATTTGCATAATTCTTTCCAATGATCTTTCACTTCACCACTTGTTGGTTGTATTTTTTTTCCTTGGTGATCCAAGGTATGAATATTTTTTCTCAATATTTTTTTTTTCCTTGGTTGTGTTAACCAAAGCTTCATTCGTCATCTTTGTTGCAACACTTTCCACTGATTCATCCTCTACTTCCTCTAACCTTCAATTGTAATGGGATTATATTATATATGTGCACCATTGCACATCCTTCTTATTCCTACAACCAATGTATGATAATAGGTGTTATGGAAAACAAAGGTTCTTATTAATTCTTCTACCAATAACACTTCCTTTTCCACTCCATCCCATTCAACTACCTCTTCATCAACATAGGGTTCCTTTTATACTTCTATTGATTTTAAATTCAACTTGTTTCCATTGTCCTTAATTTCTTCTTTTCCCATGCTATTTAATATCCTTGGACCTTCCCATGGTTCCCTTTCGATGCTCATCTCTTGTGACCTCCATGTTGTTGATTATCCTTTTACTTTCAACAACAAATTAATGGTAAAATAAAACAAGGGTTCTTTCTAGACCCTCCCTAGAACTTTGATTTTTGCATTCATAACTAGTAGGGTTTCCTCCTCTCTCATTGCTTGTTGAATCTATGACAGGTTTATCATCCTTTTGTCCCTCATTCCTATGGGCCTTTTTCGCATTCATATCCTCCTCTTAAATGTAGGAGCCTCTACCTTCACAATGAAAATTGGAAATGAAAACATCTCCATATCGACCCTTTGCATCCATATAATTCAAGGATAATTTCTCTTCAATTTCCTTAACTTCCTCTATTTCCTTCTTTATTGTTGCAAGATTATCATACCCTTCTATTGAAACACTTATTTTAGCAATTTCACCTTTAAATATGCCTATGCAGAACTAGCAAATTCCCCATGGCTGCATTTTCTTTCAACCCTCGACTAATTCCACCAATTTTATTCCTTTCCTTTGTAAGGAAGTGATTGGATGTATAATATTGGAAAATCCTTCTATAAACCTTCTATAATATCTAGCATATCCCATGGATGAAATCACATTTGGAATATGTGTGGGTGTAGGACACCCCATTATTGCTTCAATTTTACCTATATATATTATGTTTCCTTCCTTATAAAAAATATTCCCCAATTAATGAATTTGCTTCTAGTAGAAGCAACGCTTGCTCAAATTGGCATAGAACTAGCGTTATTTTAGCACATGTAATAATAACTTCAATTTATCTTCGTGTTCTTCCTCTCACTCTAAGTAAATGATAATATCATAAAGAAAAACAATGACAAATGTGTCCAAATATTGTCTAAAATTTCCATTCAACAGACACATTAAAGTAGCAAGTGCATCTGTCAAACCAAGTGGCACCACTATAAACTCATAGTGTCCATATCTAGTTCTAAAAATTGTTTTGTTGATATATTCATATTTTATTCTTATTTGATGGTAGCCATAACTCAATTCTATCTATCAAAAGTTTTTTGCATCTCTCGGTTGATCAAATAAGTAATCAATTCTAGGTAGAGAACATTTATTGCCCATAATGACTTTGTTCAACTATCTGAAATCAATTCACAACCTCAAAGTTCCATATTTATTCTTTATGAAAAGTATTAGTGCTCCCCAAGGAGAAACACTTGAGTATATATACCATTTCTTTAATAATTATTATAATTGCACTTGTAGCTACTTTGATTTTGGCGTTCTCATTCTATATGGAGTCTTAGAGACCAGGGTATCTCTAGCCACAAATCAATGTCTCTTTTTAGTGGGAGTCTGGGTATTTGTTCAAACACATAAAATTCTTGCAATACTTAAAAGTTCATAAGACTTAAAAGTGGGAGTTTCACCATGTCTAAGGGTCACTATGAGCACAACTCACATTCCTAAAATCCCAATATTGCCAAAAATGACAAGGGATAATATAAGATGGTATACAAGAGATAGAAGGATATCATTCATACTTGGGACCTCTCATTATACCTACTTCTTGTCAATCAAAATATTACTATTTTGGAGGAGTAAGTGAAACTAGGTAAGTTGAAGGGAGGGTCCTTGTACAATGAGTATATGATTAAATGCATCACTTGTATAAAATATAAGAGGAGAAGCATGTTAAAACAAAATTAGTTTAAATGTTTAAAAAATATATTTGAAAAATATTTGAACATATGTGAAACTTAATAGGATAAAGGAAGTGATGGACCTTGAATAACATCATCATTAGGTGAAAGTGTACATAAGTAGTGGTGCATGGATTACGCATAATTTGAGGGGTAGTTTTCTACCCTTTAAATCCATGATTCTTGATTTTTATTTAGAGACATCAATATTATTTCCATGAAATGTGACATAGTTTTTCCATGATTTAAACAAAGGTATATAATAATGCCATTGATAATAGAACTAATGTTATATGGTATTAATAATGATGACTTTTCTACATTCAATCACTTGACACACACACACACATGATAATAACTAATGGAAATAATTATTTATAATAACCAAATAAGAATACATGATAGGATCTCTTCATCTCTCAATAGTCACATTCAATGTTACACGTACAAAATGGAAATTGCATCAATCTACAAAATGATTTCAAACATAATTGGTTTAACATCTATCAACTAATGTCTTGTGTCCAAGTAGAGTGATCCAATGGAAAATCAATTAACATGATGATATTAATTAGATGAGATGATAGTTATTGTGTTTTCATATATATAGAGGTAAATAATAATCATGTCATAATCATTGATCAACATAAAATAAACAAACACTTCAATTTATAGAATACATGCCATCAAATGTGTGCGTGTGTGTGTATTTAAAATCGACTCAATTATACATTTTTTACAAAATGGCACATCATGCCCATCATGACCAATATACAAAATGGAAACTCATTCCCAATATACAAAATGGCACCTCACGCCCAAACATGGAAGAATGGCATATGGTTCCCTAGATACAAAATGACACCTCACGCCCAAACATGGAAGAATGGCATATGGTTCCCTAGATACAAAATGACACTCATTGTTCACTCATTGACCACAACCACCCTCAACATTATTGAGAACATCATGGAAGTCAATATTTCTCCTCTTATTTGAAGTAGAAGCTCAAGTATTTTTTCCTCTAGGTGTGGTTCATAATTCAATGCATTGGACAAATAAACAACATTCTTATAAGGATTTTTCCACAATGAATTAACAAACTTGTAAAACGATACTTTATAATTCAAGCCAATAAAACTCACCATAGAGGATATTGTCATTTGTGAGGGTGATGTCCTCCTCTGCTACCCTAATCTATTTGTTATGCCACCCTGGAATAGTTATAAGAATTAAAGCATGAAATTTAATAAAATATTCCTAAAATCAATTCCATTCATGATATATAAAAAAATGTATCAATGAGTGATCTCACCATGAATAACTTAGGCAATGACAGAGATTTGCTAGAAAACCAGAGCACTTGACAATACAAGATGATGCAATGAAAAATATACTATCACATTCAGTATGATATCCACATCAGATGATGGATGGGGGGATGCCTGAAGACAAAGTGGTGCATCCATAGTGGATGAAATGGTGTGGGATGAAATAAAGTGGACTAGTGGATGGTGTATGGGTGCAACCACTATGGATGGATGTGATGGAAAATGTGGTTGGGGTGTGTGGCAATAATCCCCCATGATTTATAAGAGGGATGGAAGTATCCTAGAGGGGAAATACGGTATCCCAAGAGCCAAGGAACGGTGGCCAAGGACTAGACTTTCCATGTAGCCCAGGACAAATGAAGGGTGGAATGTGGGTAGTGATGAATGGTATAATGATAGTAACGGTGACTTGGAAAACATTGAAGCAACTTGCATATATATTTATAATATTTATTAGTACAAAGACATGAAATTCAACCAAAATAAGATAACAAATTTTACATTTAAACAATATTTATCTTGTCAGATGATACTTGGGAATAGGGTAATATGTCTATCCTAGGTGGACATGGTTCATTTCTCTCTAAAACCAATACTTGTAGAAACAAAACAACAATATATTTGATTTCTCATAAACAACTTGTAGAAACACAACAACTATCTTACACTTGTATCAAAATAGTAGAAGATCACTGAGATTGCGAAAGAATAAGAAGAGCACTATGGTGATTTATCAGATGTCACATTGAACACACCATGACACAATATTTTAGAGAAAGGGTTGATTTTTATGGTAGTCTGAAACATGATACATGTGGAAGAGTTGGTCTTCAACATTTAATATTCCCTCATAACCAAAAAAATAGAAAATTTTGAGGTGATTAGGTAGGAATGAGTGGTAGTGTTAAGATCCTCTAAACCACCAAAAATCAACTTGTCTAAGGATGAGAAAAAATCTATATGGGATTTGAGAAATAATAAATACATTAAGATACTCAAGGATAACAAGGGGAACACTACTATCATAATGGATGAAAAGTAGTAAAATAACAAATTGATGGAGCACCTCACATGCAGAAGCTTTATAGTAATCAATGGGAACAAACTAACATGTGTAGTGCCCATAGTAATCAAGTGTTCATCCCTTGATGACTCAATTAAGAAAAAGGCCACTCCAAATAATTCTATCATGACTTGGATATATGGTGCACCCGATTCATATAGATGGTGTCTCGTTAATACCGAATATAAACATGATAGGATCTTTGAATTACTCTTCGTAAAAATTTATCGCTAAGTTAATATTCCTCCCATATGGACATACAAAGTCTTTTTTAAGGGACTCATCATCCTTTGTAAAATTTATCAAAAGCAAAAATGTAGAGGATGATGAAATTATAACAATATTTGACATTGTGTCTCTCTACACTAAGGTCCTAGTGGACCATGCCATTCATGTTATAGAAAAAATAAAAAACACCGAAGTGGATAAATTGGTGGGGATATGCCTTAAGTCAACATATTTCAACTACAAAGGAAATATCTATGAGAAAATTCATGGCGTAGAAATAGGATCCCCACTATCACTAGTAGTTGCAAACATTTACATGGAGCAATTTGAAGGGATTTAAAATCCTTTATACACCCTAAGAGTATGGAAATGATATGTGGATGATATTTTCACAAAATAGAGACATGCTTGATGATGTAGGAGCATCGCTCCACCTCAAAAAATGCGCCAGTGAATCAACGATCCAGTGCATCAATGCACATGGAGTGTAATATACCAAATATAAAAAGTATGCAGAATAGAAATAAAATACTAGAAATGGCAGAATAACAGTAATATAACCAACATAATCTCCACAATAAAACAGAAATGATATAAGAAAAACAACAAAAATAACACTTTGATTGAGAAAGAAATGTTCACGGGCCTTTTCGACGGGGCAACCTTCAATCAAGCAACGCTCTGTTACAATAATCTCCAAGCTAGGGTTTTCATACCCTCGACCCTTATTTATACTAAATATGTCTATCAAGAGAAGAATCTAGAGGAAGATCCTTCTAGAAGTGGAAGCTTCTATTAGGTCTTCTTACATCCACCTTATTTTATTTTATTGAAACGCCTTATTAATATTGACCTTTATTACATCTGAATATATTGTTCTACCTATGTGCGGGTTAGGACCCTAACATGTCTGCCCCATTAAAAACATCCTTGTCCTCAAGGCTTGAGATGTGGAAACTGTTGCAGAATGGTAGTTGGTTCCCAAGTGGCATCTGTTGGAGTTGTATCTTTCCACTGGACTAGCACTTCCTTGATGGTTCTCTGACGCAGGCGACGCTCACGCTGGTCCAAAATTGATTTTGGATGTAGCCAAATGGATCCTTCTTTAGCTAACTCGGGAAGGTTGGTTTGAATTTGGCACCTAGTTCCAATCACCTTGTTTAAGCATGAAACATGAAAAGTAGGATGTAGCTTCGAATGACTGGGCAGAGTTAACTGATAGGCGACTTGTCCCACACGCTTGAGAATTGTATAAGGACCATAAAATTTGGGCGCTAGCTTATGATAATGCTCGGCCTTGAGGGAAGTTTTCTTGTATGGTTGGAGTCACAGAAACACATGATCCCCTTCTGCAAATTGACATTCAGAGGACTACATGGTTGTATTTATGGTTGTATTGATGGATGTATCGATGGAGGCAACATTGGCATTGAGTTGTTTCACTTCTTTTTGGGTCTCGAGGAGACCAGATTGCAATGTGTTGAAGAAAGCTTCCAGGTCTTGGCTACGAGTATGGGCCATGAGGATAGGTGAATTGAAAAGGGGCGGGCGGGGTCAAAAATTTTGTCAAAAAATGATATGGATGAATGTGATAAGGGAGAAGAGATGAATCCAATGGAATAGGTCTCAAATAATGGTGAAAAAATTTCCAAACTCCGGTCTGAAAAATACTGCAACGATGAAATCCCCAAATGCTTAACCAGTAAGAAAAGTGTAGTGATTTGGCAACCCGAACACAGTTGGACGACAACAAATCTTATTTGTTTTAATTTGTTTATGTTTCTATCCCCCAAGGGTTAGGTATTCAAGGGTTCTACAGACAAGGGTTTGCCCTGTGCTATAGCTCTTTGATATATGTGCAGGGTCCAACAATAGTACTCGGCCCAATATCTCAGGGCACTAACTAAGGAGGATAGACCGTACCCTTAGCTGTACTACCCGACTACCCAGGTACTAGAGAGTATCTTCCCGAGTGTTGTTCTCGATGGCACTATAGCAGTCAGGTGACCAATAGGTTTATCTAAAGAGGGCTTCAGGAAATCTAGGCCAATCCATACACAGGTGTTGTCTGATGTGCTACCAATCGAAGGGGTACCAACAAGGGTTACAAGGGTGGCCAACAAATGTGCGCTTAAGAACCACTTGTATTTCCTGTGTGTATGAATCCCTCAACCGTGGGTTTATGCGTGTAACGACAGATCTTTGTGGCTTAAAGACGTCATAATATGTGTCTACCCTGGAAACAAATCCCACAATTTCTGCCAAGGAAAGTGCTCTGATACCACTTGTAATATACCAGATATAAAAAGTATGCAGAATAGAAATAAAATGCTAGAAATGGTAGAATAACAGTGATATAACCAACATAATATCCACAATAACACAGAAATGATATAAGAACAACAACAGAAATAGCACTTTGATTCAGAAATCAATGTTCACGAGCCTCTTCGAGGGGGCAACCTCCAGTCGACCAGCACTCTGTTACAAAAATATCCAAGCTAGGGTTTTCATACCCTCGACCCTTATTTATACTAAATATGTCTATCAAGAGAAGCATATAGAGGAAGATCCTTCTAAAACTGGAAGCTTCTATTAGGTCTTCTTACATCTGCCTTATTCTATTTTATTGAAAGGCCTTATTAATATTGACCTTTATTACATCCGAATATATTGCTCTACCTATGTGCGGGTTAGGACCCTAACATGGAGGAATGAGTTCCAAGGGAAGAGAGGCACCAACCCTCTCATTTTGAACCTAATTTAAAATTTTTGATGCAAATTAATGTATTAATTGTTGTAAGGCTCAAGGAAAGTTGAACCATGTGCCTTTGTATAGGTTGCATGTGAAGTCGCCTTTAATGGATGACAATTAGATAAGATTAGTTCTTATTCAGACTAGATGGCCATTGAATGTAATTGAATGAAATTCAATGTGAGTAGGTAGCTGGAGGGAAGGCTCGAGGAGTCTCTCTTTTAGGAAAATCTCTTGTATCCAAAATTCATTGGTGTTATGAGTAGTTGTGGAAAGAGTTGTAGAGAGATCTCAAGAGAGGAGAGGAGAAGAGTTGAGACTCAGTTGCAGTCCAACCTTTCTAAATATTTGTACAGAAACATTTAGATATACTACAAAAGAAGTTTTTCCTACATATGAGGTTTATGTGTTTTTATATGTGGTGAATGTTTATTCTATGAATGAATTTTGTGTTTATTTATGTATGTTTTTAGATGCATGTATTTTCCCTTTACAAGAATTAGATATACTTCTCTATCTTTGTGGATTTATGAGTAGTTCTGGGCCCTCAAGCTTGTGCAAGGACTGCACACCAGAGTGGTTGAAAACTATGCGAAGACAGCACAAGGAGTGCACTTGAACTTTGTTTCGAGTTCAGAGAAGAGCGTGCCAGGTGGGAACACTAGAACAGTTCCAAACTTAGAAAGGATAAATAGTGCCAGGGAAGGCCTATCAGATTTACTGAACACTTTGAGGAGAAGGCTCTGCAAGAAGTGCATTGAGCAGGCGCAAGGAGTGTGTAAGAACTCTGTTTTGAGTTCTATGAGGAGATCGTGCAAGTGAAATCATGCAAGAGTTGTTGAACACTCTAAGGAGGGAAGCTCTAAAAAGAATTAATTGATCAATCACAAGGTGTGCACAGGTGAGCCTAAAAAGTTCAAAACTTAGAGGGAAGATTGTGCAAGGAGTAGACAAAGCCAACACATTGTTTAAGTGTTGGTAAAATCTCAAAAGGAAGAGAAAATTCAGCAAGGAGAGTGTTGAAGGAACATTATGAAAGTGTTCATGAGACTCGGGAGAATAAGCGCAAGTGTTGAGAGAGAACAAGAAATCATTGAGGGAACAAAGGGTCGATCCCCTTTTTCAATCGAAGAATTCAAAATTCAAGAGAGATAACACGAGCACGTGAAGATTCCTAGTGCAAGGAGCGCAATGGGAAGAAAATGACCTAAATATGAGATAGTGCCAAAAGCACAAGGTGTGCGCAGGTGAACTTATTTCAAGTTCAAAGCTCAGGAGGGGTAGCGTTTTTCCAAAGTGAGAGCAGAGGACAAGGAGGTAACCCCGAAGAAAGGAGACAAAGGCCAAGTATCTAAAATTTATTGAGAAAAATCCTTCATCAGAAGGAAATTCGCAGCAACAATGGAGGAAGAAGTTACAACAACCATTGATATAGGTTGGAGAGGAGATTTGGACCATTGGATCTAAGTCCAAAATGAAGGAGGAGACCCATGGAGGAGAAAATATCCTAGCCATCGGATCTGAGCACATGAGACAACAACCATCAGATTAAGGTGAGTTGCATGGGATTTAACCATTATCATCCCTAAGACTCTAAATGTCCAGAGATTTGTCATGTTTAGGCACTGAGGAGACAAGAATCCCGAAGTCCCGAAATGTACCTAGGTCATTGGATGTAAGTACATGTGTTCATAGATAAGGTGGAGTCCGAAATTTTAGAGGTATAGTGCTCCAGAGGAAAATGGCTGAGAAGGTGTGAAGACTCCCGAAGTCCAAGGAGCCAGAGTTAATCTAGACCATCCATAAAGAAGGACATGTGGCAATAGCCTGGAATAGGTTCGGGGAACCAACACTCTAGAGAAATTACGCGGAATTGAGTCGAGAGCTCCCGACATAGATGATTTTAGGGGCTAAATTTTGCAAATGGGCTAATTTTCAATGGTTTTTCCCAAAAAAATATTCGCCAATTTCCATTTTTTCTAAAAATGATTCACCCAAATTCCATAGAATAAAATTGTTTTTACCTTACAAATCACTAAAATTTTATATAAACTATATAAAATCCTTAGAAATTTGAATATTTTTACAAAACGTTCACCAAACATTTTACATTTTGCATATTAAGGACTAGTAATATTAGCCCACGTTTCTACATTTTAATACAAATTTCCATCCTTAAAATCATCCTTGGCTCCCGAAGGGCTGGGATTCGGATTTAATATCAACCGTTGATCAACATAGATCTATGTGGCAGGATATATAGTAACCCAAAGGTCTGGTACTCCGGATAAATCAAGGTGCAGTGTCGAGGGGACTCCCAAAGCTCCGAAGAGCCAGAGTTCATCTCAACTGTCCATTTGAGAGGGACGTGTGTTAGCAGATCAAAGGAGGTTTGGAGGTTCACCCATCCGTGGGATTGGAGCCTAGGATAAGAAGTGTGCAAAATTTCTGAAGCTCCGAACATCGAAGCGAATCCTAGCCATTGGTGCCAGGGGTATGTGCCAGCAGATCTAGAAGTCCGTAGGTCTAGTACTTCGGACGAATTGGGGTTTCATACTTTAGAGTCTTGTGAAGCCCTAAGTCTGTAGTCCATCACAACCATCCATTAAGGAGGACACGTGGATCGTGGATCTGGACCCTTCGAGGTTTCGCCAGTTGGATACTCCGAGGGATTTTTGTGTGTGGTGCTTCGAAATTCACCAAAGCCTGGAGCGCCAAAGCATTGTGGGTAGTTGATATGTGAGAGCATCAGAGTCGTCCAATCAACCATTTTAGCGTTCAAAACTTTGTGCGTGTTAGAACTTGAGGTCTCTAGAAGTTCGGAGTCCCGAAAATCATTCCAGTCATCGATCAGAAGGAGGAGTTCCAACCGTCCGATTGACTTGTTCAAAACTTTTTGCGTTGAGAGATATGAAAGGTTGTATTGTGTGGATGGCCAAAGGAAATCTCTGAATCCCGAAGAGAAGAAATCTAGACCATCCATTTGTTGGAGCTTGAGGTCCATCGATCTAGGACTTGGGCGTATTCACCGATTCGACGATCCGGGAAATTTGTGGAAACGTGTTGGGGGGAAATCGTCGAAGCCAAAAGTGAGAAAGAGACGTAGAGCCATTGATATGGTGGTAGAATAGGAGTCATCTGATCTTCCCTTTTCAGCATTCGTAACTTTGCGAGTGTTGTGTGTGT
The DNA here is from genome assembly GCA_010110895.2 of Picea sitchensis. Classification (NCBI taxonomy): domain Eukaryota; kingdom Viridiplantae; phylum Streptophyta; class Pinopsida; order Pinales; family Pinaceae; genus Picea; species Picea sitchensis. The sequence goes on along the minus strand of SNQJ01S0008603.1, from coordinate 70,082 downwards.
TGGTGAGATCAAAAGAAATCACTGAAACCTGAAACAACATAGTTTGAGTCATCGATCTCGATGCTTGTTGAGGATCGTTGATCTTGATGCCTATTGTTTTTTTTCGCAGCTTGAAATTTTTGTGAATTCGAAGGAGTTGAGGGGAAAGAAAGGTAGAGATCGTTCAAGCCCAAGTGTCAAAATAGCACGCATTTCTTGGCGTCTGGTCACAACTGAGGGTCATATGCAATTTTTTCCAGAGGTAAAGAGGCTAGGTCCTGAATTTGATTTTTAAAAGGAGAAATGGGTTAGTAAGAGCCTGCAGGTCTATTATTGGACCTACGCATGGAATAAAAGGACTTGTGTATAGGATTATGGGGGATCAACAAGGCCCAAAGAGTCGATCTAGCTCTTGATTTTTAACGATCCTAGACCGAGAGGTCGCACAGACCATGGGAGAGGATGGTGTTTGCATCAAGTGGAATCAACACCTGATTTCTGTCTGTAGATAGTAAGAAAAGCAGGAGAATACAAAGTGTGATTCTCTATGAAGATCTGTTTGTAAGTGTGCAACAAACAATAGACATCTAGGAGGGCTGTAGGAGAAATCCAGTGATGCTCACAGCTGCAGAGCGGGTGAAGTAGACAGCCAGGTGGGTTGAACGAGAAGAACCAAGAAGAGGTGAAAAATGGCTACTAAAGGCCATAAGTGGGGTCAGATAAAAGACCTTAAGAAAATGAGAAAAGAGAAGAGAGATAAATATATTGAGGAGATCTGAGAGGAGCTCGACAGGATGATGTTGAAGATACAGTAGGAAGCGAGAGGATGATGGAGGTATGAATGGCCCTTGAAGTGAAAGGTAAGGTGGCATGTCCAGTAGTTGGTTTCCAAGAAGAAACGATAGATATTGAGGAGGTGGTTGAGGCATGTTGAAAACATCAGTGCCACAGAGGAGGAAATGGTTTACATTTGTGAACCAGAGGTTAGAAGGAACCCTAGTGATGAGGAAGAGAGATTAGTTGAAGATATCATAGATCACCAGGAGGGCAACAATGAAATTTCAGATTGCTATGTGGGAAATAAGAAGAGATTAGATGAAGATATCATATACTGCCAGGTGGGAAGAGGTGGTAGTGCAAATTTCTAGGAGGGAAATGAGATGAGATCAATCAAAGATATCATAGACTATCAGGAGGGAAAGAGTGAAACCTCAGGTTACCATTAGGTCAAGGAGAATGAGATGATATTGTCTGAAAGTCTCATTGACTCAGTTGAGATTTCAGATCAACAAGGTGTGCTGACAAAGGAGGAGGATCAAAGGCACATTCTAATAATTGGAGGAATCAGTATATTCCTGCCAAGCAGCCTAATAGAGGCCAATGCACATGTTGAAGGTGCAACAGAGGAGAGACAATCATCCAAGAGTGTCATGAAGGAGGAGCATGATCATAAATTGGCATCTGTTGAGGAGATGAGAGAAGAAGAAGAACATTCAACAGAATTGCTCAAAATTTTTAACAAGGGAGATGAACAAGAGATAACTACAGAATTGGGGCCTGAAACAGAGGAAAGAGCAGTAGACAACATGGATCTTGTTGATTTGTATGAGAAATTTGAGACTCTAATAGAAAGAAAACTGTCAGAGGAGATAGCTAAGAAACAACTTAGTAAAATTGTTGTAGAAATGGAATTTGCAATGGAGTGGAAAGCTAATGACACAGGATATGAAATCAACATGGGAGATTAGGATGATCTACCCATTGATTTGTGTGAAGAATTGGAGGCCTTGGAGAAAAGGGTAATGGCACAGGTTCAATGCATCCAATAATTTAAGTTGGAATTGGATGATAAAGAGGAGATGCATTAGCGGACCAGGTTGCAAAAGAAGAGCCATCCAATAGACCAGTTGGACAAGGAGATCAAGCATATTAGGAGGATGATGTTGAAATCATCGTAGGAGGAAGCCAGTAGCAGAAGGAGGTGGAACAAAGGAGAACCTACAGAAGCAAAACAACAACAACAAGGAGAAAGACCATATGGACAACTCCAAATTCAAATATGGGACCCTGGAGGATCTCAACCTCAGCAGCAAGGGAGCCATGAGCAAGAGCTCATGATTTTTTCAGCACATGAGTATGATGCAGGAGCATCACTCCGCCTCAAAAACCACGTCAGTGCATCAACGCGCCAACACATCAACCGACATGGAGGAATGGGTTCCAAGGGAAGAGAGGCGCCATCCCTCTCATTTTGAACCTGATTTTAATTTTTTTAATGCAAATTAATGTATTAATTTTTTTAAGTCTCAAGGAAAGTCGAGCCATGTGCCTTTGTATAGGGTGCATGTGAAGTCGCCTTTAACAGCTAACAATTAGATAGGCTTAGTTCTTATTCAGATTAGATGGCCATTGAATGTGTAATTGAATGAAATTCAATGAAATTCAATGCGAGTAGGTAGCTGGAGGGAAGGCTCAAGGAGCCCCTATTTTGTAAAAATATATTGTATCCAAAATTCATTGGTGTTAGGAGTAGTTGTGGAGAGAGATGTAGAGAGAGCTCAAGAGAGGAGAGGAGAAGAGTTGAGACTCAGTTGTAGTCAATCCTTTGTAAATATTTGTACATAAACATTTAGATATAATACAAAAGAATTTTTTCATGCATATGATTTGTCTATGTTTTTATGTGTGGTGAATGTTTATTCTTTGAATGCTTTCTGTGTTTATTTATGTATGTTGATAGATTCATGTATGTTCCCTTTGCAGGAATTAGATAAACTTCTCTATCTTTGTGGATTTTTGAGTAGTTTTGGGATCTCATTCTTGTTCAAGGAGTGCACACCAAAGTGGTTTAAAACTCTGTGAATCCAGTGCAAGGAGTGCACTTGAACTCTATTTCGATTTCAGAGAAGAGCGTTCCAGGTAGGAAAACCATAACAGTTCCAAACTTAGAAAGGAGAAATAGTGCTAGGGAAGGCCTATTAGAGTTACTGAACACTTTGAGGAGAAGGATCTGCAAGAGGTGCATTGAGTAGGAACAAGGAGTGCGTAAGAACTCTATTTTGAGTTATGTGAGGAGATCGTGCAAGTGAAAGCACACCAGATTTTTTGAGCACTCTGAGGAGGGAAGCTCTGCAAGGTGTGTGCAGGTGATCCTGAAAAGTTCAGGACTCAGAGGGAATATTGTGCAAGGAGTGCACAAAGACAACACATTGTTTAAGTGTTGGTAAAATCTCAAAAGGAAGAGCGAAGTCAACAAGGAGAGTGTTGAAGGAACATTCTGAAAGTTTTCATGAGACTCAAGAGAACAAGTGCAGAGTGTTGAGAGAGCACAATAAATCGTTGAGGGAACAAAGGGTTGAGCCCCTTTGTCATCCAAAGAATTCAAAATTCAAGAGAGATAGCGCAAGCACTCGCAGATTCCTATTGCAAGGAGTGAAATAGTCAAAAAATGGCCTAAGTGTGAGATAGTTCCAGAAGCACGAGGTGTGTGCAGGTGAACTTATTTCAAGTTAAAATCTCAGGAGGGGTAGAGTTTTTCCAAAGTGCGAGTGAAGGCCAAGGAGACAACCCTGTAGAAAGGAGACAAAGGCCAAGTCTCTGAAATTTATTGAGAAAAATCCTTCATCAAAAGGAAAAGAGAAGCAACAGTGGAGGAAGAAGCTACAATAGTCATTAATCTAGGTTGGAGAGGAGATCTGGACCGTTGGATCAAAGTCCAGAATGAAGGAGGAGATGCATCGAGGATAAAATATCCTATCCATTGGATCTGAGAGCAGGTGACAACAACTGTCATATTAAGGTGAGTTGCATGGGATTTAACCCTGAACATCCTTAAGACTCTGGAAGTCCAGACATTTTTCATCTTTAGGTGTTGAGGAGATGAGACTCCCGAAGTCCCAAAGCCCGAAGTGTACCTGGGTCGTTGGATGCAAGTATACGTTTCCACAAATAAGGTTGAGTCCAGAAGTCTGGAGGTATAGTGCTACAGAGGAAATTAGTTGAGAAGGTGAAAAGAATCCTGAAGCATCGGTAGCCAGAGTTAATCCAAATCGTCCATAAATAAGGACACATGGAAATAGCCTGAATGAGGTCCGGGGAACCATCACTCCGAAGGAATTACGTAGAATTGAGTCGAGAGCTCCCGAAGGGCCGAGAGTTGGATTTAATCTCAATCGTTTATTAACAAAGAGCTGCGTGGTGAGATATCTAGTAACCCAAAGGTCTGATACTTCAGAGAAATAAAGGTGCAGTGTTGAGGGGACTCTCGAAGCTCCAAAGAGTCGGAGTCCATCTCAATCGTCCTTTTGAGAGGGATGCATGTCAGAATATTGGAGGAGGTCCAAAAGTTTGACCATCTGGGGGATTGGAACCTAGGCATAGAAGTGTGCAAACCTTCCGAAGCTCTGAACAACAGAGTGAATCCTAGACGTTGTTTCTAGGGGTATGTGTCAGCAGATCTAGAATTCCGTAGGTCTAGTACTTCGGAGGAATTGGGGTTTCATACTTTGGATTCTTTGGAATCCTAAAGTCTGGATTCCATCACAACCATCCATTGAGGAGGACACATGGACCGTGGATTCGGACCCTTCGGGGTTTCGCTAGTTGGACACTCGGGGGGATTGTTGTGTGTGGTGCTTCAAAATTCCCTGAAGCGTGGAACACCGAAGAATTGTGGGCCATTGATATGTGAGAGAACCGGATCCATCCAATCAACCATTTCAACATTCAACACTTCGTGCACGTGTGTGTGTGTATTGGCACATGAGGTCTCCAGGAGGTCGGAGACCCGAAAAGCATCCCAGCCATCGATTGGAAGGAGGACTGCTATCCATTCGATTGACTTGTTCAAAACTTTCAGCATCAAGAGATATGAAAGGTTGTATTGTGTGGATATCCAAAGGAAATCGTCGAAGCCCAAAGAGAATAAATATGGATCATCCATCTGTCGAAGCTTTAGGTCTGTCGATCTAGGACTTGGGCGTATTCGTCGATTCGACGATCCAGGAAATTTGTGGAAAAGTGTCGAGGGAAAATTGTCGAAGACAAAAGTGTGAAAGAGATGTAGATTTGTTGATATTTTGGTGGAATAGGAGTCGTCCGATATGCCATTTTTGGTGTTCGACACTTTGCAAGTGTTGTGTGTGTTGGTGCGATCAAAAGAAATCATTGAAGCTCGAAAAATCATAGTTTGAGTCGTCAATCTCGGTTCTTGTTGCGGACCGTTGATCTTGCTTCTTATTGTTTTTTTTTGGCAATTCGCAAATTTTTTGCATTCGAAGGAGTTGAGGGGAAAGAAAGGTAGAGATCATCGAAATAACACACAGTTCTTAGCGCCTGGTCACATCCCAGGGTCATATGCAATTTCTACCAGATGTAAAGGGGATAGGGATCATATTTTATTTTTAAAAGGAGAAAGGGGTTAGTAAGAGTCTGCATGTCTATTATTGGACTTGTGCATGGAATAAAAGGACACATGTATAGGATTATGGGGGATTAGCAGGGCCTGAAGAGTCAATACAACTCCCAATTGTGAATGATCCTAGACTAGGAGGTCGCCTGAACCCTAGGAGAGGGTGGGGTCTGCATCACTTGAGAGGATGTTTGAAGGATTCTTCAAGAACATCAATAATTTCTCATAGCTCTTCAAATTCACCATTGAGATATAAAGGGACAATGAACTTTAATTTTTGGATGTAATGCTTAGAAAGAAGATCAATGGGAGACTCAAGTATCAAGTCTACAAGAGGAAGTCATGCACATAGATATACCTTCTTGCATAATATCATCACCACCCAACTCAAAAAGTATACTATCATCACTACCGAACTCAAAAGGTAAGAATCATTCACATCCTTTCCATAAGGGCCACAATAATGTTGAATGAAAACTATTTGAACTACAATGATTGGAAGATTGGAAAGGGATTTCACAAATAAATGAATATAGAACATTTACATAAGAAGGTGGATATCAAAAAACTCACATTTGCATATATCAAAGTACCACAAATAAAATTTCCAAATACTAAGAAGTAGGAACATCATGATATCCTTCACTCTTGTGAACATCTTTAGAATCTTGGTAGGTGAAGTACTCGTTAGATCTTAGGCAATTGAAAGGTGTCTATAAAATCCCAAGTTCCTATGGAAAAGTATGTATTGGTGAAATTGGATAGTCACTATAGGTGCACTTAAAAGAACATGCAATAGATAATTCTAGAGATTGAACCTCTAGATCAACTCTCACAGGGAAGTCTCACAACATTAAATGAAGGCGACAATTATACCCAACAATAATATAACTATTGCAAAAAAGTGGAAGTGCATACTTGGTTAAGCAAGATCAAGTTAGCGTTCATTTTGCAAAAGATGCACATTCAAACTAAAAACATCTAGAGCCTGAACTAAAAACACATGACAATTGTTTTTAGGTAGGATCATTTTAATTCGTGAATTGCTTGTTCGACCATACCTATGTGTGTGGTACACCAAATGATAAGGTTGTTTCTACTATTTAATTAGTGGTATAAAATGAAACTGAATCATTTGTCGATGTCGAGGGTCTACTATTCAAGTGTAGCAACTACAAACATCGTATAATTATATATAGAAAACAAAACACACATAATATATAAAATGAATGAAGATGAAGAACATAGAGATGATCAATACATTATTCTTTTCCATGAAAATTTCATGTCTAGTGGCCTCCATAGATCCATAACAAGTATGCCCGCAACTCAAGCATCTATGAGGGTCACATGAACTAGGATGAGAGTGTCTATTATGTCCATGTCCCCTCTCTTGGCCAGACTATGTTGTAGTTCCTAAAGTCCCAACCCCTCCCCCAACATCACCTGAAGGTCGCTCTTGATAGGATAATTCTATGAATGTGTCATGTTGCACCAACCTACGTGTCAACGTAGATATGGATGTTTGGGTATGGTTGATGCTTTGTACTATGGGAGGATGCTAGGAAAATGGGTTAGGCCTCCGCCTAGGAGGATGAGGGAATACCAATGGGTCATTCCTAGCATTTTTTTCTATCCTACATGGACCCACAATCCACCCCTCAATTTCACTAATGTCAAATTAATTGACATACTGATATAAAATAAATTATTCCCATAATTTTCTAAGGGAATACATAGGCACCTCCCCATTATTGTATGGAGGTTTGTCAAATACCATAAACCACCTATCTATCCAATTGTCGAAAAATGGTTAGTAGGAGCACCAATCCATACAAATGCGTCTCTTTGTGACTAGTGGCTATAATTTGGTTCTCGGGTCAATAAACAATGTCATCAAGTCTTACTTTGAAATGTTGAGATATCTAACTTGGTTTTTATCTAGACCCATCCTACAATATTCACTTCTTTCACGTTCAAAAGAAGTGAGAGCCACTTCTTTTGGAATGGAATTGCCTTGCCTTGCCTTGCAAAGTTGACCCATGAGTGAGAGCCACTTCTTTCACGTTCAAAATCCATTACTTGACACTCATATCCCTAGGGGAGGAATCTAGAATTACCTATTATAATTTATTACAAGTACTTGAGGCAATTACACATCGATTTCACAAGCTGATCGGAATTTCTATTGAGATCATTGTTGACCTGTGTATTTAGTATTCATGTGAGTCTCTATTATTCCCCCCAAACCCACCCTCATAATATGTTTTATGTTATTATGAGGGTAGGGGGAATGATAGAGAAAGCATAATATGTTTTCTCTATTATTCCCCCCATGCCCATCCCCACCCTCATAATAGAAAAAAACATAATATGTTTTCTCTATTATTCCCCACCCTCACTCTCACCCTCTTATATGTTTTCTCTATTATTCCCTCATATAGGGGTAGGGGTGGGGGGAATAATAAAAAATACATATGAGGATAAGGGTGAAGATGCGAGAAATAATAGAGAAAACATATTACATAAATGAGGGTGGGGTCCACCCCCACATGCCATTGTTGACATGTGTATTTAGTATCCATATGTCAAATACAATTTCGGGATATGTTATTGTTGATGTATGTATAGTATCCACGTGTATATTTAATATCCATATGTCAAATACATGTTTGTAAAGAAAAGACCTAAACCCTTTGAAACCAATCGTAAATCAAATTCATGAACATTTAAGAGATTTTTATGAGAGGTATGAATAATTTCCCTTGTAAAATAAATCCCCTCCTAATAATTTAGGAACCAATCATAGATCAAATTCATGAACCTTTAAGAGATTTTTATGAGAGGTATGAATAATTTCCCTTGTAAAATAAATTCCCTCCTAATAATTTAGATTATGGAATGTACGGTTGTTGGAAACATGACGATGATAAATCTTGTACTATATTTAATTTCAATGTTGGAAACATGATGATAAAGTTTGTACTCTATTTTATTTCAACAGTAACGTGAAACGTATTGAAGTGTTAACATAAAGGTATTTTGAAATGTTTGTACATGTTTACACGAAATGTATGGATAATTTTGAAATAAAACAAATGTTATTAATCTTATACTCGTAGTCAAAACTTAATTAATTTATAAAATTTAAATAAGTTAGTTAGATGCTTAAATACATTGTTTGTTTTATTGTTAAGTATAGTTATAATTATTTTATTACTAGATAAGCTGATATGATATTTTTTTTAATAAATTTTAATTTAAATTTTCTATGAAAAAAAAAAGTGGAGGAGACATTAGGTGAATCATATTATGTTTTAATTAATATCTTTCTACTTAATTTTTATTTTATTTTCACCCTCATAATATAAGGATAGGGTGAAGATGAAGACGAAGATGAAGATGAAAATGAAGATAAAGTGAAGAAAAATATTAAATAAAAAAATACTATAAAAGTAAAAATTAGAAGAGATATTATATAAAATTGGGATAAGGATAAGGTACAAGGTAGAATATTTTATGAAAATGGAAATTGAGAGAAATATTATTCAAAATTGTTGAACATATGATGATATAGCTTGTACTATATTTATTTTAAAAATAATTTAAAACATATTAAAGTATGGATATAAATATATTTTAAAACATACTTACATGTTGACATAAAGTGTGAATTGTTTTGAGAAAATTTATGAAGTAAAACAATTATTATTAGTTTTATATTATTTTGATTGTCAAAATTAAATTATTGGATAAAACATATCTACTTTATTAGTAGATAAATTGATGAGGTGTTAGTCCTTGATGATGGGTGGAGTGTCCATTAGAAATGTTGGATGTTTCAAAAACTCCATACTTTAATTCTTTAAAAAATCTACATACTTTAATTCTTTTTTGTTGCCTTCTACTTATATTTTCTTTTCATATTATTTGTTATTATTGTTAAANTCCATTAGAAATGTTGGATGTTTCAAAAACTCCATACTTTAATTCTTTAAAAAATCTACATACTTTAATTCTTTTTTGTTGCCTTCTACTTATATTTTCTTTTCATATTATTTGTTATTATTGTTAAACATTATTTTAATAAATTAAATGAAATAACCACAATGTAATTATGATTCCAATCGTATTATGTTTGGGTGAGGATAAACTAACCTAACGCATGGATGTATAGCATGATGAGGATTAACAAAGCACAAAAAGTAAAAAGTAAACGTATAAAAGTGAAATAAAAATTAAGAGTGAAATAAAAATTAAGAGTGAAAAAATATAGAAACTTTATAATGGTAAAGAGTGAAAAATGTAGTATGGCCAAGAGAGGGCACATGGACATAATAAGTGCTCTCATCCTAGTTCATCTAACCCTCATAGATGCTCAAGTTGTGGGCATGTTTGTTATGGATTGATGGAGGCCACTAGACATGGAAGTTTCATGGAAGAGAATAATGTATTGATCGTCTATATGTTCTTCATTCATTATATATATATATATATAGTTTATTATGTGTGTTTTGTTTTCTATATCAAAATATATGATGTTTGTAGTTGCTACACTTGAATCGTAGACCCTCGATATGGACAAATGATTCAGTGTCAGTTTTTGCCACTGACGTAATAGTAGAAACAACTTTATTGTTTCGTGTACCATACACATAGGTATCGTGGAACAAGTAATTCATGAATTAAAATGATCTTACTCAAAAAAAATTGTCATGTGTTTTTAGTCCAGGTTCTAGATGTTTTAGTTTGAATGTGCATCTTTTGCAAAATGAATTCTAACTTGATCTTTCTTAACCAAGTATGCACTTCCACTTTGTTGCAATAGTTATATTATTGTTGGGTATAATTGTGGACTTC
>SNQJ01S0008603.1:48149-58892 GCA_010110895.2 Picea sitchensis | reverse complement strand
GGTCCCGATGATTTCAGAATGATCAACAGCTGTGATATTTTCTTGATTTTTCATTTCACGAATCCTCACAACTCTGGTCTTTGACCTTCCCACTCTACGAGTCAACAAAATGTTGATCTCTTGCCACGTGTCCTTATTGACAATGGACAACTCCGATGATTTTGGAATTTCGTAAGTCTGATTCTCTTGTACACTTTCAAAGCTTTAATGTTAGTGCACTTTACCTTGATCAGATGGCTACGATCTTTAGGTGCTCAGATTGAATGGTCAAGACCCTTTCTTTGCGTTCTGATCGAAGGACTGAGATATTTTCTCCTCTATGCTTGCTCCTCGTTGTCTGGGCATTGATCGGATGGTCCAGATCTTCCCTCTCAACTAAAGCTTTCTTCAGTCTAAGAAGATTTTTTAAAGGATTTAAATGCTTTGACCTTTATCCTTCCTGCGAGTCCATTTCTTGGATCTCATTCGCACTTCTTGGAAAGTGCTACTCCTTCTGAGATTGTTTCTCCAAATATTTCTATCTCCCAAACACTTCCTGCTTTTTCAGGAAATTCGTAAAACTTAGATCCAAAGATTCTTGAAAGGAATTCTTTCCTGCCTTCCTGGCGTTCCTCTGTTTTCGTCCTTCGACTTCTTTACAGAGTTGCTTCAACTCTTCGTCAAATTCCCGGTCTGTGAACTCTTTGCAACAGATCTTTACACAAAATTTGATTTCTTGCAACGACTGTGCACTCCTTGCAGCAGTCGCTTTACACTCCCTGCAAAGAAAGTATTACACTATTTCTTCTGAGCTTTGTGAGTCGAAAAATACCCTGCTGACGCACTCCTTACAGAAAATATTATGGATCTATGCACTCCTTGCAGCAGATTCTTAAACAATATATGGATTCTTGCGAAAGATTGTGCACTACTTGTAGTAGTCACCTTTCACTCTTTGCAAAGGAAATCTTATGCTATTTCTCCTAAGCTTTACAAGTCGAAACAGACCCTGTCAACCCACTCCTTCTGGACTATGTGCACACCTTGCACCGGCTCATGAAGAAAATCAATTTTTAATTTTATGCAAGCATTTCAAAGCTACATACACTTGTAGCAAGATTCATTCATTCTTGAAAAGATTAAGAAAACAATAGGGAAATTGTAAACACTATGCACACCATACATTGGATCAATTTTCCTCTATTATCTTCATTCAAAATCAAGAAAATGGTTACAGCTAAAATCAAGGCAACAACTACTACTCTAAGATTCCTACTTGCTCATAATTCTCTTAACCCTCTTTAGGGCATACACAACCTCTCTTTATACAAAATAAACAAACTAACTGCTACCTAATTGCGGTTACATCGAGACTAGGGTTAAACGCCCAGGTCACGCGTGCTCATTTTTGTCTACGCGTGTGATCTTTCCTTTTTCTTTTTCTATCAGCTGCCAAAGATCTGCAGTACCAACACGCATTTGAGGTTCTGAATTGGTCCTCAGGCGTCGAGTTGTCCTTCCACATGTACTTGTTGACAATGCTCCTGCATCATACTCCCCTGGGAAAAATTTCACGGACTCTTGTTCATGAGCTCCTGCATCGACTTTCCATGATTCTAGATATCAACTTCACTCTCCCAGCTGGCATCTTCTGTTGGGTGTCCCTTCCACTTGACCAGATATTCAAAATAGGTCTTCCTCCTGGTCTTCTTACCAATCCTATGATCAACGACCTTTTTCATCTGTGGTTTTTTTGCTATAGGAATTTGTTTCTCCCACTGAATCTTCTCTTGCTCTGTTAATCCCTCTGCGTCATCCTTCCCATAAGGATAAAGGTCTGAAACTTTGAATATGGGCGATGTTACCACATCATCTAGAAGCTCGATATCATAGGCATTTGCATCAAACTTCCTCAATAAGTTTCCCAAACTTCTGCTTACCACCTCAGTCCGTCCATTTGTCTGAGGGTGATAAGCTGAGCTGAAGGACAAGTATGTCCCCAAATTCTTCCACTGTGTTCTCCAAAAATGACCAATAATTTTTATGTCTCTATCCGAGACAATGCTTCTGGGTAGGCCGTGAAGTCTCACAACTTCCTTAAAGAACAGATTTGCAACATGTGTTGCATCACTGGTCTTCTGGCATGGGATAAAGTGTGTCATCTTTGAAAATCTATCCACCACCACTAATGTGGGATCGCATCCTATTTGCGTTCTTGGTAGTCCCATCCCTTCAACAAATGATTTCCCTTGAAAAACAATCCCTATTGAATCATATACCCCATGGCTAGGAAAATCATGAGCTCTTTCTCATGGCTCCCTCTACTATGTTGTTGAGATCCTCCAAGGTCCCATACTTTCTCTTGGAGTTGTTCATCTTCTCCTTTTCCTTGCTGCTTCTTTTGTTGTTGTTTCTTCTCTATTGCTATGGCAGGTCTTCCTCTATTCAACCTCCTCCTACTGAAAGGTTCTTATGTTGACCCCAACATCAAACTTTTGATTTCTTTGATCATCTCATCCAGCTGCTCAACTGGTTGGTCCTTGTTTTGCAGACTTCTCTGCTGCACTTCTTCCTTGTCAATGGTTAGATCAACCTGATCTCCCTTGATTCCTTCCTCTCCTGTGGAATTATCTTTCCATCCTGCTACAGACTCTAGTTATGCAGCCTCATCACTGATCTTCTACTCAGCTTATTCCTCTGACAGATTGGCTTCTGTCATCTCCTCTTGTGTTGGTTCAACTCCAAATTCTTTCAGCTTCTCCCCAGGATGGTATACTCCTCTACCTGTTTCCAATTTGATCTTTTTGATATGCCTACTCTGCATATCTATCCTCCTCTCTAGGGATTCCAATTCCACATACAACTCAGCAAAATCTACGTTGTCTGCCTCCTCCTCTGTTGCAGGCTCCAATGTTGCAGTTATCTCCCTTTCAGCTTCCTGGCTAAAAATTTTGAGAAATTATGTTTAATGTTCTCTGCCTAAAATATGCATGACTATCTCCTGGTAGCCATCCCCTGGGTTTGGATCGTTCAACCAATCCCCCAGCATCTTCAACTCTCGCTCCCATTGAGTGAGAAATTCATCTGAATTATCCTCTTTTTCTTTTGGGGAAGACATCAGTATCTGTTCCTTCTCCTCATCTTTGACAGTCCTTGTTGTCTTTCTTTCTTCTGTTGCACCTGCATCACAAACATAGTTAGTTTCAAAAGTATTCGGCCCCATGGCCTCCTTCTCAAATTATTTTTTCACTACCTCCTCGCATGCAACTCTTGTATTAGTCTCTGTTGGACTATTTGGCAGGAATATTTGAATTCCCCCAATGATCAGAACACGCCTTTGATCCTCCTCCACTGTGATGGGAGTATTTAACTTCTCATCGTCTCCATTCACATGGTCTACAAACCCACATGAATCTTCATCTATCAGCACTCCTTGATGATATGGACTCTCAACTGAGTTAATCTCTTCTCCCTTTCCCACCTGGCACTCTGGGATTCCTCCTCTACCCACCTGGTAGTCTATGAGATCCAATGATCCCCTTTCGTTGCCCACCTAGAAACTTGAACTTCCATCACTACCCTCCTGCCAGTCTATGAGATCATCCACTGATCTCCTTCCATTTCCCACCTGGCAACTTGAAATTTCAATTCTGCCCTCCTGGCAGTTTATGAGAACTGTAACCGATCTCCCTTCCTCGTCACTGAGGGTTTCTCTGACTTCTAGCTCACGGATGCAAACCAACTCTTCCTCTGTTTCACTGAGGTTTTAAACATACCTCAGTCACTTCCTCAACTCTTTTTGTTGTTTTCTGGCCAACAACCTTCAGACAGGCCATTTTGCTTTCCTCTTCAAAGGCCATTCGTATGTCCAACGTGTCTTTATCTCCTGTTGTATATTCAATGTCAGTTGTTCCATTATCGCTCTTATATCAGCGAGTTCCTCATCAATTTCTTCTTTACTTTTATTCTGGCGGTCTCCTCTTTGACCACACTCATGGCCTTCAGTAGCCATATTTTCTATCTTCATCCCTCCTAGATATCTACCATTTGTTGCACACCATGCAACCATATTTAAAGAGTATCAGTACTCTGTCTTCCTTCACCTGTTGTCCACAAGTGAACTCCATCTTCTGATACCATTTAATGTCATCAGATTATCACTATTTTCCTTTCCACCTTTGCCTACAATCTGTAGACATAATCTAGTTCTTGATACTACTCATCATAGTCAGACTGTCTTTTCTATATCCTTCGCCTAAAATCTGCAGACTAAATCCACTCTAATACCTCTTGATGGTATGAGACTATCTCCTTTATCTCTTTTCCCCTTTCTCTTTCTCCTGAAATCTAGAGACAAAAATTTCAGCTCTGATACCACTTGATGGTATCAAAGTATTCTCTATATCTACCCTCTGCTACAGAAATTAAAAATCTGATCTCTGATACCACTTAATGCAGACCCCCCTTCTCTCCCAAGGGTTGCATGACCTCCCAGTCTAGGATTGATCAAGAAACTAAGTCTTATTGACTCTTTTTCCCCTCAGGAACCTCAATTAACCGATTAGCCCCCCTTCTTCTTAAGGTGCAGGTTCTATGGACCCTGCATACTCTTCCTTAATGCTTTAAATCTTCAGCGTAATTAGGCGCTAGCTCTCTCTTGGATAAGCCCCTTCCCTCACGTGACCACTGGAAGTGACCATGCGCTTAAATGAAAGGCGTGTTGCAATTTCACGTTTCACGACTTTCGAAGTGTTGCTACCTCTGTTATCCCGATATCCGAAATCGTGATGGCCCTAGATCGACGGTCCAGATATTTCTTTGATCGATGGCTGTGATCAATTTGGGGTTTCACGTTTCACAACTTTGGAAGTCTCCATACCTCCATCCTCCCGATACCCGAAATTGTGATGGTGCAGGATCTACGGTCCAGATCCTTCCTTTGATCAACGGTTGTGATCAATTCAGGATTTCGCGTTTCGCGGATTTGGAGTTTCCTTACCTTCGTTCTCTTGATAGTCGAAATTGCGATGGCGTTGGATCAATGGTCCAAATCTCCCCTTTGATCAATGACTCATATCATTTTGGGATTTCATGTTTCGCGAGTTCTCGCGACTCAACCTTTGACTCCTTCGAGTCACGAGTCAGCGAAATGTTGAGCTCCCGCCACGTGTCTTCCTTAACGATGGATGATCCCGATGATTTCAGAACGATCAACGGTTGTGATCTTTTCACGATTTCATGTTTTGTGAATCCTCAAAACTCTGATCTTTGACTTTCCCACTCTGCGAGTCATAGAAATGTTGATCTTTCGCCACGTGTCCTCCTTGACAACGGATGACTCTGATGATTTCGGAGTTTCATAAGTCCAATTCTCCTGTACACTTTCAAAGCTTTAATGTTAGTGCACTTTACCTTGATCGGATGGCTACAATATTTAGGTTCTCAGATCGAACGGTCGAGACCCTTTCTTTGCGCTCTGATCGAACGACTGAGATCTTTTCTCCTCTGCGCTTGCTCCTTGTTATCTAGACGCTGATCAGATGGTCCAGATCTTCCCTCTCAACTAAAGCTTTCTTTAGACTTAGAAAATTTTCGAAAGGATTTAAAGGCTTTGACCTTTATCCTTCCTGGGAGTCCATTTCTTGGATCTCCTTCGCACTTCTTGGAAAGTGCTACTCCTCCTGAGCTTGATTTCTCCAAAGATTTCGATCTCCCAAGCACTTCCTATTTTTCCGGGAAATTCGTCAAACTCAGATCCCAAGATTCCTGAAAGGAATTCTTTCCCGCCTTCCTAGCATTCATCTGTTCTCGTCCTTCGACTTCTTTACAGAGTTGCTTCGACTCTTCATCGAATTCTCAGTCTGTGCACTCTTTGAAACATATATTTACACAATATTCAAGTTCTTGTGACGACTGTCGAAAAAGACCCTGTCGACACACTCCTTGCGGACTGTATTCTAGATATGTGCACTCCTTGCAGCATATTCTTACACAAGATCTGGATTCTTGCAGATGACTATGCACTACTTGCAGCAGCCACCTTGCACTCCTTTGCAAAGGAAATATTATGCTATGTCTCATGAGCTTTACGAGTCGAAACAGACCCTGTGAACGCACTCCTTGCGGACTATGTGCACACCTTGCATCGACTCACGAAGAAAAGCGATTTTTAAATTTTATGCAAGAATTTCAAAGATACGTACACTCGTAGAAAGATTCATTCATTCTTGAAAAGATTAAGACAACAACAGGGAAATTGTAAACACTATGCACACGATACACTGGATCAATTTTCCTCTGTTATCTTCATTCAAAATCAAGAAAATGGTTACATCTAAAATCAAAGCAACAACTACTACTCTGAGATTCCTACTTGCTCATAATTCTTGTAACCCTCTTTAGGGCGTACAAAACCTCTCTTTATACAAAAGAAACAAATGAATTTCTACCTAATTGCAGTTACATTGAGACTAGGGTTAAACTCCCAGGTCACGTGTGCTCATTTTTGTCTACGTGCATTATCTTTCCTTTTTATGTTTCTATCACCTACCAAAGATCTGCAGTACCGGCTCGCGTTTGAGGTTCTGAATTGTTCCTCGGGCATTGAGTTGTCTTGCCATGTGTACTTGCTGACGATGCTCCTGCATCAAAATCCCTTTCCAATTTTCCAATCATTGTAGTTCAAACCATTTTCATTCGACATTATTGTGGCCCTTATGGAAAGGTTGTGAACGATGCTTACTTTTTGAGTTGGGTGGTGATGATAGTATGCATGAAGGTATATCTATGTGCATGACTTCCTCTTATAGACTTGATATTTGAGTCTCCCATTGATCTTCTTGCTAGGCATCACATCCAAAAATTAAATTTCATTGTCCCTTTGTATCTCAATGGTGAATTTGAAGAGCTATGAGAAACTATTGATTTGCTTGAAGAAGCCTTCAAAGATACTCTCAAGCATGTCTCTATTTTGTGAAAATATCATCCATATATAATTTCCATGCTCTTAGGATGTATAAAGGATTTTAAAGCCCTTCGAATTGCTCCATGTAAATGTTTGCAACTACTGGTGATAGCAGGGTGATAGCAGGGATCCTATTGCTATGCCATGAATTTGCTCATAGATATTTCCTTTGTAGCTGAAATATGTTGACTTAAGGCATATCCCCACCAATTTAGCCACTTCAGTGTTTTTTATTTTTTCTATAACGTGAATGGCATGGTCCACTAGGACCTTGGTGTAGAGAGACACAATGTCAAATATTGTTATAATTTCATCATCCTCTACATTATTGCTTTTGATACATTTTAAAAAGGATGATGAGTCCTTTAAAAAAGACTCTGTATGTCCATAGGGGAGGAATATTAAATTAGAAAGAAATTTTTACAAAGAGTAATTCAAAGATCCTATCATGTTTATAGTCGGTATTAAGGGGACACCTTCTATATGAATCTTGGGTGCACCATATATCCAAGTCATGATAGAATTCTTTGGAGTGGCCTTTTTCTTAATTGAGTCATCAAGGGATGAACACTTGATTACTCTGGACACTACACATGTTAGTTTGTTCCAACTGATTACTATAAATCTTATCCATGTGAGGTGCTCCATCAATTTGTTATGATAATACACTTCATACATTATGATAGTAGTGTTCCCCTTGTTATCCTTGAGTATCTTAATGTATTTATTATTTCTCAAATCCCATATAGATTTTCTCTCATCCTTAAACAAGTGATTTTTGGTGGCTTAGAGGATCTCAACACTACCACTCATTCCTACATAATTGCTTCAAATTTTTCTATTTTTTTGGATATGAAGGAAGATTAAATGCTGAAAACCAACTCTTCCACATGTATCATGTTTGGTACTACCATAAAAATCAACCCTTTCTCTAAAATATTGTTTCATGGTGTGTTCAATGTGACCTTTGATAAATCACCATAATGCTCTTCTTATTCTTTGGCAATCTCACTGATCTTCTACTATTATGCTACATGTGTAAGATGGTTGTTGTGTTTATACAAGTTGTTTATGAGAAATCAAATATAATGTTGTTTTATTTCTACAAGTTGCGGTTTTAGAGAGAAATGAACCATGTCCACCTAGGATCGACATATTACCTTATTCCCAAGTATCACATGACAAGTTAAATATTGTTTAAATGTAAAATTTGTTATCTTATTTTGGTTGAATTTCATGTCTTTGTACTAATAAATATTATAAATGTATATGCAGGTTACTTCATTGTTTTCCAAGTCACCATTATTGTCATTATACCATCCACCACTACCCACATTCCACCCTTCATTTGTCCTAGGCTACATGGAAAGTCTAGTCCTTGTCCACCCTTCCATGGCTCTTGGGATATCGTATTCACCCCCTAGGGTGCTTCCATCCCTCGTACAACTCATGGGGGATTATCACCACACACACCCACGACATTTTCCATCAAATCCATCCATAGTGGTTGAACACATATGCCATCCACCAGTCCACATTATTGCATCCCACACCATTACATCCACTATATATGCACCACTTTGTCCTCAGGCATCCCCCCATCCATCATCTGATGTGGATATCGTACTCAATGTGATATTATATTTTTCATTGCATCATATTGTATTGTCGAGTGCTCTAGTTTGCTAGCATCTCTTTGTCATATCCTAAGTTATTCATGGTGAGATCACTCATTGATGAATTTTTTATATATCATGAACGGAATTTATTTTAGGAATATTTTATTAAATTCCATGCTTTAACTCTTGTAACTATTATAGGGTGGCACAACAAAGAGATTAGGGTTGCAGAGGAGGGCATCACCCTCGTGATTGACAATATCCTCTGTCTTGAGTTTAATTGGCTTGAATTATAAAGTATCATTTTATAAGTTTGTTAATTCATTGTGGAAAAAAAACTTATAAGAATGTTGTTTATTTGTCCAATTCCTTGAAATATGAACCACACCTAGAGGCAAAAATACTTGAGCTTATGCTTCGAATAAGAGGAGAAATATTGAATTCCATGATGTACTCAATAATGGTGAGGGTGGTTTCGGTCAATGGGTGCCCAATGAGTGTCATTTTGTATCTCTGGCACCATATGCCATTCTTCCATGTTTGGGCGTGAGGTGTCATTTTGTATATTGGGCATGAGCTTCCATTTTGTATATTGGTCATGATGGGTATGATGTGTCATTTTGTAAAAAATGTATAATTGAGTCGATTTTGAATACACACACACACATTTCATGAAATGTCTTCTATAAATTGAAGTGTTTGTTTATTTGATGTTGATGAATGATTATGACAATGATTATGATTTACCTCTATATATATGCAAACACAATAACTATCATCTCATCTAATTAATATCATCATGTTAATTGATTATCCATTGGATCACCCTCCTTAGACACAAGACATTAGTTGATAAATGTTAAACCAATTATGTTTAAAATCATTTTGTAGCTTAATACAATTTCCACTTTAGTGTAACATTGAATGCGACTATTAAGAGATGAAGAGATCCTATCATGTATTCTTATTTAGTTAATATAAATCATTATTTCCATTAGTTATTATCATGTGTCTGTGTGTCAAGTGCTTGAATGTAGAAATGTCATCATTATTAATACCATATAACATTAGTTCTATTATCAATGGCATTATTGTATGCCTTTGTTTAAATCATGGAAAAAATTATGTCACATTTCAATGGAAATAATATTAATCAAGAATCATGGATTTAAAGAGTAGAAAACTACCCCTCAAATTATACGTAATCCATGCACCACTACTTATGTACACTAATGATTATGTTATTCAAGGTCCATCACTTCCCTTATCCTATTAAGTTTCGCATATGTTCAAATACTTTTCAAATATAATTTTTAAACATTTTAACTAATTTTGTTTTAACTTGCTTCTCCTCTTCTATTTTATAGAAGTGATGCATTTAATCGTATACTCATTGTACAAGGATCCACCCTTGAACTTACATACTTTCACTTACTCCTCCAAAATAGTAATATTTCAATTCACCGGAAGTAGGTATAATGAGAGGTCCCAAGTATGAATGATAGAATTCTATCTCTTGTATACCATTTTATATTATCCCTTGTCACTTTTGGCAATATTGGGATTTTAGGAATGTGAGTTGTACTCATAGTGAACCTTAGACATGGTGAAACCAATGAAGAAGAAATAAAAAACCAATGCTCAACATGTCTATGAACATGAATAATGAAATACCCAAGTATGAGATTTAATTTGACAATGCATTTTTTATTAAAATGAATTGTATATGCTCAACATGTCTATGAACATGAATAATGAAATACCCAAGTATGAGATTCAATTTGACAATGCATTTTTTATTAAAATGAATTGTATGCTTCCTTCTATTGTTAATACATTAAATAAAATAATAAAATAGTATTTGGAAATGTGACTTTTGATGTACAACTTCAACAATTTCAAGTCCTTTAGTTACGCCGAAAGGCGTATACATATTGGAGATGGGCACAATTAATCACCTTTTAATCTAAAATTCTAATCTGATGGTTAACAATTGAAAATGCTAGAATATTCTTAGTCGTCCTCCCAAATCAATGAGTGTGATTTACTCTTCATAACTTCCTTGTATTTTTGAATGCATCAGTTAACCTGTTTACTTTTTAACATTTACCTAATCATATTAAGAAATTATTGTACCACCATATGATTGCCACGTTTAACTGATTAACCTTTGGAATTACC
>SNQJ01S0008603.1:0-29985 GCA_010110895.2 Picea sitchensis | reverse complement strand
CTCTCTCCTACATCTACCCCTCTCTCCCCCTATCTTTATATCCCCCTCTCTCTCTATCCCACACTCTTTCCCCCTTTCCCTCTTTAACTCTTTACCCCACTTCCATTAGAATGAGGTTGGGTCTTCATGGGCTTGGTGGTGGGAGTTGTGGGTTTATGTTGGTGTAATACCCTTGTTTCCCCTAGTTTGTAAATATAACTATAACTTATCGAAAGACTGTGGCAGACTAAATATGTGTGAACGATGGATTTGATGAACCTATTGTTATAAAAGGTAATGTATGTATTTTTTGTTATTAATAGAAAATTGATAGTGTTGCATAGTTGTTGAAAGGGGGGTTTTCCAATATAGACCATGGTGCTATGAGAGAGATGGTGAGGGAAAATAGAAATGGTTGAGATGACCCCCCACCAAACTAGTACCTTACTGGATTTAATGACTGGTAGCTGGAAGAGTCCCCCTCAAGAGTTAATGAGGAGATGGGGTAGAGTACCCATCTGCAAGAATTCCAGAGCTGACCACGAGTTGGGGATTCAAACCCACGCAACCTTGTTGAGGAAGGCAAGAAAAGTGGTAATTTATGGGTAGAGGTGGATCTGCGTGAGGAAGGAGAGTCGAAAGACCAATATCGAGAAGAGAAAAGAGTGTTTGTAGCTCTCTGGTTCGAAGAAGAACTAAGAAATAATCGTATTTTGGGTGCAAGAAGCTGTTGTCAGCGTTTTCGATCCAAGATGATAAACGAGGATGATGAGTGATTGTGGAAGTACTTGTGCAAACCTCCTTGCTTGGTATAGAAAAAATTGGTTTCCAAGATCCCGTGGGAGAAGGAGAGTAACCTTCATCCCTGATTGTCATTGAGCAATTAAAAAGAGTCTCCCTTAGAGCATCATGTTCTAGCTCAGGGGTGGCAAGCGGTAAATCCATTCAGGAGTGGTTGTGCCTATGTTTTGGTGGAAACATGCACCCCTTTCAGCAGTCGCTTCACGAATTATGGTTTTCTGATAAGTATTCTCATACTCTGTGTATTGAAATGGAAATGATGATTGAATATATTTATATGTCTATGACTGAGTTCTGTATTGAATGATTAAGGTAGGAATATGTATTGTCTCTCTCGAAACCCATGCTTTCGAATGGTATTTTTCTTCCCTTGGATTAGCATCTAGAGAGCTATGGGATGTAATTATGCAAGAGTGTCGGGGAAGGATTTATTGGGATGCTTAAGTCCTGTTGACCCTTAAAGTCTACCTTTGTGGAAAAATTAAGTTCAAACCCTATGGAAGGAGGGCACCTCCTTCAGATCTTTCACTCGTTCCTTAACCAACTCATGGCTAAGAGATTAGCGTGTATCCCACGAGAGTTTTCGAAGGACCCATGTGACCAAGGTCAGGGAACCCTGTGCTAGGCCCAGAAGGAGCTAAGTCTTTCTGGCTTTGGAACTTCAGAGCTTTGTAGT
The DNA here is from genome assembly GCA_010110895.2 of Picea sitchensis. NCBI lineage: Eukaryota > Viridiplantae > Streptophyta > Pinopsida > Pinales > Pinaceae > Picea > Picea sitchensis. Next base: position 28,529 of record SNQJ01S0008603.1, on the reverse strand, counting down.
GTTTCGACCTTACCATTTGTAAATCGAACGAAGGCAACTGATTTTTATGGTTATCCAGAAGGTTGATCGGCGCCTGGTGGTCTCCCTAACCGTGGCAGATAGACTTGTCTCACCGTTAACCTTGATCCATTCATCAATAATGAAGTAACGCGAGCCAAAGATCTCAGGGTATTTGGGAGTCCCCTTGGCTATTGGATCTAAACTGAGGTAAGTACGACGAAGTCCTACTTTAGGAGAACAGAGATGTGATAGCACCAAAATCCTCGAACATCGGAGTTACAAATTGATGAGAGCCGTGGATCTGGGGAGTTCGTTAGGAACCCCTCTTAATCATTTGATCATCTAGTGGAGGGACCTGTGTACGATACTTCTGCGAAGTCCTGCTTTGGGAGTATGGAGTGGCCCTGATGCTCAAACCTCCGAAGGTTGGAGCTGCAAAGTGACGAGGACCGTATATTTAGGAACCCTTCGGGATCTCCCCTAACCATCATATCTAGACCATGGTCATCCCGGCCTTGATAACTCTGGGAGTAAGGAGGAAGTCACACCACAGATCCCCTGAACGGTGAAGTTATGAAGTAACGAAGGTCATAGATCCAGGGGTTATGTGGACACACCTTGACCATGAGATCAAAGGTCTTTGAAGGCTACCAGTCTGGGGTGACGTGGCACGTTGACGTCACCCAGGGTGACATGGACCCATGTTTGACGTTCCAAGTGTCACCTGGATTCATACGTTTCACATACCCTATGTTCCCATTAAAACGTGACACGTGTCATCCACTGTAAGGGCCATGTGTCATCTCTTTATTGTCGCGTGTCACCCCTGGAACTTACATGTTTGGTCCATTTGGCGGGAGGAGTATTTGAGACCCACATGTACTTGCCTTCGCATCTAGTATGTCACCATATGCGAGGGTGGACCCTTCGGGAATTTGAGACTTTAGGACTCTGGGGGTTTAGGATGCAGTGTCGAGGATCAGCTGAAAGGCTTGAAGCCTGGAGCCACATGGTGATATTTCGGGTTCCTTTAGGAGTTCAGGATTTTGGGACTTTAGAGGACATGCATGCAGAAAGGAGAAGGGATGTTCATCGCCGAAGTATTGAGCATCGAACTTCCCTCTAGCTCATGTGTTAAATAAATATCATGTCTCATCGTTGGATTAGACGGTGGATGAACCTCCCCCATGGATATAGGAACTTAGGGATGGTACGAATGAGGTGGATCCACGTGGCCTATGTCAGATATTGCCCGAAGAAATTTGGGAGGCCATAACTTGCGATATAGAGCTCGGTTTTGAGTCTGATAGTAGTCGTTAGAGAGATACGGTTGAGTAGAAGAGAATGGATATCTCAGAGATATGATTTGAGATGACTAAAGTAAGAAAAATTTTGATTCCCCATCCCTAGAAAGCGTACGTAGGGGTCAGGTGTGTTACAAATTGGTATCAGAGAGGGAAACAATACTTGGCCTGCTTGGGCTCATGAACGAGTCGCTTAAAAAATCTTATTGGAGAACTTTTAGGGGTAACACCTTATCCCACCCCATTCCTAATAGGCTTAGTTAAACCTCTACTAAAGAAGGGAATGAAACCTTCTATTGTTGTGTGTGTTTTGAAAAACTTGAACTTTGTGTTGTTCATAAAACTAGTAGATCATTAACTAACAAAAAATGTTTTATCAGCACTTAAACAGTCAGTGGACTACAGGAAAACTAGAGCATAAAGGATGGTGACACACCATGAATTGGGGGAAATATCCAACAATAGAGAGGAAGAATATGATGAAAGTATGGCGGTGGAAACCCCTTCAGATTTGGCTGAAACAATAAGAAGCCTCATGGCAGAATTACAGAGTTGTAAGGCCGACAATGAAAGGTTGATAAAAGAGAAAGAAAATCAAACTGAAATTAATGCAGTCCTACTGCAAATCTGATCAAATATACAAAGGCAGTTGCAACATGGACCAACAACCAGTCTTGTGGACATAAATCATACGAAGAAAACCTAGAGTCCACCAGAGATGCGAAAGCATGACCCCGAAATCAACCACACAAGGAGGAGAACCTCAAGGAAGGCCCGACATGGAGCCAAGAGACACTCATTGGAAGAATTCTCTTGTGAGGAAACTGACAACTCCAAGGAATCTTCTAGTAGAAAAACTAGTTTTCATTCCCAGAGGAAAAGAAAAAAGAGGAAACATTCCAAGAGCCATGACCTTGAATAGTTCAAGAAAGAAAAACCACCCACTTTCGATGGAGAAATTAAGAAGGGGAAGAAGTATAATTTTGGTTGCTTGGCTTGAAGAAGTACTTCAAAGTCCATGAATACTTTGAAAATTTAAATGTTTGAATAATCATTTTTAAACTAAATGGAAAGGCCTCCATTTGGTGGGAGGACCTTAGGAATGTGAAAGGAATCCATGAGAATGACTTGTCATGGAAACAATTTGAGAAATACTTCAAGAAGAAGTATCTATTAGAGAAATACTTTGATGGGAAGGCCAAGGAGTTATATGAACTCAAGTTGGGACAACTCATAATAGATGAATATATCAACAAATTCCTTGAGTTGGTAAGGTATCTTCCCTACATCAAAGATGAAAAGGTAAAGATGCAAAGATTTATTAGTGGACTTCTTCAGACCTTCTGGGATAGAATTGAATTTGATGAGCCAAAGACCTTAGAAGACACTATCCGGAAGGCAAGTTATTGCTATGAGAAATTCAAGAATAAGACAAAACCTCATGAGTTCTGGAAGAAGAAAAGTAGTTCGGGATTCAAGTAGAAGGGGTACAAACCCTCAAGATTCAAGAACCATGGAAAAGGTTCTAAGATTATCCTTCCTACTAAAAGTGTATATCAGCAAAATTTTCCCTGTCAGAGTGTAAATAAACCATTTGGAGAAGCCTCGGGTAAGACCGATAACACAAAGAGAGAACCCTTCAAATGTTGGGGTTGTGGAGAAGAACATTTGTTGAGAGACTGCCCATATAGAAAAAAAAATGTTAGGAGGGTCTACAACATCCAAGAGGCTACCACAATCAATGATGTGGCTAGGAGCATGCCACAAATTTATGCAACCTTGGATAATAGGAAAGTCGACCATCAAGCTTCAGTGGTGGAGATGGAAGGCATGATTTCCAACCATCTAGTTTCCATTTTAACTAAACCTGGTTCTAATTTGAGTTATGTTTCCCCTCAAACTGTTTATAAATGTAAATTGCAACAACTTAAACATGTTAAATCATGGATGGTACAACTAGCCATTGGAACCAAAAGAAAGGTAACATAATTCATACTAGCATGCCAATTTGTTATGAGTGGATTTCCCACCCAAGCAACCTTAAACATACTCCCTTTAGGATCTGATGACCTATTAATTGGCATGGAATGGTTGGTTTCCCATAAAACCAAGTTGGGAAAATAAAACTTTGCAATGTGAAAATGAAGAAGGCAGAAAGGTAACCCTACAAGGGATTCAAAATCTTGTCTCAGTGAGATAAGTATCAATCCTTCAAGTGAAGAAGTATTGCAAAAAATGATGTTCTTTGTATGAAATATCTATTGAGGACAACAAAACAAGCCTGGAGGACCACCCCATAGAGATGTGTTTCCAGAAGAGGTACCAGGTCTACCTCCAAGAAGAGATACTTTTTCAATAGAACTTGCACCAGGAGTGGTGTTAGTGTTTATAACACCCTATAGAATGAGTACACCAGAGTTGATTGAGCTCAAGCTACAACTAAAGGAAATGATGGACAAAATCTACATTCAGCCTAGTGTGTCTCCATGGGGAGCACCACCTTTGTGAAAAATAAGGATGACACACTTAGGTTGTGCATAGACTATAGGAAACTAAATCAGATTACCATAAAGAATAAGTATCCCTTGTCAAGGATCGATGACTTGTTTGACCAATTAAGGGGTGCTACAATTTTCTCCAAGATTGACTTGAGGTATGGATACCATCAGGTCCGAATTAAGGATGAAGACATCCACAAAATAGCCTTAGGACAAGATATGGTCACTATGAATTTGTGGTGGTGCCATTTGGGATAACCAATGCACCAGCCACTTTTATGTGCTTAATGAATAATGTACTCAGTAAGTTCTTGGACATATTTGTGTTGGTTTTCATTGATGATATCTTAATATATTCCAAGGATAGGGAATAGCATGAAGAACATCTAAAGCTAGTGCTTCAAGTATTAAGAGAGCATCAACTCTATGCTAAGTTTAGCAAGTGTGACTTTTTCCAAAAACAAGTCCATTACTTAGGCCATGTTATTTTTTAAGAATGAGTGGCAGTTGATCCTGACAAGATCAAGGCCATTATGGATTGGCCTACCCCAAAGGATGTATCTGATATCATATCCTTTATGGGCCTAGAAGGATAATATAGGGGGTTCATAAAAATATTTTCCAAGATTGGTTGTCCAATCACCTCCCTTCAAAAAAAAGGGAGTTAAATTATTTTGGACACGAGAATGTGAAGAGAGATTCCAAGAGCTGAAATACCTTCTAACCAATGCACATGTGCTGAAGATTGCAAAACCAAACAAGGACTTCCTTGTGTGTACAGTTTCCTGCAAGGAAGGACTCAGAGGAGTCCTTATGCAATAAGAACATGTAATTTGCTATGAATCCAGAAAATTGAATGAGCATGAAATCAATTATGTTACCCGTGATCTAGAATTGGCTGCCATAGTGCATGATTTAAAAATGTGGAGGCATTACCTCCTGGGTAGAAGAGTTTTGCTTATGACAAACCATTGTGGGTTGACGTACCTATTTTATCAACCAAAACTTAATGTTGTACAAGCTAGATGGATGGCTCTCCTTAGTGATTTTGATTTTGAAATGAAACATATCAAAGGAAAAGAAAATAGGGTGGTTGATGCCCTTAGTAGAAGTATGAAAACGATTCACTTGGCAATTGTAAGCACATCTGAAATGGAAGTCAATGAGAGAGTAACAAATTCACAAGAAACAAACACATTTTTTAAGACTGTGAAATCATACTTAGAGAAAGAAGATCCCACAAGGCTGAAGTATGGGGGTTATCAATTGTTGAATGATGGCTTGCTAACTTACAAAGGTAGTTTGTATATCCCAAACTATGATGACTTGAATAGGTTCATGATGGATGAACTACACAAAATACCATATACTAGTCATCACGGTTATTAGAAGATGATCACAACCACTAGGAAACTATTTTATTGGCCTAGACTGAAAAATGGCATAGTTGATTACTTAGCTAAATGTCTAGAATGTCAGCAAGTTAAGGCAGAACATTGGCATCTAGCAGGGATGTTGCAGAACCTACCAATCCCAGAATGGAAATGGGAAACCATATCCATGGATTTCATCACAGGATTACCAAAATCGGCCAAACAGAATGATGCCATCATGGTAGTGGTGGAAAAATTGAGCAAGGTTTCTCACTTCCTTCCCGTCAAGTCAACTTGAAAGGAAATAGATATTACTAGTATTTTCATGAAATAAATATTTAGGCTGCATGGCATGCCTAAGGAGATAGTATCTAACAAAGATACAAAATTTACTTCAATCTTCTAGAGATCTCTGTTTGTTTGTTTTGAAACTAAATTGCTATTTAGTATAACCTATCATCCTCAAACTGATTGATAGACAAAGAGGGTAAAACAAGTGTTAGAAGACATGTTAAGCATGCGTGTAATGCATCAACCTAAGAAGTGGGAAGACTACCTACCATTGGTAGATTTTCCCTACAACAATGGCTATCAAGAGTCATTGAATATGAGCCATTTTTAGGCCCTCTATGGTATACAATGCAAGATTCCAATCAGCTGGGATAACCCAGTAGACAAAATTACAATTGGGCCAGAAATGTTAAAAGAAATGGAACAACAAGTAATCCAAATAAAAAAAATCTGAAAGTGGCTCAGAATAGACATAAAATCTATGCAGATAGAAAGAGGACTCATAGAGAGTTAAAAACAGGGGATCATGTGTATCTCCGAGTTAGACCTGGGAAAAGTTCCTTGATAATGGGAGCTTATGCCAAGTTGGAACCTCGCTATTGTGGATCCTTTGAAATTTTGGATAGAGTGGAACTTGTAGTCTATATATTAGGGCTTCCTCCCATAGTGAAGGAACACAATGTTTTCCATGTTTCATTATTGAATAAATATGTACATGATTCTAATCATATAATTATCTGGTCTGTGATTTAGGCGGAACTAGAGGGAGAATTCTTTCCATAACCTCAATGCATAATAGACAGGAAGGAAACCCCACTCAGGAACAAAACCATTGCACAGGTCAAGGTGCAGTGGAAACACTTTGGTTGGGATTAAGCTACATGGGAAGTGGAGGATGCCATGCAACAAACATATCCATTTTTGTTTAATTTTGTACATACAAAGCACATCGACAGGTAGAACATCGAGGACGATGTTCCTTTAAGGGGGAGGGGATTGTTATACCCTTGTTTCCCCTATTTTGTAAATATAACTATAACTTGTCGAAATATTGTGGTAGACTAAATATGTGTGAATGATGGATTTGATGAACCTTTTGTTATAAAAGGTAATGTATGTATTTTCTGTTATGAATATAAAATTGATAGTGTTGCACAACTACTGAAAGGGGGGTTTGCCAAGATATACCATGGTGCTATGAGAGAGATGGTGAGGGGAACCAAAAATGGCTAATATGACCCCCCAACAAACCAGTACCTTATTGGATTTAATGACTCAGACCCAGAACAGTCCTCTAGCCCAGAAACGAATTACCAATTAGATTGGTAGCTGGAAGAGTCCTCCTCAAGAGTTAATGAGGAGATGGGGTAGAGTACCCATCTACCAGAATTCCATACGTGACCACGAGTTGGGGATTCATACCCATGGAACCTTGTTGAGGAAGGCAAGAAAAGTGGTAATTCATGGGCAGAGGCAGATCTACGTGAGGAAGAAGAGTTGAAATAACAATATCAAGAAGAGAAAAGAGCGCTTGCAGCTCTCTAGTTCAAAGAAGAACTGAGAAATAAGATTTTTTTGGGTGAAATAAGTTGTTGACAAAGTTTTCACTCCAAGATGATAAATGAAGCTGACGATTGAACGTGAATGTACTCATGGATACCTCCTTGCTTGGTACAGAGAAAACTAGTTTCCAAGATCCCATGGGAGGAGGAGAGTAACCTCTGTCCCTCACTTCCGCTGAGAAATAATGAACAGTCTCTCTCAGATCATCATGGTCTAGCTTGGGGGTGGCCAACAATAAATACTTTTAGGAGTGGCTATGCCTATGGTTGGGTGGAAACAAGCACCCCTTTCAGCAGTCGCTTCATGAATTCTAGCTTTCTGATAAGTATTTTCATACTCTGTGTATTGAAATGAAAATGATGATTGAATATATTTATATGTCTATGATTGAGTTATGTATTGAATGATTAAGGTAGGAATATGTATTGTCTCTCTGTGAACCCATTCTTTCGAATGGTCTTTTGCTTCCCTCGTCTTGGCATATAGAGAGCTATGGGATGTAAGTTTGCAAGAGTGTCACGGAAGGATTTATTGGGATGATTAAGTCTTGTCTACCCCTAGAGTCTACCTTCGCAGTAAAACTAAGTTCAAACCCTATGGAAGGAGGGCACTTCCTTCAGATCTTTCACTCATGTGACCAAGGGATCATTCGCACGTCCTTAACCAACTCACGACTAAGAGATTAGTGTGTGGCCCATGAGAATTTTTGAAGGACCCATGTGACCAAGGTCTGGGAACCCTGCGCTAGGTTTGAAAGGATATAAGCTTTTCTGGCTTTGGAACTCTGGTAGTTCGGAGCTCCAGAGTGTTTCGAGCTTACCATTTGTAAATCAACCGAAAGAAACAGATTGTTATGCTTACCCACAAGGTTTACCGGTGCCTGGTGGTCTCCCTAACCGTAGCAGATAGACATGTCTCAACGTTAAACCTTGATCCATTCATAAATCGTGAAGTAACGTGAGCCACAGATCCAAGGGTGTTTGGGAGTCCCCTTGGCCATTGGGTCTACACCAATTATGATAGTACACTTCATCCATTATGATAGTAGTGTTCCCCTTGTTATCCTTGAGTATATTAATGTATTTATTATTTCTCAAATCCCATATAGATTTTCTCTCATCCTTAGGAAAGTTGATTTTTGGTGGTTTGGAGGATCTTAACACTACCACTCATTCCTACCTAATCGCTTCAAATGTTTCTATTTTTTTGGATATGAGGGAACATTAAATGTTGAACACCAACTCTTCCACATGTATCATGTTTGGTACTACCATAAAAATCAACCCTTTCTCTAAAATATTGTGTTCTAGTGTGTTCAATGTGACCTTTGATAAATTTCCATAGTGCTCTTCTTATTCTTTGGCAATCTCACCAATCTTCTACTATTATGCTACATGTGTAATATAGTTGTTGTGTTTCTACAAGTTGCTTATGAGAAATCAAATATAATGTTGTTTTGTTTCTACATGTTGTGGTTTTAGAGAGAAATGAAACATGTCCATTGTTGGCACAGGGGCAGAACCAGGGTTCAATGCTACAACAACACACCAACAAAACCCTAACTACCGGCCCTTTCAGCAACACCTGCGAATCAGATGAAGTCTCACCCAAGGTAGAGGTAGGGGTGGTTGCAGGACATAGATGTATACAACTAGGGGAATGTCAAGTGGATCTAAAACAGTAGCAACACAACATGCATCTATCATTCAACAAGCTATATCTATCCTTCACAGCTATAGATCTGATCTAATACAATAATGCAAATAACAATATAATAGTGACAAAGATCAAAGCATCAATCACACACACAACAACAGATATACATGGTTCACCCTCTCTCTAGGGCTACATCCACAAAACTGTTCTTATGATTTATTAAGGTAAAGCATACAGTTCTTATCTGCGCTCTCAGCTAGCAGATCATCTTTCTTCTCTCTCTTTCTCTCCCCTTCTTGCGCACCCATCTGCAGGACTTGACCTTTGCACATAGCTGAAGATCTTATAATATCTGAAGGCTCTCTCTCTCAACACTTCTTGCTCACAATACAATAATCTCTCACCACAACAATAGAGCTAGATCAACAACAATATCGTACCCTCCTGGACCCAGGTCCTCTTGACCTTTATTTATACATTACAATACCTCACCGAAAGCCTTAGGCCAAAACCTAGGTGCCAAAACCCTAGGTGTATAAAACCCTAGGTTAACTTGATCCACTTTTTTTGGGCTTCACCAGCCTGTCTTTCCTTCCTTCTCACGTGGTGCTTCAAGGAATCCAATGGTGGCTTTCTCCACTTGCTAAGTTGTCATCGATCCCTCTTCCTTGTTGATCTGTCAACCTTGATCTTCTCATCCAACGGATTGCTTTTCCATACTTCGCTCCATCTTCTCTGCTCTTTTTCTCACTTCGACCCAGTGACAGTCACTGTGTCTCCCGCGAAGTTCACTTTTTACCTTTTCTTCCCTGTTCTTCACTTCCTTCCATAACCAAGGGCCAACATCCACTTAGGATGGACAAATTACCCTATTCCCAAGTATCATGTGACAAGTTAAATATTGTTTAAATGTAAAACTTTTTATCTTATTTTGGTTGAATTTCATGTCTTTGTACTAATAAATATTATAAATGTATATGCAGGTTTCTTCATTGTTTTGCAAGTCACCATTACTGTCATTATACCATTCACCACTACCCACATTCCACCCTTCATTTTTCCTAGGCTACATGGAAAGTCTAGTCTTTGGCCACCCTTCCTTGGCTCTTGGGATACCGTATTTTCACCCTAGGGTACTTCCATCCCTTGTGCAAATCATGTGGGATTATCGCCACACACCCCCACCACATTTTTCATCACATCCATACATATTGGTTTCACCCATACACCATCCACCAGTCCACCTTATTGCAACCCACACCATTTCATCCACTATGGATGCACCATTTTGTCCTCAGGAATCCCCCCATCCATCATCTGAAGTGTATATCATAGTCAATGTGATAGTATTTTTTTCGTTGCATCATCTTGTATTGTCGAGTGCTCCAGTTTGCTAGCAAATATCTTTCATTTCTTGAGTTATTCATGGTGAGATCACTCATTGATGAATTTTTTTTATATATCATGAATGAAATTGATTTTAGGAATATTTTATTAAATTTCATGCTTTAATTCTTGTAACTATTGTAGGGTGGCATAGAAAAGAGATCAGGGTCGCAAAGGAGGGCATCACCCTCATGACTGATAGTATCCTCTGTGGTGAGTTTTATTGGCTTGAATTATAAATTATCATTTTATAAGTTTGTTAAATCATTGTGGAAAAAAACTTATAAGAATGTTGTTTATTTGTCCAATGCCTTGAAATATGAACCACACCTAGAGGCAAAAATACTTGAGCTTCTACTTTGAATAAGAGGAGAAATACTGACTTCCATGATGTTCTCAATGATGTTGAGGGTGGTTGTGGTCAATGAGTGACCAATGAGTGTTATTTTGTATCTAGGGCACCATATGTCATTCTTCCATGTTTGGGAGTGAGGTGTCATTTTTTTATATTGGGCATGAGGATCCATTTTGTATATTAGTCATGATGGGCATGATGTGCCATTTTATAAAAAATGTATAATTGACTCGATTTTGAGTACACACACACATTTCATGGCATGTCTTCTATAAATTGAAGTGTTTGTTTATTTGATGTTGATGAATGATTATGATTTACCTCTATATATATGCAAACACAATAAATATGATCTCATCTAATTAATATCATCATGTTAATTGGTTATCCATTGGATCACCCTACTTGGACACAAGACATTAGTTGATAGATGTTAAACCAATTATGTTTGAAATCATTTTGTAGCTTGATGCAATTTCCATTTTTTATGTGTAACATTGAATGTGACTATTGAGAGATGAAGAGATCCTATCATGTATTCTTATTTGGTTAATATAAATCATTATTTCTATTAGTTATTATCGTGTGTGTGTGTCAAGTGCTTGAATGTAGAAATGTCATCATTTTTTTTTTTTTTTGTAAGTAAGATCTATATATTATCTGTCATGAATAAAAATTACAGTATCATCCTGAGTTCAAGTTGTTGGAGTGTTGAGTTTGCTCGAAAGGAAACCAACTCAGACTCATAGATAGACTAGATATGGTGTGGAAAATTAAACATATTGGTCGGAATCGCCCCGTGGGGAAACCGATTCGTCCTATCCAAGTGTTTGAACTGAAAAATAGATTGCTTATCACAAATTTTTTTATAATGACATGAGCCAGGCCTATCAACTAACCAACACATAGAAAAAACATTACCAAACTCCCACAACATAGACCGAACATTCCAGAAACTACTAACAATTTTCAAAAGAAAGCATGCATGCAAACACCTGTACGCTCGTCAACTGTCATGGTGTCTGGTGGGCATGCATGCCCTCGTTTTCCACTACTTGTGTGCCATGCATGGTGTCATGCTCGTCCATGGCCATCTGTTTTTCTCCATCCATGCACTGCACATCCTTCCCATGGAATTCAGGAACAAGAACCACCCTTGGAGAAGCGGGGGCATTGAGGCCCGAGTCTGAAGGCTGCAAAGAATGGAGGAGAGTCGAGAGCATAGATTCAATCTACGCAGCTTGCCGGTCCAAGTTCTCCATTCTAAACCAAATATCATCAACATCCCGTCGGTACAAGAAGACCAAGTCCTGGATAATTTAAACTGAATCTCAGAGGCCCGGGGGTGAAACACACTCTGACTAAAGCTACTCCTGGTTATGAGAGACCTCCACACAAAGTACTTTCGATTGCACGCTACCATCTTCCATCAAGGGCACAGAGGCTGGCGACAGGGGTGGTGAAGGAGCATAGGGTGGTGGAAAAGAGGGATGTTCACTAGTACATATTGTAAAAATTCTGACGTTTTATTTGCGGCGTTATGGACAAAATTGTCCATATTGTCGCAAAATAGAGGAAATTAAAAAAAATAAAAAAAAAATCATGTTGCCCGATAACGTCGGTGTTGCCACGTTGATGTTTCTCTTGCCACGTTAACGTCTCTCTTGCCACGTTAACGTCACTCTTGCCACGTTTTCCACTGGAACGTCTCTCTTGCCACGTTTTCCACTGGAACGTCTCTCTTGCCACGTTTGTGAAGATATATGTCGCAATTGTGACGTTTTGGAAACTAGGTTTTCCCCTCCAACGGTCACCTTAGTCTGTAAGGTATGTTCACCGAAGTCAAAATACCAGCGGTCACTTAGGGCGTTTTAAATTAGAATTGCGACGTTACAAATCTATAAATATGTTTCATTTTGCATATGTTGTGACAAGTTTTCTATAATGCTTGGCGGCGAAAGGGTTTTCGCGGGTCTTCTCGTGAAAAAATAAATATTTGTTTCAATATAAGTCTCTGGGGAAGAATGTAAGAAAACATTAAAGTTGAATGGGTTCAGTGTCATTCAAAATGCCATCTTCAAAATCTTACTTCTTGATCTTGTTTGCATCCATACTTTTCACCAAAATATTGATCATTTCTCATTTAAAATTTCACAAAGCATGTTCTTCTATAGTCTCTCCAATTCAATCGTTTTCAAAAATATTTTTGTTGTCTATATCCTCTATGTTTCTTCTATTTACAAGGATAACACCTAGTTTCCTATCGACATTATTGCTTATTTGTCAAAGGTTTTTACATTATCATTTCTTCCATGTTGTACTATATTCCGAGAGAATAACATCAAGCCAATTATTGTAGTCTAATCTCTTCAAGTCGCATATTTTGTGAGTATGGATGAAAATACCTTGTTCATACTCTTTATTAGGACATTTAGGGTGAGTATGGAATGCTCTTCTAATCAACAACCTTAATATCCGATCAACCATTTATAAGTGTTTGCAAAGGAGTGGGCCCCTGGATCAAAAGACGTATGTACCAGACATCCATAGTAACATAATATCTTTTCAAAATGAGAGTTTGTAGCTTCTTACACAATTATGAATCCAACAACCTAAACGCCTACTTACTTCGTGAATAGATCTATGCCATAATTACATATTGAAAGTGTCTTCTTCTTTTCTGGTACAAAAGGTCCAATAAAATAAATTCCCCAATGATCAAAATTTTTGCATTAGAGGAATAGGTTTAAGTGTGTGAAAATCCCTTATCTTTGGTTTGTTGCTCACTTTTGGCACTAGACACATTTATTAACCATTTGAAATAATCCTTAAATATTTTATGCCACCATAGTCTTGAACATAGTATTTTTTGGGTTGTCTTAGTAATAGAGGAATGCCCCCCTACTATGACAAAATATGCCTTGCCAATCAAATTATTTGTTTCCATTGGTTTCACACATTTTATTTGTATGCAGTTAATTTGGACTCTATATAAATTACCTACTAAATTTTTAATTAGAGTGTCTTTTGAACTAGAATTCATCTAATTGTCATACTCATCTTGTCTAGTGCCTTTTTTGTGCCACAAAAAATAATGACATCCTCTAGATAGCCTGATGCAGGTGGAACCTTGAACATGTTAGCATTAGGAAAGTCTCCTTCCTCCTCTCCTTCAAGTTCCCTATTTCATCTTCATGACAGATAATTAGGTTTAACATTGGATTTCCCTAATTTGACACAAAATTTGAAGTCATATTCTTGGAACAACATCAACCATCGACTTATGCTTCCAGAGTTTCTCGACTTGTTTACTATATATATCAAACTCTAAATTATGATTTACATTTTAAAATAATGAACTTGTTAGATGGTAAGTAATGTCAAAATTTGTGTAATATGCACCATACCTAAAGGTTTTCCCACTCTATAGTGTGTAATTGTTGTCAATCAATGACAACTTTTTTCTTACAAAAGCCATCTTATGCCCAATTTTGTCATCGTCAACATGTGTGAGAACATTATTAGTAGATACACCCAAGTCATCTACACATACATGGAATGACTTGTTCCAATTAGGAAATCACCAAGATTGGTGCACTCACAATTGTATCCTTTACCATTCCAAAGCTTTATTGGCATTCATTTATGCATATAAATGGTGTTTCCATCTTCTTCATCTCCAGTAAATTATAGGATCAAATGTATTGTTTAACAAACTTTCAATATTACCATGTATGTCCTAAAAATTACCTAAACTTTGATGGATTGGTGGGAGGTTCCAAATCTTTGATTATAAATAGAATTTATCCAGATCTACCATTGTCCCTTCCCTTGAGACCATGTCCAAAGCGATTTTTGAAAGGATGCAAAAATGAAACTTCTCTAGATTTAGGGATACACTTGTCCCTACACCTATTCAACACCAGTTAAAGGTCAAAGTTGTGGTTTTTAAGACAATCAAAACGTGCCCCAAAATTCATATATACTTTTAGTGACTTATGAATGAAAACATTGGATATATCGAAAATTGTTCAAGAAAAACATGTTGGTGCAGATTCTAAACCAAATGGTATTATATGAAATTAATATGCTCCCATTTTGGTTGTGATAGTGGTGAGAGGTTGGATTTTCCCCTTATAGATACTTGATTATATCCTCAAGACCATCTAAAAACGAAAAATAAACTTTCCCTATTGCCATGTCTAAAACTATTTTTTGAAGGTGCGGGAAAAGGTTCTTTAGTCATTAAATGATTAAAATTTTGTAAGTTTGTTTAGGTCCTCATGTTTTCTTGTTTTTTATCCATCATGATTGGAGAAATCCACTCATTTTCCTTTATCATATAAATTGTGTCAACATCGAGTAATTTTCAAAGCACTTTTTTACATTTTCACTTTGTACATTGGATGCATCTAATATGGTTTTTGACTTATGGGATTTGGGTCAAGTTTTACTTTGATCCTCAAACTCTCAAGGAAGACCTTTTAAATCATAGTATCTCTAAGAAAAACATCGAAAAACTCCTTATGGGGATATTGCTTCAACTATTGTCATATCATTCCCAACAATTGACTATTTTTCAAATATTTGGGCTCTTCACCTTCTTTTTGCAATGTTGATCTTCTTTGGATTCCCTCCTATACATTTTATCCTCTATCAATCCATTATTTGTTCCTATATATTCCTATTTCTTCCTAGATTTTCTACTTTATCTAGCTATTGTGAATGGGTTCCCTCCTTATTGAGAATTGACACCTTAGAAACCATTTTGGCATTGTTTTTCAAGCATATGTTCCCATGAAAACTAATGCATTTTCTTGAAAACCTATGAAGGGTTGCATTTTCATTGTTTGTTTCTTCATTTTACATGGCAATGAGCTGCTTTCACAATTAATCAAAGTCTCTTGTTTCCCCTTTTCTTATATTGGTAATAATACCATTTATAGACAAAGATATTAATAAATCCTAGTATAATATGAACTAATAATTATTCCAAATGATTGAATTTATTCATATGTTAGTGCTTAGTCCCCATCAATCATTAGAGATGATGAGGTATTACTACAGCTTTGTATCTATAATACTCTCTATAATCTTTTCAAATCAACATAGGAATAACACTTTCAACTTCAAATAAAATGGGTCATCCACCGTTGAAAAGTGGTCATGTCCAATCTCATTGGAAACTCTTTTGCCTTATGTTCTTTAGAGAAGACTTTCATCATCTTCATGAGAATTTCAATGTGTTTTTCAAACAATTTCCCTCTCATGCACATTTATCAAACTCATGCTCTGTACTTCAACTCTAAATAGGTTCTTCACATAGCCTAGGTAGAATTTATGGTTTTCATGTGCCCATGCTTGCAATTCTTTGTTGGATTGTTGCCTCATTGAAACATCCATATGCATTGTGCCATAGTCATTGGGTTCCAGGTCGATGCCCTTTTGAATTCATGTGTAGATATGGCCCCTATATGGTTGAGGTCTCAATAGCTCATACATGTATGTCATATGGCATTCGATGGAGTCTTGAGACAAGGAGGGACATTGTGAGGGGAAGGTGCGATCCCACTGGAGATAAATACATCCATGATCAACTACTAGAGATAAATACAAAGGAGATACACTAAAGGGACAAGCATTTCCATGAAAATGTTAGGCACCTATGCAATTTAATTTTTTTGTAGGGTTATTCTTATGTCAGAAGGAGAATTGGCCAAACATTGGAAGGGTGGCGTTGTTTACAATGCAAACTCAATTTAGAAGGGCTCTAGATTAACTAGAAAAATTAGAATCGGTGCCAAAAGGAAAAGAGGTGCCATTGTAAGGAAATGCATCATAAGAAAATTTTTGTCATTGAACATGTGTGGAAAGGTGTTGAAACAGTTGGGCTAAGCACCAATGTCCAATGAGGTGGATCATATAGTACATTTATAAATGGGGATCCTCTTCAAAGCTCTCTCCAAGGTCTCTCATGAGATTAAAATGCATTGTTACAAGGTAGATCCTCTTCGAAGCTCTCTGATGTCCAATTATCTTCAATGATGTCCTTCAATATTGCTCTAATGGTTCTCCTTAATCCTCCATAAGCAACGGGTAAATTTTGTACAAAGGAGAAAATTGGGCCTTCCTTTATGTGAGAAAAACTAATCCAAGATCTCTCCAAATCTTCAAGACCAATCCAAAATCACTAAGCTCAATATAAATGCGATCAATCTCATGTGAAGGAGACACTTTTACATGTTTCTTATATCATTGTCGGGTTTTTACATAAAGAAAGAGTTCACAATCTAGAATAATCCCAAAATATGTGTTCTTTGGGGAACTCAACAATGATCAAATAGGACTAAATCAACCTTGGGGTGTGTCTTGATCAATGGAGCATGTGAGGGTTGGCCTTGTTTCTACACCCTTTTAATAGCTCTAGAAGGGAAAATTTTACATGTCAACTCCTATGCACAACTTTTGAAGGAAGGGTACACCCTATAATCAAATTCTTTTACTCAACATGTTCTATTCCAAATGCATTTACATGCTATAAGGTTTTCAAATATTGTAGCTGAAGCTTTCAGGACAAGCAACCATATGTAATGTTATCTTGAATTCGAGAAGTGATCCCTCTACTAAATAACTTATAGCAATTGTCACATGCTTGTAATAGATATTAAAATTAGAATACAAACACTGAATGAATGCACCCCTAAAACGGACAACAATTTCAAAACATCCGAGCTGCAAAGCATATAATGAGTATTAAAACGGATATACAAAATAATCATCTATAATACAAGCTCAAGGTTGTTTTCTGTAATTATGCAATTGTCCTTGGTCGATGGATCAAAATGGATCTTTACGTGTCTGATGAACCTAACCTTAGAGTATCCAAACTTAGAAAGCAACAACATCTATTTCTCCTTGTGCACTCTTGTATAGTTCTAGCCTCTTTACCAAGCCTGCTCTCCGTTCCATCACTGGTGGGTTTTCATCCAACATTGTTGATAATTTATTGCCCTGCAAAAGTAACGTTTCCACAGCGCATTAAATGAATTGAATTTACTCCAATATGCCAATGGTTTTGGACCCATTTTGTAAGTATGGGTCCAAAACCCACATAGATTGACTTATGAGCTGTCAATGGGCAATCCATGATATGAAGGGTTAAGCAGTTGAAATACCACCTTGCTAAAAACCCAGGGAAGGAGATTGCAATTTGTACTCAGTGATTCCAAAAATTTATTCAAGATACCCACCGAGCTATTAATGAAAAGGATAAAGAGAAGTAGCTCTCAAGCTTGGGGAATTTCCACCAATGGATTAACTAAGTCCCCAAGAACCATAGGCATGTCTGAGACTGGGGATAGTGACTGAGACTCCATGAGTTCACCTTCCATGAGGACCTCACCTTTATTTGTTCCAAGAACCAAAGATGTGGCACAACCTTCCATCCAATAAATGATTTAAATAAAGAAGCAAGATGCAAACAACATTGCGGGGAGAGATCTTTTTTGGAGCAACATACCTTTGGGCAATGAAAGACCAATCCACTCTTCTAGTCAATGTTTGATGTTGTCGATGTTGTTGGCCTAAGGTATAAAATCCCTAGGCATAAGGGTCAATCCTTCAGGAATAAAAGGTGATATCAATACTTAGTAGGGACTAAGGAAATCATAGGAGACCACTATATGCACAATGATGTCCAATGGTTGGACGAAAAGGAAGGGTAGGATCCTCCTTAATTTCTTCATACATTGTCCCAAAGGGTACAATGTTTATTAAAGATATATGTGTGAATTGTAGTAACATTGTCAAACCCCTTGGAAGAAGTGGAAAAACTAGGGCTCATTCTATTGGTGAAGAAGTGGAAAAACTAGGACTCATTCTACTGAGTGAAGCAATTGAAAAACTAGGGCTCATTCTATCGAGTGAAGAAAAACAAATCAGGGGCAAACATATTAGTAGTTACCTATCACCTTGAAAACCTTGTCAAAATAACCACATAGTCAGTGCATGTGGGCTCTCCATAGCAAGACAAAAGTCAAAAGTTACATTTATTACATAAGTGTGTGTTGTTGCATGCTTGTTCTTTGTATTAG
The DNA here is from genome assembly GCA_010110895.2 of Picea sitchensis. Lineage (NCBI taxonomy): Eukaryota > Viridiplantae > Streptophyta > Pinopsida > Pinales > Pinaceae > Picea > Picea sitchensis. The sequence continues at coordinate 10,010 of SNQJ01S0008603.1, read as the reverse complement.
CTTTTAAGCATTGGTCCGAAGGACAATGCATACCAAATAAGACTTCTAGTTCAGTTTCTACTATATAATGCTTAACCATATTTATCGAAGAGATTTACAACACAATTGAGGCATGGCTTTCTTAATAAAAAAAAATATATAACATATGTTTGTAATGTAAAACAATACGTAACCATGATTTTTCCTTAACACAATGTTTGTAATGGTGATTGAGACCATTGTGAGGAGCCATGAGGTTTGGAGGCGGGCAGTGGGCAACTTGAGTAGGCTAATATGGGATATAGAGGAAGTACGGGCCTTATTGAGCAGAGGGGTTTGAGGCCGTGAGGCCCCATTTTGGACCATTGGGGGCTTGGTGAGGACAAGTCCATTTGCCAAATCGTGTGAGGAATTGCCAGAAAGAGGAAGGTCGTGGGGCCTCTTTAAGGTTCGTGGAGGCTTTGGAGGAGTTCCAAAGCCTTATTCTGTGCATTTGGAGGATCGGAGGAGGCTTGGGGGGCTTGGAGTAGCTTGGAAACACTTGTTGGGGAGACATTGGCATTATCGAGGTTTTGTTTTAGTTTTGCGGTATTTTTGGCGATGTATTATAGTTGTTGTAGCAGCCAATAGTTGTTTATTCTTGTTGTGTATCAAGTTCCATGCATAATAAAATGCCAAAGTTGTCTCTTTAGTCTTATGTGTAATTCGGTGGTATGCAATATATTTGATGAAATGCCCACTAGAAAATACATGAAAGCTGTTTGTAGAAACACTCAATCGGCCTTAATAACATATGTAATGCAAACATTTGACAAAACCATGCAACTAGAACAATAAAATTGACATAAAACACAATATCCGATGTCCTTCATCTCTCGACTTCGATGCAAAATACTTTGCTTGCAATCAACTATGAGATGCTTCTCTCTCGTGATGAACAAATCATCCACATATAGTATGAGAATGGGTGTATCCTCACACCTCATTATAATATAGTAGAGGTTAGGTTTTGCCTCACTCTTCTCAAACCCATCCTAAAGCAATTAGCGTCTATCCTCGAATACCAAGCTCTTGGGCTTGCTTGATTCTATAAGGGTGCCTTTCTCAGAGACACACATGGGACTCTCTCCCCAACACCTCAAACCCTTGTGGTTGTTCTATGTACACCTCCTCCTCTATAAATCCATTGACAGGTCTTTACATCCATTTGATGTATCCCCCAACCCATCTCTATGATATCAGCCAATGCTACGGATATAAGTGTATCTCGCAACTGTGGCGAATGTCTCATCATAATTAGGCTCTCTCTATTTGAGAGAATCCTCGCGCCACAAATTGGGCCGTGTGTTTCTCTATGTTGCCATACGCAGCATACTTGGTCTTATAACCACACAGAGTCCTGGCCCGGCTTCCCCTTAGGCCCTTGTACCACCTCTCACACATCATTGCATATGATGGATTCCTACTCCTCTGTGGCCTCTGTAAACATGCTGGTCAAATGCCTGTGCAAATGTCATGGGCTTTGCATCTATGATGCTTTCCACCATAGCCAAGTAAGATCCAGTCTCGGCACTCTGCTCTTCCTCATCAACCACTTGGGCTCTCCTACATAATTATTGGCTTCCTTTAGGGTCTTCTAAAACCATCTCAGTTTCTTCTTCCATGGAGTAATCAATGGAGAAGTAATCACAAAGTTCAAACAACAAGATGAAGAGCACCTACTAATTGAATATGCAACTCTATTGGGTTGTCAAAGTAAGGCAACATTTTCATTGGGGCAAGTGGTTCACTATGGACCAAAACCAACAAAAGGTTCCCCATCTAATACAATAAATTGACACAATGGGGACTATATATTCCCAAGAGAGGACAACTAATCTAGGTGATTGTTTTTGAAAATTGACTCAACAACTATCCCTGCCGCCATATTAGAAATGATATTGAATCTTGCTAGTTTGCAAGTCCCAAACTTATTGTATATTTTTCATACCCTTCCCATTCGTTTTTGGTATTTTAATGGCCAATACTTGTTCCAATGGGCCCAACCTTCTAAACTTTTAGAGCTTGGAAAAATCTTTCCATTAGTCCAAAGAGCACCAAAAAAAACAGAGTTTGTATGTGAAAGTTATGGCCTCATGAAGTTGACCTTCCGACTAGGTTCCTCGGGAACCACCTTTCTTTAGCTACCTCAAGTCTGGGGTTGGGGTTTTGGATCTTAGGGTTTTAGCATTATGATAAGCTCTTGTTTAAACCTCTTGTTATGGGCTTTTTTGAATGAGCATTGTACAATGTAGACACATCTCTTCTTAGAATGGCTACCATCATTTCTAGCCATTGTATTTTGTACAATGTTTGTACTATTGTGAGGGATAGAATTTGTTTTTCATTGTATCTCTGTCTTTTTTTGTATTATTGTTGTCTTTCATTTCATTCACAATGATATTTTCAAAGATGGATTGATTGGGCATAAATTCTGGTTCTTTGAAGATAATTTTTACAATTATTGATTTGATTCTATTAGCAATGATTTTGGGAATATCTTGTAGGAAACATTACATATAGAAATGGGCCTGAACCTCGAATATTTTTAGGATTTGACTCTTTTGGTATAATGATTGTGAAAGTAGAATTGGTTCCTCATTGATTTTCCACAAAATTCTTACTTCCTCTATATATTCAAGCAATAAGATTTAATGATATGCCAAACCTTCTTAGAAATTTGTTGTGGGCCATTTGGACTTTTGGAGCCTTATCGGGGCTTAGAGAAAATATTACAACTATGATCTTTCTGGGAGTTCTATCCATTATGTCATTCACAACCCACAAGTAACCAAGAACCGCGTTATCTCAATAGACCATTCAAGCTTGCTATTCCTTATTAGAGCTGAGACTCAGTATCTGTTAGGTGTTGGGGCTCTTGTAACAGTGCTTACATTCTTCACAACAACCTCTAATGAAATTTCGGTTAACTCTCCCTACAGAAGAAAAAGTTCTATCCCTAAGTAGAAGAAACATCCTTACTAATATCACCTTCAGCAAATCTTATCCCTTCTTCAACCCGCCCCTCCCCACCTTAATTGCAAATTGGTTGTTGTAACATGAATGTTTGGTGAAACCATATTAAATGTTCCTCTTCCGCTTACGAACCATCCCCATCACTTCATCCTCTTTCTCCCTGGGCATTCTTTAAAGAGTTTTACGTATTCAAATCATGAACACTTTAATAATGAAAAGGCTAAGTCAAGAAAATAGCAACATGTTCAGGTTTCACCACTTTGGGTTAACACTCCTCAGGTTCAGTCTTCAAACAAACACATGGAGAAGTTGCTAGCCTCTTATTTCATCTTTGATATCTTTACAAATTTTCATATAGTAATTCTCATCACCCTGAATGATCCCCCACATAAATTTTAATGACAGATTTCAGCAAAGCTTCGTATAAAGAGTGGTTAAACTTTAGTGACAAATATCCCATTTACAACCCAAAACTATCCAAGAACCAAGGTACCTCAATAGACCTTTGGGATTAGAGTTCCATATCACGTAAAGGTGATGGGGCTTCTAATTTCCTACTCATTCTTTAAAGGACCCTTAAATGAGTTCTCAGTTAAAACTCCCTAAGATGAAAGTATGTAGGAAAAATCTCCTTATCAATATCACCTTCAACAAAATCTTATTCTTCTTCTAACCCCACCTTGCATTATTGCAAATTGGTTGTGGTCATCGTGAATGTTGTTTCACATATTAGCCCTCTCTTTTTGTTTTCTTCATTTTAAGTGTGTGTTGTCCCCAATGTTCCTCCTCCAACTAAACACCTCTCACTTCATCCTCTTCTTCTTGGCCACCCTCTAAAGATTGGTACAAATTCAAAGCACCACCACTTTTGTAATGGAAAGGCCAAGTCAAGAAAATACCAACATACTCTAGTTTCACTACTTTAAGATAACACTCCTCAGTTTCAATCTAATTCTGAATTTGTACAAATTGCATCTCAAAACATGGCCTTTGTAGAATGGGTTTTGAGATGCAACTTGTACAAATTCAAAATTAGATTTGGTATAATATGAAAAGAAATGGATGTGAAAATGATCACATTGTCCAATCATCAATATCCGCTGTCAAAATTCAAGATACATGCGGTGTCACGAAATTTGTGCCAAAGTCCCAAATAATGCTGGAACATCCACGAAATCTTCCCAGACATCTTGGGGTATGGCCAACAAATTTTTAGGAGTCCCCGACGGGTTTGGGGCGTTCCTAGGGTCCCAAATCCTCGAAACAACTGGAACAATGGGACCCGTGTTTTTTTTTCGAGAGTGGGGGGCCGAGGTCCCAATGCAACATAGCGGCCAGATCTTCCTCAAAAGAGTGGATAAGTGACCAATATTGCATCTAAACCAAAAACTACCCAACAACCAGGGTACCCCAATAGTCCTTTCAAGATTTCAGCTCCTTATCGGAGCTGAGACTCAATACATTTAAGGTGTTGAGGTTCTCCTAATAATTGCAGTACTCACTCTTTGTAACCCACACTACTAAACTCTTATTTAACCTTCCCTCAAGAGGAACATGTTCTATCCCCCAGTAGGAGTAATTCCAGGTAAGAGAGATTACCCCTATGTGTTCCCAATGGACAGTGAGTGGGAATACTCACATTAATATTCAATCGGTCCAAGACATAGCCACCATTGATTCCAACCAAATGAGAACTCATTTTCAAGAGGAAATGTTGAAGAAATAACACAAATGGAATTAAACAAAGGCATTCATTACAGATCTGGAGAAACAAAACTCAAGGAAGCATCCCATATATTATATAAAGAAAAATTGAACGGTGAAGCCATTCAGATTCAATACATCCTCTCCCTAGAGGAGCCAAAAATGATAGTAGAATATAAGTCTAGGAAGATAAAGAAAAGAGAGTTTAAAAATGTATCCAACCCAAGATGGCCAATACCAACTACGGAGAAGTACACTTAGACAGTTAGTTGATAGTAATAGTTAGAGATAATACTCATATTTAGAAATTAGATATATTGAGATTTGGACAAATAATAAAGTCTCACTACTAATAAAGTGATGTAATGATGAGGCATTTAATATAGTACTTAATGTAGTGGTTATTAGTTAGGTATTGAGAGTTACATAATGTACTCCTCTTCTCCTACTATGTATTATGTAATGAGACATTGCATTATCTAATGATACGAATGAATAAAGTCTTTCTCATTCTAATGTGTATTCATGTCCACACTTTTGTGTGTAAAAAAAACATGATATCAGAGCTAAGTTGACTAGATGAAGTTGAAGAAACCAAGAGACTGCTATGATCAAAGAAGGCACCAAGGGACTGCAATAACACACAAGGCATTGGACATAAGATAGAAAGGATGAATTCAAAAAGGTAATTGTAACTATGGTCCAGGGGATGTTGTGGGAGAATTGGAAATAAAGGCACGCAAGTTCTTGTGGTGTGTGAATTGACCCATTGCAAGAGCATCAAGATACCACCCATCAGAATTGAGAAGGGCACACTGCCAAAAACAAAGATAAGTGAAGATTTTTAGAATTTTATATTTATAAATAAAAATGAAAAACCTTAAAACTGCCATCTCGGTCAAAGAACATGGGAATTTTGTCATGGATTTGGCAAAGCATCGTGATATGTCGCCACTAGACTACCAACATTGTCATGGGATTAACAAACCATCATGAGGTGTGGTCATCGAAATGAGATCCATGAGGGGACTCGCCATTGGAAAGTGTTGATGTCCACATGAGATATCCATAGTGCTAGACATGCCAAATGATAACAAAAATAGAGATCGGGAACCAACCTGTAGCAGAGGGCAACCAAGCTTCTATTTTGGTTTCCAAGTTTTACCTATGTATATTTGGGTATTGGAAGTTAACTTTTAACCAATTCTTCATATAGCTCACAACCTCTTCTTTATCCTCCATGGGTAGGTTGCTTTAAATGAAGTTCTAAGAGAGGAGATGAGGTCCTAAAAGTTGTCTTGATTGACCATACCAGGTTAAATCTGAAAATGATAGGGCCAAAATCCATTGGTGAGGATACATCTAAAATGACATGCCTATGATAAGATGCGAAGTCAACCTTAAATAAAGAGTCATGGGATTTTCTGGCAAACATATTGTTGTCTGTGTGAATAACATACGTACATAACATTAACACCAACATTGATTTGTCCATATCAATGTGAAGCAACATAGACTTTTAGTTTTAGGTTCTTGAGAAAGATCATGATAAACAGCGTAGTGGGAGAAACAAAGTTTTTCCGTGGGGGTGGAAGTTATTTGAGGTAGAGAAATCATGATGTGTGATTGGGTAGAAAATTTGTCACATGGAGTGAATGAGAAATAAAAGGGGTTTAATTTTTAAATTTTTGTGGTGGGCAGATTGCCTAACAACATGTGTATAAGGAATAATTCTATTAGTAATTTCCTATTAAACTTCATCGATAACTAACCAGGGGACTAGATTAAACCAAAGATACCCTAAAAAAGAAGTAGGGTCATACTCTTTGGGATTGAAGTCAAATGCCAACTGCAAACCTTCAAATTATTGAAAAAGGATAAGGTATCCACTTACCCATAAATCCATAAATGAAGAGGAGCCATATCATCATTGAAATTCCCAAACCAAAACCCACTGTCCAGAACCTCAAACTCGTATTCCTGGGATATTTGCATGGATAAATCACATTACAATGTCACTTGAATCCCTGCTGAATTGTGCCAAATACTATGCATAAGTTCATAGGCATGCAAGGAAATGAACTAAAATCCCCATGGGATAGTGCAACTGATAAGAATGTGCAAATACTTTTTCGATCGGGGGAGAGGTAACGAGTTCGAGCTTTGTGTCCATTTATTTGAAATCTACATGATTTGATAGTACGCCTTACCACTAATTACTATATCTCCCTCTTTTTTCTTTTTTCTTAAGTATCTTCATTAATGAAATTATCCACATTGAGATTATATTTTTGTAGACCACACATAAAATTTCACATTGAAGATTAATATTATCACTTGCCTAATCTTTTTCAAACACTAATGTCAACAGAGAATCAACACTAATGCCAACCTAAAATCAAGAAGATTAGTGCCCAATGATTTTAAAGAAGATGATTACAGCTGTGTTGAAAAACCACTACAAAACACTTTGGGATATACATGAATGCATTCTGTAAAGAAGTTAGATTCATATTTCAGATTAACAAGGTGATTGAATAGGAATTTGTTCCAACATTTAGTACCCAATTGAAGCCACTACTATCTGATTGTTTTCAAAATGATTGAGGTTGGGATGGCCAAATAAATGGACTTGAATAACTCCTGGACAACCATGTACAATATCTAAAAGCTAAAATGACCAGAAAAAATTAGAAGAACAAGAGCAATAACCCCAAGGATTAGACCTTTGAGATGTTGCATTCTTGGTTTTTTGATATGGAGGCTTTGCTTGCTGTAATGTTGTTCTTTGAAAGAACAATAGTTAAATCCCTAGAAACCCAAATCAAAACCCATTCTACAAGAGGCCATGTTTTTGAGATGCAACTTGTACAAATTCATAATTAGATTCGGTATAATATGAAAAAAATGGATGTGAAAAATGATCACATTGTCCAATCATCAATATCAACTGTCAAAATTCAAGATACATACCCAGAGTACCCCTGAAATATGTGCCAAAAGTCCCCAAAAATCTGCCTGGAACATCCCTGAAATCTTCCCTCGACTCTGTAGAGTAATATTGGCTGATGCAGGTCTGTGAATGATCATGTTTTGCTGGAAAATCCACAACAAAAGTCTTGTACATTTCATGAGCAATCAATATTTGTAACTTAAATTTTATGCTGTGCCATCAGTGTAGAGCCTGAATCCAAAATTATTCAAACAAGACATGACATTGACCACTTTTAAAATGCCCAAAATAGTTTATGAAAGACTCTGAAATTGGTTGCTTCCATAGCATATTGAATCAATATGATTGCTAATCGGAACTCATTAGGATGATATATTGCAACCTCTTATATTGTTGATATTTTGGGAATAGAGGATGCCACTTATATTGCGATAGATGATGCCACTTGTTTCTTTCTTTACTTAGGAGCCACTTATTTCTTGCTTTATTTATGAGCCACTTTTCGGCTCCAACATTGTGTTGGCACTATTAGACTCAATAGTTCCTTTGGTACTTTTTGGATTCCTTTCATTTGTTGGACATTAACAAAGTTAGCTTATCTTTATCAAGTGTTATTGTGTATTTTAAAGCAGAAATAGATATTTGGTAACCTAACGTTGGCTTTTGGTTTCCAAGTGTTAGGATTTTCATGGGAGCTTTGCTTGTTAAGGATATCAAATTCCTTGATTGTTAGGTCAATATATACGGTAATTTTGCATAAGTTCATGGTAGGAATATTATTGATTTTGTAGATGGGAATATTGAATTCCATTCAATGCAATTGCATATTTGACCTTTAATTGGGTTGAGTTATAACTTTCAATAAATATAGACTTCTTCTCTAACGTAAAGTCAAACGATCCATGAACGTTTATCTTCGAACAGGAGACTGTAGAAGGACAATGAAGAAAACAATATTGGACAAAAGGAAAATATGTCAATTCTCCTTATGCTGTTTTAAATTAAATAACCTAGTTGTGAGGAAGAGTTTATGACATGTTGAATAAACATGAAAGTAGGGCAAATATGTAGCCGTAGGGATGTAAGACAATAGAGTAGCCTGCAAACAATGCTAAGTGGATTGTTGCCAAACAAGCAAGACCTTCTATGGCTTTCCACTGTAGAGCTCTAATATTGTTGTTTCAGCGACTCACCAACAACCCTATGCAAATATTGATGGATACCAAGTGTTCGTTGTTGGTAGTGTTGCATCCCTCTTATAGCAACATAAGATTCCCATTATCACAGACCCTCTCATGGGAGAATTAGGTCTGCCTCTCTTTGATACCAAATGAGGTTTTTAAACCGGATTCCCTTTTCTAAGGAGCATTATGTAACTCAATGATATTTGCCCATAGACAATTATATCAATCAACACAATATTCCATAAGTAATAGTTTACAATGGGAAACAACCTAATTATATATTGCAATAAGGGAACGGGTTGTGACTTTTCAGTCACAACCCAAGTAGATTTTCATAGATTTATGAAGGGAAAACGCTGGTTATACATTCTAACACATAAATATGAAGTTTACTTCATATTTATGTGTTAGAATAAGATTTCAGCAATTTACATGTGCAGATTTAAAGTCAATTTGCAAAGTACACTCAAAGATTTTTTTACTTCAGATCACTAGGGATGTATCCTTGATGCTAGCAATTACTACCCCAAAAAGTGAGGGAAGGTGCCAAAGAGGCTTTGGCACCTTCCTTAGTGTTCATTCAATCCAACTGATTCAATTCCCCAAGGATAGTTTTGAGTGACAACATGAATTATGGACAATAAAATGAGACAAATCTATTACACTATCATGTTGGATGGTTGGACCAACAAGAGAAATAGGACCCTACTTAAATGTTTAGTCTCTTACCCCAAAGACACCATTTCCTGAAACCAATGGACACAATTGAGAAAGGTAATTGACGTCTTTTAGAATTGCAAGTAAATTGATTAGGTGTTCGAGATGGGGGTAAAATTATGTAGTTCAAGTGAGTCATTGTCAATGTTGGTGTTGCTTGTTTTGACAAATTGTTGGAGGGGCACTAGGTATACCCATTCCACCGAACCATAACTATAGAATGTGGCTTTGGATTTAAAATTTGGCAGAATGCTAACTCCATTCTTGACTATATTTTACAAACTTACGGTACTTATCATGGTATATACTCAGAATGAAGGGCAATGAGCTTGTCCACCCCATTATCATTGTATTTTTCAACAATTTCATAGCGTTCCAATGAATTGTTATGAAAAAATAGCTCTAAAGAGAATGCTTGTGGCTCATAAATGGATAGAGACCAAATATTCAAAGTCCAA